>PVIW01000594.1:30199-59418 GCA_004026585.1 Noctilio leporinus
CAGGAAAAAACTCCTAAAACACCAAAAGGACCTAGTTCTGTAGAAGACATAAAAGCAAAAATGCAAGCAAGTATAGAAAAAGGTGGTTCACTTCCCAAAGTGGAAGCCAAATTCATCAACTATGTGAAGAATTGCTTCCGGATGACTGACCAGGAGGCTATTCAAGATCTCTGGCAGTGGAGGAAGTCTCTTTAAGAAATTAGTTTAAACAGTTTGTTAAAATTTTCCATCTTACTTCATTTCTGTAACAGTTGATATCTGGCTGTCCTTTTTATAATGCAGAGTGAGAACTTTCCCTACCGTGTCTGATAAATGTTGTCCAGGTTCCATTGCCAAGAATGTGTTGTCCAAAATGCCTGTTTAGTTTTTAAAGATGAAACTCCACCCTTTGCTTGGTTTTAAGTATGTATGGAATGTTATGATAGGACATAGTAGTAGTGGTGGTCAGACAAATGGAAATGGTGGGGAGACAAAAGTATACATGTGAAATAAACCCAGTATTTTAATAAAGTAGCACTGTTTCTCTCTTTAAAAAAAAAAAAAGAAGAAGTGGAATAGCAAATCAACGTTTCTCTCTCTCTTCCCCTTCCTCGTTCTCTACAATCAATAAATGTAATGTTAAAAAAGAAAAGCCCACATTATTCTCACCAGGAAATCCTCCTTTCCTTATTCCCAAACTGCTTTAAGAGTAGCCTGCATGTTCTCTTCTTGCTTTTCCTGGAGTTGGCTGGTAAGTGTCTGCTTGGTCCTTATCTACCTACAGCTGGATATTGATTGTGCATTTTTCCCGACAGAAAAAGGCAGGGAGGCTGGGTGACCTGGGGGAGCTCCTGGGGGGATGGGGGGTTTCCAGTTTCCATCATGGGCTACCCAGTTCACCCTTCAGCACCCCCTGTGCTTGCTGCCTGGGCAGAACGTCCCTCCTGGCTGAGCAGCTATAGTAGTTGGGGTGGCACTTGTCCGTGCAGTGTTCCTTTTCCCCAGGGCAGATTTAGTGACATTTGAAACACTTTCACAAAGGGTATGAGGTGTGGACAGGGAGGGAGGTGGGCCTGCTACTAGAGTTAATAATCTGGAGTGGGAGGGCGCAGCCCAGGGCCTCCTTTGAAGTGAGCCCAACAATACACTGGGATTTTCCTGACATAATGCAGCCCTTACATCAAGTAAGACTTTGAAGACTTGTATTTTGGGGATGCCCCACACCCTCATGTATTTATTGAAGATGCCAGGTCCATTGTTGAGCTAATATTCTCCTGCGCTTTCTGAAATTCCAGTTTAACTCCTTGAAACCTGGTCTCAGATTTGGTCCACCTTTAATTCATTTCCTCTATAAGAACTTGCTTTTGGGAAGAAGGGGGGAAAAGTCCTCTTCTCTTTTGATAATGTGCCCTTTACTTAGGGACTGTGAAGAAAAGGTAAAATGTTCATAAAATTCATTCTTTAAAAACTCTTTAAACACAAAGAGTCCTTAGTCTCCTTGTGATAACAAGGTCCTACAGTAGGGCGATTCCCAGCCAGGGCACATAAACAGGTTGCAAGCCAGGTCTCCAGCCAGGTCCCCAACTGGAGGCAGGTGAAAGGCAACCATACAGTGATGTCTCTCTTCCTCTCTGCCCCTTTCCCTTCCCCTCTCTCTAAAGATAATAAATAAAATCTTTATAAAAAAAAAAAAAAAAGAAAAGAAAGAAATCTGACAATTAACTATTAGCTCACCGTGGCACATTGTAGGAACACCTTGTAAGTACATCAGAAGAGTGAGCATTATAAAATGGATTTTTCTTGGGGATGTGTCTTATGGCTACCTGAGCTCCCAAGCATTTGGTTTGTTGGGTCAGGATTTCTCATTCTGAGCCGTATCAACATTTGGGATGTGGTCATTCTTGGTCATGGGGGCTGTCCAGTGTATTCTAGAATGTTCAGTGGCATCACTGGCCTCTAAGCCACTAGATTCCATTATTACACACATATATTCCCCTCTCAGTCATGATAAGCCAAAAATATTTGCAAATATTGTCCTTTATAACGCTAGAGGGCAAAAACACCCCAGTGAGAACTACTGGGTCAGATTTGTGTTAGGGTCAGTGTTTTTACAATCCTTATCTCACTCTATTCAGTTATTTTCCAAATTTCCCTATAGGCTGTATTCTTTTCCGGAGCAAGAATTCCAAGTTTACCACTACATTTCCCCACAGAGCAACTCCAGAATTCTTGATGAATGTGTCAGTGAATGAATGACCGAATGAATGAAAAGGAAAAGAAGGGAATGATGAAACACTCAAGTGGGGGAAGAACTGTGTAGAGAGAATCCTTGAAAAGAACTACCGGGAATCTTGAGGAAGCTACTTCAGTGATGTGACAGAAAAGGTAAAGAAAACAGAGACAGGGGTAAAGAGGCCATTCTTGCTGGAGGAAGGGCCTGCTCAGCAGCCCATTTCTCACCCTCCCTGTTGTCTTGACAAAACACTAATTAGGCTCCTCTCTTTCCCACAGGCCCCGACTCCCTGCTTGTCCCCAACCTGAGTGAGTGCACACACACACACACACACACACACACACACCACACCCTGTGGACCAAGCCCCCCCCCCTTATCAGCTTCTCCTGGGAACCGGCTGACCACAGCGGGACACCTTCCTGTCCGACTCCACCGGCCACTTCCTCCTGCTTCCCCACCAAAGAGCCTGCTTACCTCAGCTTGCCCTTTAGCCAAGGATCATCCCACAGAAGAAATCCCTTCGCCTGTTTGATTTTAAGACACTTGCAGATCTCAAAGATCAGAGCATTCTTCTAGTTGCGATAGTGTTTCTCTCTTTTTTTTTTTAAATCCTCTCCCTACCAAAGCCTGGATTTGTTTTTATTTAATGCCAGAAGTTTCTGCGACTGAGTTTGTCCATTTGTTATTTTCAGTTTTACATCCCACGTATGATTGCAATAACATGATTCTTAATTTTTTTTTCTGACTGACTTCTTTTCTTAGCATCGTATTCTCAATTATTGATCACACAACCTTAGTGTTAGAATACCTTTTATTTATATTCTCAGTTCATGTTAGAATAACTTTTATAACTTTCATGAAAACTTACTTACAAACTCAGATCCTAAAGAAAGAACTAGTTTACCTAGGTGCCAGAGTAGGGTAAGCAAAAACTATGCAGTCTAAAGACACAACAGAAGGCAAATCCTATTTGTATAAAATATGTTTCTTTGTTACCAAGCAAACCAGAGCTCGATCGCCTGGCACCTTTATATGTGACCCAATGATTAATGTTGAGGAAATAGGGTTCCAACCTTGGAGGAGCTGAGAGCACTCTTGCTTGGAGTCCTCCTCTCCCACGAGACCCAACATTTCCCTTGCTTCTTGAAAGGCTACAACCCAAAACCATGCCCAGAAGTTCCCCATGTCCTTACCTGTTCTTAAGCCGGCTGTGCAAACAGACCTCTCTCCCCTCTGGGGTACCCCCTTGCGGGTTTCAGGGTCGCCATCCTCCTGCAGCAGATCCCATTCAGGGTCTGGGGTGCGTGATTCTCAGCCTCCATGTAACAGTCCACGAACACATGTGCCATGTTACACTGGATCACGGTGGCGTCCCAGGAGACTGGCTTCAGCCAGGCAAGCCCCACAGCTCCATCAGCGGTGCCAGGTCTGGTCTAGTGAGACCAACTCTCACTGCCCACCTGGTGGCTCTCTCTCTGATGGCTAGCCCGCCCTAATTTAAATTCCTGGCCCAGAATGCCCTGCGCGACCTCCTATCCAGCCCTTCCTGTGAGGTGTTGGTGTTGGTATCCGTCATTTTTGCCAGTTTCCCAGTATCTTTTACCTTCTTTTGGCTGCCATCTTTAGTCAGGGCAAAAATTCCCAGCAATGCTGGGGGCATCTGGGTGGCCATCCGCCCCCTGACTCTTGAGCAGGCCCAGTATGAGTCCTCTCTCCCTGCTGAACACTTCCACAGTCACATACACAACCTGCCCTGGCCAGCCGCCCTCTTCCCTTGAGGAAGGCAGACTATTAACTTGCAGTTGTCATGCAGTGTATCGTAAACATCATGCCATCCACTCTTCCCTTCCCCCAACCAAGGATTGCGAGGGTTACACTCTGCGCTCCCTTATACCTAGAACAAAATGTACTATTGGAAGTACCTGGTTTTAAAAAGCACGCTTCTTACACATTGATTTTAGTAGGACTCTAATTAAATATGCTTGACTTAAACTTCTAAAAGCCAAGCATCTAAAGGTGCATTGATTGCCAACTCCCAAATCTCAATCATAAATATGCATTTATCATTGATTATGCACTTTTGACATCCCAGGAGCTGCTTAACAGAACACCAAATGCCACTTTAAAAGCTGAGGATTTAAAAAGGAGAGAATACAACCTGAGTCGGCATTTTCCGACGGCACAGAGAGCCACCCGAGAAATAGCATCATTCCGACCGCTGACGAATTTTTCTACTGTTTCAGCATTTCTGACACTGTTGTTGCCACATAAACTATTTATGGGTTTCCCGTGTTAAAAGGACTGTGGAGACCTTACAAAGAGGCTTAAGCACGTCTCACAGGTTGATAACAGGTGAGGGGAAAAGGCCCCTGAGCAAAGCTAAAGCACAGGTGGCAAATCCAAGGCCCGCAGGCCAAATCCGGCCCTCCACTTGGTTTTATCAGGCCTGGTACCTTGTTTTGCTTAACTGCTAAGGAGTAGTTACAGGTATACAGTCCTTAAATGACATTCGGCCCTTTGAAGGCCACCACAAGGCTGATGTGGCCCCCAGTGAGAATGAGTTTGATACCCCTGAGCTAAAGAATCTTTTTACTTCACCTAGGAAAATCTAAAGAGTAGTTTAGTAATAATTGCTAGGTATACCCGTAGTTGTGTAAGGAATAGTGACTTAAAGTAACTTTCCTGAAGGCATAAGAATATAATGTGACCAATGGATGATATGATGTTGGGGGAAAACCTTGTTTTAAAAAAATAGATGGAATCCATGAGTCCTAAGTAGGAGGGTTTTGGAGGGAATGGGGAAATAACCATACAACCTCTCAAAATGAGTCAGGTTTTGAAAAGAATCCTCTAGTTAGGTAAACGTAGTAATAAATTCCCACAAATGTCTCAGCAAAGCACACGAGTAGCAGGTTGGTTGCCCGTTACTATAGCTCTTCCATTTCCCACTCCTGCCCCAGTTCCACCTTCCACTTTGTGGAGATGCCCTTCGGGATGGGGAACTGACTGGCCAACATCAATTTCTTCTTGATTAAGAGAGTTGACAATGAGACTCCCCTTCCATTCATGAATCTTACTGCCTTCACTCTCTGCCTCCCTGCGTGGCCTTGGGCCTAACATAAGAAAAGCAATTCTTGACACTGTAGGGGAGGAATATTACATTTACTCTTTTTGATTCTCAGCTAGGTGTCTGTAACAAAGGACATCCACAAGAGAAAAGCATACACACGTATTTAATATAAGTTGTACAGAACACGGGAGCTTTTGTAAGGAAAAGAAGATCCCAAGAAATACTGTTTTGTACTAGTTGGTGAAGGATGGAGAGTCCTGAAAACATGATGGTACCAAAAGGATGAGAGAGGTAAACTAGGGGAAACTTAACGTGACCTGTGCATTCAGGTTCCTCTTGGTGTCCCTTCTTCATCTTCAAAAATAAGGCTTCTTCCCTCCAGGTGTGGGGGGCCCCTCTCACAGGAGGATCTTATGACCTGCTCCAGGGGAAGGTCAAAAAGTCTTTCCTACACCTGCTGTGTCTCAAATTCCTTCCGCTAAAAATACTCTGTATGCCAAGATGTCGTATTTTGGGGTACAGTGTCCTGAACACTGTCATCATTAAGTGAGGGGAGTATGCACCTGAGAGAGAAAAGGGACAAGCCACTGGTGCAAAGTGGCCCCTTGTTGTCACCAAAAGCACAGCCGCTGTACTCCCTGTCCCTCCTGTCCTCACTGGGAAATGCAAAGTGGTCTCCCCACCTCTCTTGGTGGAGAGCCATTGCCCTCAGCCACCCTGGGACCCGCCAGATGGACCCCGATGGACACGCCATTCGATTATCTAACTAGGATAACGGGTCCTTTCATCTACCCTAAATTAAATAAAAATTAGAATCATGAAAATGGATTTTAGTTGTAACCCCGAAGGGCAGCTTAGTAAGGGCAAGGGGCACTCTGAAAAAGATTACCTAACACAGAGAAGAGTGATGCTTTTATTTTAAGAGCATGAAATGGGTATCCATCTGGATTTGGGGCAGCTTCCCATACACCAAAGCTAAAACTGTTCCCATGGATTTAAAGCATGTGATATTTTCCAGTCCAAATAGCTCAGCTAAATGTTTTTACTTCACATTCATTAACTCAAACGTGTGACACGTGTGGTCTGCCAGCCTTAGGTTTCCCTGTTCCATAATCAAAGAATAGCTGGCGGTGAACGCCAGATTTTCGTTATTAAACAAAATAACTTATGTACATTTTCAGTTAGTTGGGGTGGTGATCAGTCAAACACTGCAAACAAATTTCACCAAGTGTTGTTTTTTAAATATTAAATTAAGAAAGACTTCCATGAAAGCAACAACAGAATAGATATTAGGGGAAAAGCCCTGGATGTAAGTATAATTGTTTTAATGAATGGCTGTCATAAGCGTCTGTTCCTGACCAACGCGATCTGTCCAGAAAGTATCGAGCCACGGTCAACATAATTAAAACCGTTTGCGTGGCCAATACTTTCAGGACAGACCTTGTAGTCCTTCCTGTAAGCCGGGCAGCTGTTCAGCGAGCTGCTGACTCTAAGGAACAGACAAGAGTCATTCACAGTAACTACGCTATTCACTCAGCTTTTATTGAAAGCAGGTTCACTCAAAGTAGAACATCAACATGCATCACATCCTACTCGCACTCTAACGATCTAATTATAACACACCAACGCACAGCAATCAATGGAGGAAAACGAACCCGAGTCCCAGAGTCTCAGGCTGCAGGTCCAGGGACAGCATGCTGGGCAGAGGTGTCAGCATCCTGCAAGGAAGGTGCTCTGGAGCCAGGGGGGCAGCTGGGCAGGTGAGGTCCCCATCCAGCAGGGCAGAGCCTCTGGAGGCCGATGCCCAGGGAGGTCAGCGTGGCGTGAGCAGCGCTCTGGCATGTGGAGCTCAGCTGTCTCGGCGGTGGCCTGGGACTTGCCTCAGTTACACCTTCTGGGTCCTTTCAATCAATGCCTTGGCCCCCCTGAAGCCAGGTTTGGAATTTGTCCAAGCACCTGTGGGTGGTGCATGGCGATTTTGCTTGACACCCCTGCTAGCAAGAGAGGAATTCCCCCGGAAGCCTGTCCATGGGTTGTCCCACTCTGCGGACATTCTGACCACACGGGCAGATGTCTTACTGTATCTCCTTGCCAGACGTGTCTGTTCTGACCATACAACTAGATGTCTCAAATGTGTCCCTGGGCCAGATGTGGCTTTCAGCCATTTTCTCCTTGTACCAATGTGTCATGGCTGACTGAAAGCCATTTTAGCTGACAAGAGTGACTCTACATCATTTTATATATTTCATGCTATCTTGATCGGACAAATGCCAAGTTATTGAGCCTGCTCTCCACAGTGGTTAAATTGGTAAGAAATGTTCAGAGCTCTCAGAGGCCAAAGCAGGAACAAGAAACCCGACAGGCAAGGACGCACAAGCACAGATCCTGTCATGTGCACAAGGCACCTGCCGATGCCCACAGTGACCTGGGACCTTGGTTTTCATGGCCCAGAGGGTACAGGCTCCTTCAGCAGCTCCACAGAACAAAATATGAAAATCCCCCTTCGCTGCTTCCGGGCTGGAAGTTTTGAAGTTATATGTTGCTGCCCCACTGCCAAGGCCTTTCCCTGAGTGGCCACGGGGTATGACAGGTTTTTATTAAGACTGGCAAAGAGTGAAGCCCCTCTGTGCTCTTAGCGGCCATCCGCAGGCTCCAGTCTCTGGTGCAGTCCCAGGCCGCGATAGATTTCTTTTTTTAAGACCAAAGGGGCTGCACCTTGGCACCTAACCTCAAAAAAGGACCTGGCTTTAGTCTCTCATCACACGTGGGCTATTTAATCTCTGTTGTTGCGTTTCCACTCGCCTTGTGCCTACATCTTACTTCAAGGCCCAGAACCCAACAAGCCATGGCTTCAGCCTTGTAACCTGCATTTCCACTCTGTGTCTGGTCCACAGAGATACTTGTCTTGTTTTTGAGCCCAGCTATGTTGTTGATTTATTTTTATATGATTTTCCTGTTGTTGTTGTTTTTTTAACACAGAGGCTGCATTCATGTGTCAAGACACTGAGCCACTGTGCCTATAACCTCCTCATCTTACAGTACCTGCTGCTAATAAAATGGTTAGAAAAGGCTACTGAAAATAATCAAAGATAAAAGGAAAGGAAATGAGAGATGAAGAAATGAAGGAAAACAAAAGGACAGACAAGGAAAGGCAAGATAAAGGAGAAGAAGGGAGGAGAAGAAACAGAAGAAGTTACCCTATTGCTTTTATGATAAAATGGAAGCAGGAAGAGATGGCTTCCTCCTCCGTCGAGAAGCACTGATGCCCCACATGCCTTGAGCTTCCTTTCATCAGGTCACCTCGCTTCCGGCTTTGACCAGAGAGAGTTGAGAATTCAGGCACTGACAGCGTTTCTGGTGATCTACAGGGTTTCCTAACAGCGTTCTGGTCAACCCAGGCCACAGCTACAACGGTGACCCCATTAGATTACACTGAAGTTGAAAAATGCTGATCGCCTATTGTCACTGTCACCATCATGATGTCATGGCACCATGTGTGACCTGTGCGTGTGGGTGGTGATGCTGGTGTAAACAAACCTGCGCCACTGCCGGTCGTAAAACTGTGTAGTACACACAATTAGGTACCATACAGACAAGAGTGATAATAAAGGGCTCGAGTAATGGTGCACATGTTGACTGTACTTTTTGGGTGTTATTGGAGAGGGAACTGTTTCTCAGAACACATCCCCACGTTAAGCAACATACGATCGGATTTTTAAATGTTCCACATGCATTTTATTCAGTGTTGCCGTGTACATAGAAAGTTGAAAGGGGAAAACTCCATGCACCAAAAAGGGGGGGGGGGGGGTGAGAACATTGAACGTGTCAATAAAATAAAGCCATCGAAAGCCCAAACGGTGGTCACACTGTTAAATTCTATAACCGGGTCTTCATGGAACGCCTGTGGTTGGCTTGTGGGACAGCTGCTAGGGACATGTCACATCACATGGGTAAACCAGGGACCATTTCCTGGGAGACCACGTGTTGTAAAGGCTTTGGGCAGAGATAAGTTTCAGAACAAACCAGGATTCCATGTGCTCACACGCAACAAAGGCAAAAAAAAAAGAAAGAAAAAAAAAAACACACCCAAAAACTTTTTTATAAGCATGTCGTTTTTATTTTATTAGGAAATTTGGACAGCATTACAGGGTAACTAAGAACATACATACACACACACACGGGGAAAGAACTATGCATTTGGACAGGGAAGAGTAGAACACAAACAGGCTCCAAGGCAGGGAACAAATCCTTCAAAGCAAACATTAGGAGTCATGATTATATTCGGCCGAGTTGAACGATTCCCACAGTTACTCAGGTGCTGGGTTGCCTGGGGATGGTGCCTGGTAGGCAGGAGACTTTTCAGATGGAGAAACGTGAGGCACCGAAGACAGGAGAGTTCAGGGCACAGGGTGCGGAGAGGACGCAGCGGTCAGTCTTACCCGCAGACCGGGACCCAGCAGCCCTGCAGGCGGCGCCTAGCAGCAGCACCGCTTCTGTCCGCAGCAGCAAGTCTGACAGCACTTCACTTGGCAGCAGCCGCAGCCACAGCCACCGCAGCCGCCACAGCCGCCACAGCCACAGCCACACGAGCGGTAGCAGCAGCAGACCACCGGGACGCAGCAGCAGCCGCCGCAGCCCCCGCAGCCCCCGCAGCCACCGCAGCCACCGCAGCCGCCGCAGCCACCGCAGCCACCGCAGCCACCACAGCCACCGCAGCCACCGCAGCCACCACAGCCACCACCACAGCCGCCACAGCGTCTACCACAGCCACAGCACCCCATGGTGTCAGTAGAGAGGACTCAGGAGACGTGAGCAGGGATCAGGAGGAGAGGAGGTCTGAGGCCCCTCCTGCTGGGGGACCCCTTATATACCCTCTTGGGAAAGGGGAGAGGGAGTGACCCAGGACACATGACCAGTGGTCACTTCCTCCTTGTTGTTGGGCGTTTCCACCTAAGATGATCCAGGGATGTTTCTGTTTACATTCATCCGAGCTGCGTTGGACAGCTGACATTGGCTCATTGCGGCCTTTCCCCTTTAAGCTCATGTTAGAAGCAACCCCAGAGATGCTAACATGCTGCAGGTCTCTGTTTTCATAGAAATACAGTTGAATCTTTGAGATTTTGCACGAAGGAGGCCCTCAGCTGCTGCCAGCTCCTTTTCCACAGGCCTCTTCTAGCGGTTTTCTCTCCACGTGTTCGGTGGAAGTCACCCTACACTGACAGAAACTTCCAAGGTGTGGGACAGTCCCCATAAATACCTGAAGTCAACAACCCATTTTCTATCCAAATAGGGCTACTACCGTGTGGCCCTTAAACCCCAGGAAATGGGTCATTTTCCTTCTTGTGGGGTTTTGTCATGGGTGCTGCTGTATTTCCAAAGGGATGGCAACTGGTTTTAAACCAAGTGACCCACTTTCTTTTTTTCTAAATCCCAACACTCAATATTAAAAGTATTTATTTATTAAAAGATTTTATGTTATTTTTAGAGACAGGGGAAGGGAGAGAGGGAGAGAAACATCTATGTACGGTTGCCTTTCACCTGCCTCCAGCTGGGGACCTGGCTGGAGACCTGGCTTGCAACCCGGATATGTGCCCTGGCTGGAGAATCAAACCAGCGACCTTTGGGTTCGCAGGCCAGCACCTTATCCGCTGTGTCACCAGCCAGGGCTACTTCTGTTTTTAAAACAGTCATTACAGCCCAGGCGTGAGAAGAGAACATGGCAACGGTGTGCTCCACAGGAAGAGGCAGAAATAAACATCGCCGCTGGCCAGCAACACGAGTGAAGGCGTCCGGGCTCAGCGGCAGCCTTTGAACCTGTTGCCCTTTCCGGTCCCCAGCTCCCAGCGTCACTTTCTCCCGCAGCTCTGGGAGGTCAGGCGCCCACCCTCCCACCCACGCCCGCCCCTGGAGTTGACAGCGCCCCTGTCCCAGCAGCTGCAGGCAGATCGCAGGCGCCCTGCACGTCCCCAGGCCACCGTGGGAACGCAGGGAAGCCTGCAGTCTTGTTGGCAGATGGCCTCCCTTGGTGAGGCCCTTTTGACTGACCTTGCAATATAGTTTGTGAAAAAATAAACAAAACTGGAAACGTGTGAAGACATGCAAAAGGGAAGTGAATAAGATGGAGTCTTCCACCTAAATGGAGCCAAACAGCAACAAGGAAGGGGTCATGTGTCTTCCCTCTCGCGTCCCCAGAGGGGCTATATAAGGGGTCCCCCAGCAGGAGGGGCCTCAGACCTCCTCTCCTCCTGATTCCTGCTCACATCTCCTGAGTCCTCTCTACTGACACCATGGGGTGCTGTGGCTGTGGTAGCCGCTGTGGCGGCTGTGGCGGCTGTGGTGGCTGCGGTGGTGGCTGTGGTGGCTGTGGTGGTGGCTGTGGTGGCTGCGGCTGCACCACCTGCAGAACCTACCGGGTGGGCTGCTGCTCCAGATGCTGCCCCAGCTGCTGCGGCTGCTGCGGGGGCTGCTGCAGCGTCCCGGTGGTCTGCTGCTGCCGCCGCACATGTGGCTGTGGCTGCGGTGGCTGCGGTGGCTGTGGCTGCGGCGGCTGCGGTGGCTGCTGCCAGCGGAAGTGCTGTCAGACTTGCTGCTGCCAGAAGCAGTGCTGCTGCTAGGCGCCGCCTGCAGGGCTGCTGGGTGTCCGCTCCTGCGGCTGCGGTGACTACGGTGGCCGGTGCCAGCGGAAGTGCTGCAGACTTGCTGCGGCCAGAAGCGGTGCTGCTGCGGGGCGCCGCCTGCAGGGCTGCTGGAAACTGCGCCGCAGATCAGGCTTCCTGCCGCTGCTCGGACTTGGGCATCTCCATCGCAACCTGACCTTGATCACCAGCCCCGGGAATCTCACGCTTTAGTCGTTCCTGTGATTGCTCCTGCATTTCATAAACACCGAAGTGATAAATGCGCAGTCCTCTCTGTCAATTACCGTTACAATCATGTCGTCCGTCAGAGTCAAATGTTCATCTTCTCCCCGCTTCCCTGCTTCTTTGTATGTCTTTGTATGTCTGTATGACAGTGCTCTTCCAGTAGCACTGTCATCTCTGTATGTGCCAAACAGATGCTATCTTAATAAATTACATTAAACCCTCCTCATAGAGAGAGCCATTTCTTCTTCTTTTTCCAGCCTGTAAACTTCCTGTGCATGGGGGAAAACATGTTTGCGTCCATCAGACGAGGCAGACATGACATGTGGAAAGGCATCGATGAATCAAAGACTAGATGACCTGCAGGCAGTAGATGCAGATGGATTCACGAATGGTTAATCACATGTGCGTTTGTTGAGAAGTGAAGGATTTAGAGGCACACATGCAACCTTAGCACTTTCATGTCATAAATCAAGCTCCCCCTGGTCTCTCCCTCAACAGGGTCCTAGCGACAGAAATCTGAGCATGGGAGTGTTTGTACAGACCCTGCAGGGTCCCAGGGTCACTTAGAAACATGCCGCTTTTGAGGTTCACGTGTTTCTGCTCCCAGAGTCCGTTTCTACTGCATGCTGATCTTGATGCATGGCCTCACTGCTGAGAATTACTCCAACACACACCATACTTGGAGGGCTGGGTTTCATTGCATTTTTTTGGCCAGCAGCACAATAGTTCACATGTGTTTTCCATCCATCCATCACCCCTCCCTGAGCCCCTGCGCTGTCGCAGAGCCAGGCAGCAAAGGCCAGCTCCGGTCACAGCAGGCAGGCTGGCACCATGGAAATCTCTTGGCCACTCCAGCCTACAAAAGGAGCTCTCCATGGTAACACAGGAGGATGAGCAATAGTCAACATAATCATATTATGAGCAACTCTCACACCATCGCCCCTTCTGTTGATTCCCTGTCTGCTCCCTGGCCCTCTTCTGTGTAGAGTCCAGGTTCTCAGTCCACGGTGGTCGGTTTAGAGCCAGGTGAGAGGGAAAGGGGCCGGGGAGGCCTGCTGCATCGGGCAGTGGGCCTGGGGACCCAAGTGGCTCCGGAGTGTCTCCCAGGAGAAGGGCATTCTCCCACCAACTACAGGAGGCCCACGTGGGCTGTTTCCTTGTCACTCCCAGCAGAGCCTGACAAAGACAAGTGCGTCAGCAGGTAGAACTGACCGAGCAGAATGAAATAGCCAGAGGAAACATGAGTTGAATAACCACAGCAGATAAAGCTCCCCAACAGGCTCTTCCCCCGCGGAATTCAGAAGACGGGGTTTGAGGAGGGGATGAGAGATAAGTCTCCTCGGATTCTAAGGTGACAAGGTAGTTTGGGTGCCTGCCTGGCCCTGGCTCTCTTTCTTTTACCACGTGCCAGGGCTCTGAGCCTCGGGTGCTCGCCAGCCACCCAGAGCCCTGCACTACTCTCAGCCTCCAGGATTTATCCGGGGGCCCCCACCCTCTGACTCATCTTTCCCCTCCCAGGCTCCACCCTAAGGGCCCATCTTCCCACATGACTGTTCTCGGTGACAAGGGAGGGGTCAGCAGTGACACCCCATTCATCTTCCCAAGCTTTTCGTCACTGAGGACTCCGTGTGGCAGTTTTCCTACAAAGTCAGGTTGATGGGCACAGTTCTGGGTCATGCACCCCTCCTAGCCAAGAAGATGTCAAGTTCTTGGGCCCGTGCTGTCCTGACCTGCTCACTGGAGATGCAAACAGTTGCAGTTGGGGTGAGTACAAGGCACGGAGCGGTCAGGATTTGCTGAGGCATCATACATACTCAGTGTCAACACCAATTTGTGACAAAGGGACCTGGAACCAGGGTGAACCAGTAACACTGGCTAAATGTGTATTTGCCAGGTGTCATGCTGGGTGACTTGTGGGACACTGAGACAATTCCTACAGTTAAATGGGTGACAACTTGATATGAAAAAGAAGATACATGTAAATCCATAAGGGCTACTGAAATGAAAAGATCAAGGAAGATACTACATTGAACATAGGTCACTAACAAAATCACATAAATGAAGGATGAAGCATATGACATCTCTCAGGTGTTACTCTTTGTTACGGGCTGAGTTGCACCCCTTCAAATCCATATGTTCAAGTCCCGACTCCAAGGACCTCAGACGGTGACCATATTTGGAGATAGATATTTAAAGTGACAATGAAGTTAAAAGGAGGTCATTCAGGTGTCCCCTAAGCAACCATGGCTGATGCTTTCATAAGAAGGGGAAGTTCAGGCCCAGGCCCAAAGGGAAGACCACGTGAGGACAGAGAAGGCAGCCACCTGCAAGCCAACGAAAGGGGCTGCAGACAGCCAAACCTACCAACCCCTTGACCACAGACTTCATCTCTGGAATTGTGAGACAATACATTTCCGCTGTTTAAATCACACAGTCTGTGCCCCACTCTCCCTTTTTTTTGGTGGCCTTGGCAAACATACACACACACTTCTTTGGTCATGTGTGATAAGTGTCAACAGTACACATGTTTGTGGTCCTGCTGAGTGGTGGCTGTGCTCACATGAACCTGTGTGGTGAATCATCCTTGATGCTTAAATGAAAGGAATGGGCCTGGCTGGTGGCACAGTGGATAAGGCACCAGCCTGCAAAACCAAAGGTCGCTGGTTCGATTCCCAGCCAGGGCACATAACCAGGTTGCAAGCCAGGTCTCCAGCCAGGTCCCCAGCCAGAGGCAGGCAAAGGACAGCCATACATTGGTGTCTTTCTCCCTCTCTGCCTCTCTTCCTACCCCTCTCTCAAAAAATAATAAAAAAAATCTTTCTTTAATAAATAAGTAAATGAAAGGAACGGGTTGCTGTCCTCTGCACCATGGGGCATGTGGATACAGCGTGGTCCCTGGCTTTTCATGACACATTCAGCTTCCTCTTCCACCCCCAGAGCATGGTCCACACAATGCCCACCCTGTGAAGCTACCACAGGATTCAAGAGGACATCAGCTGGGATCTGTAGGTGGGTGGGGGACGTGGGGGGCTGCACAACATGGGAAGCACATGCTGTGTGCACACGTCCTAAACCTGTGCTTGGTGGGCAGATGGTTGCGGGCCTTCTTCTATAATCCTGTTTCAAATTGGGCTCTTCACTTAGGTTAGCAAATAAGTGCTAAACATGGTCCTGCCCCTTACAGTGGGAAATTTATAGGTAGGACCTATAAGGACTTGAAAACTAAGTGAGAATAATATGATTGAAAATGAATAAGATTTGTTGGACTCAACTGAACTACAGAAATGTATTTATTTTACGGAATTTATTCATTGTTTTTAGAGAGAGGGGAAGAGAGGAAGGAAGGGAGAGAGACATCAATGTATGGTTGCCCTTCACCTGCTTCCAGCTACGGACCTGGCTGGAGACCTGGCTTGCAACCTGGGTACCTGACCTGGCTGGGAATTGAACCAGCGACACTTTGGTTCACAGGCTGATGCTCAAACCACTGAACCACACCAGCCAGGGCCAGAATTTTTATTTTTTTTTTTAAATTGTGGCCTATGTTTCCTTTTCGGTACTTAGTCCTTCTGAAACCATCCCCACCCCCTTGTGATAGAGCTGTACAAACTTACTGCATAGAAAATGATGGCCAACCTTCACAGTTTAGTGGAACAGCTGCTGCCCCTTCCGGCTCTAGTCCAAAATAAAGCTGCGGTGATGGGGAGAACGTACACTGAATAGGCCACAGGGACCAGGAGGCCTCAAGGTTCAATGGTACGAAGTCATTCAGGATGTTTGCAAGAGCTCTCTTCAGCTCTGACAGGGGACGCCGGCAGCTACCACATTCAGCCATGGGTTATAATGATCTCAGCACAGCCCTCTTCACCCAAAGGCAGTCCACGCCAGGCTGGGTCTGTCTTTGAACTGGACTCGGAGCCCTGGGGCTTTGTATCTAGGTATTTCTCAGTGAACATTTGCCAACAGAAAGTAAAGACTCCACTGAAATATTTGAATCCTTAATCCTGGTCTGAATATTATTTGTATTTCAACTTGTATCTTCAAAGTGAATGATGGTTGTTGGGATTAATTAAAGTCTAGTTTCCTCTCTGGATATAAAGGAATAGATCTTACCCAGCTAATGGTTTTCCTAGCAGGAGTGGACTGCCACAGTCTGACCAAAGGACACAGCTTAGTGACTGGTCAAGGTCCCTGTAGGCTTGGGAAGAAATAAACAAAAACATGTAACCTGTTTGAAGTTACAAAGAAAGGTATGAAAGGAATTTGAAGGAAATCCTAAGCCTTTTCTTTTTTTAAGTTAATTTATTATTGTTGTATTACAATTGTTTCATTTTCCCCCTTTTAAGCCTTAACCAAATCTCAGTCAGGGTTGGACCGAGACAGAAAAACCAACAGGCGCTCACTTGGGAAGAGCCAGGGCAGCCCAAGGCTGGTACATGAGAACCCAGAGAAAATACAGTGTAAGTTCCATGCCCCCCAAAGATGACTCATGTAGCACATGTGTGGTAGGTAGGGAGATGGAAAAGCCGGACTAACACCACCTAAGCTCCAAGTGTGCACGCTGGCTGAATTTTGGGGGTGGGGGGTGGGGGTGGGGTGAAAGGGGCTGCACTGCAGAGGTGGAACTCTGCCCTTCAAGTGAAGCCCCCAGTAGATGGAAATGGAAAATAGATGTGGTAGGTGTGTTTCTGAACGTGTAAGTGGTTTCTTGATGACTAAAACAGGATTTCTAATGAATTGGGAAAACTGATCTATCTGCAGATGAAACTCTGGCCGTAAAACAGATCCAAACTGTAGATAAAAATCCCGCTTTCAAGGGCTGGGCTGGGTTGGCACCTGGAGCTCAGGGCGCGGAAGGCGCCCTGGTCCCGCCGTCGCTGCCCACACCAGGCCTTTCGAAGGGGAGTAAGATCTTCCAGGAGGCGGCACATGGTCGAACCAGAATGAAGACGCACAGACACTTTAAATGATACCTGAATTTATTTTATTAGGAAATTTAAAGAACAGCTGCTGACAAATAGGGATCCACGTGGGAACGGGGCGGGGGCAGAGAGTGAAACATGTAAATGGGGAGAAGTGATCAGAAGCCGACAAAGCCCGCGGGAACCTGCACCCCGTTGGGGCTCAGGGGTGCCAGCAGCGGGGCTGCCCTTAGTCGCTGTTCAGGCTCTTGGTTCTTCCGCCGGAAACTTTTCGAGGGGATGGGGACAGAAAACACTCAAAGCGGACAAGATAGAAACCCACATACAGGAGTCAGGTCACAGCCCCAGAGGTAGGTCCCAGAATACCAGATGATGCCGGGGCGGGGGACAGAGTGGAAGAAGCACCCCTGCGTCTCCTGCCGGGGCGGGGGGTGGGAGGCGGGTGCCCAGCAGCAGCACCGCTTCTGGCCGCAGCAAGTCTGCAGCACTTGTGCTGGCAGCAGCCGCCACCGCAGCCACCGCAGCCACCGCAGCTGCAGCCGCAGGAGCGAACACCCCGCAGCCCTGCAGGCGGCGCCTAGCAGCAGCACTGCTTCTGGCAGCAGCAAGTCTGACAGCACTTCCGCTGGCAGCAGCCGCAGCCACCGCAGCCACAGCCACCGCAGCCACCGCAGCCGCAGCCGCAGGAGCGGCGGCAGCAGCAGACCAGCGGGATGCTGCAGCAGCCCCCGCAGCAGCCGCAGCAGCAGGGGCAGCATCTGGAGCAGCAGCCCACCCGGTAGGTTCTGCAGGTGGTGCAGCCGCAGCCACCACAGCCACCACCGCAGCCACCACAGCCACCACCGCAGCCACCACAGCCGCCACCACAGCCGCCACAGCGGCTACCACAGCCACAGCACCCCATGGTGTCAGTAGAGAGGACTCAGGAGATGTGAGCAGGAATCAGGAGGTGAGGAGGTCTGAGGCCCCTTCTGCTGGGGGACCTCTTATATAGCCCCTGCCGGGACATGAGAGGGGAGACACATGACCCCCTTCCCTGTTATTGTTTACTTCACCTGTAGGAAAACTTCAGGCTTCTCCAGTTTGTTTCCTTACTAAATACCTTTAGCCTGAAACCACCTATTTTCAGTTCAGCTACATTTACCTGTTTCACCCCGGGGGACATTCAGCAAAGGACCCATTTCACATAGAGCCTGTCTTGGAGCAGGTAGGCTGGGGAGACTCATCGGCCCACATTTTCCTGGCTCGCTAGTATTTCCCCAGGGGCATCCTGCTTCTTTTGACCCCTCTCCCGGGGACATTCCTGGTGAGCCCCTTCAGTAGAACACTCAAACTTCAATAAAGAAGGTGACTTCCACCATCACTGTTGCTTGCCATCATTGGTCTGGATGTCACAGAATCAAAGGGGCCACGTATATCTAAACTAGCGGGTACATCCGTTTCTTCTCCCTGGGATGGGTGCCCAGGCTGCAAATGGAGAACCCATTCTGTGAATTATAAAAACCACCCCACTCAGAAAGCCGCTGGGCTCCGTCTTCATCCTCAGGCTCTCTTTTGGCCTTCTGCCCCATAATTAATTCTTCTTGCCTGAGTCATGTGGGCAGGTGAGTCCTGGTCACAGGGTTGGCATCGCAGCAACCAGGAGATGTGGTGTGAGGCCCCACTCCTCTGTCCCTTCCGGGACCCCCTCCCCTGAGGACCGACTTGGGCATTAGCTCCGCACGCACATGGACCTCCAGCCACAGAAGGGCTACAATGATTCTTAGGCTTCCCAACACGTGTTTGGTGGAACATTAGTTCCTCAGGGTATTAAAGCATACAACATAAAAATGATTCAAATGCATTTAAAAGTAATCCAATTAAATAAAGCTACAGTTTTGTTTTGACTTGAGATCTTCCCAGAGGCTTTAACTGGGTCAAATTTACTAAACCACCAAATGTACTTTCACTCTAGTCAGGCAAGAGGTTTCAGGACCCACCAAGTGCAGAGCTTGATGGTGGGATTGTTTAGAAAAGCACTTCAACACCTTTACTGCAAGGAATAGGAAGTAAATGTGGGAAATGGGCCTCAGGTGGTGATCAAGGACCACCATGCTATTCATGCACAGTCGAGTGAGGGTGAGGACCCGTGAAATAGTGTGACATGGGGTGAAGGACTGTGATGACTCAGCCACGCCAACACAAGAACCTGTCATGGGTATCTGACTGCTAAGGCCCAGAAAGTTGCTCTTCCTGCGTAATTAAGAGACTCCAAGTCCAACGCAGAGAGAAACCATCTATGTAATTGTAAAATTCAATGACTTTACTCAGTAGATTTAGGAATTGGAAAGAATTAATCTACACTTTGTAGCATGTCCTATAGTTGTAGAAACTTAGTCATTTACCTTTAGACGGGTACATCTAAATAGGAGAAAGGATGGCCTACAGCCTATTTTCTTTATAAAAACCTGAGATACAGGAAATCCATGCCTTCCATGTGGGTGCACCCCAATGCACTATCCCCCAGTACTTGGTGTCTTCCACAGGCACGCCTGAAATTTTCCTTGTTTTCTTGGTCCTGCCCGCCCACTGTAGACGGGAGAGTAAAATGTAGGAATCTGATCATCAAAACCTTTTATAGACCTGAGGACAGTCTTTTTCTTGAAATATCCAACAACCCCAACTTTTTAAGCGTTCAGTGGGGTGAGGAACAGACTGAGTTAGTAGATGTCAATGTGGGGGGTCTGAAGCCAGTGCATCAGCATCAGTGTGTTAGAAATGCAAGTTCGCAGGGTCTGGGGGTGGAGCCGGAGAATCTGTTTCTTATGTTGTCCCAGGGATTCTGGCACATGCTCACCTTTGAGCCTTTCGGACTGGGTCAGTATAGGGGAAGAAGCTACCTTCCACCTCAATTCCGAGCGCCATCTCATGTACTAGGTGCCTAGTTTACGGTTTCTCATTTTTCCAGCTAAGATTTTTGTAAACTAGAGATGGTAACTTTTTAATATTTTGCCTTATTATCACTTTTCTTAATGTTGACTTTGCCTTCAGTATTTTCTCTCCACATGTTTCCTTAGAGCTGTGAGCTGGTGTTAATTACTTTAAAAGCAGCATCCTAATCCTGGCTGGTGGCACAGGGGATGGGCACCAGCCTGTGAACCCAAAGGTTGCTGGTTCGACTCCCAGCCAGGGCACCTAACCAGGTTGCAAGCCAGGTCTCCAGCCAGGTGAAAGGCAACCATACGTAGATGTCTCTCTCCCTCTCTGTCCCCTCTCAGGAAATAATCTTTTTTAAAAATAAAATTTTAAAAAATTTAAGCAGCAGCATCCTTTCTGGCTAAAACTTTATCATCTGCTAAATTTGCACAATATAACCCAAAATGATGTTTCCTGATAACCCTATACATCTAGGTTCACATCTCAATACATATGCAGGTTTCATATCAACAAATAATAAGTCAGAGCCCATTTACTCAACTACAATGCCCGGTTTGGAAGTATGATCAGCCTCACAATACCAAGTGTTGAACCTTTTTATGACGTCAGTTAGTCACACAGTTAGAGACACATCAAGTCCTTGGCTTTGCAGCTGCTCTTCAAGCTACAGTGGGTGCCGATGCCTTTCCTGCAGAAGCAGCTGCCTGAGCCCAGACATGTCCAAAGAGCTGAAACCAGCCAGTGCAGAGTAGTGTGGCCTCTGAAACCAACAAAATCTCCAGAAACCGCACTTCCTTCCTGTCTGACACAAACACACACGTCACAGTGGCCCCAACCGAACATCACAGACCTCCGCGGGTGCGAAGGTGACCTAACCCTTACCCAAACGAACATTCAGAAAAATTAGGATTGACATGGTGCTTGAGAAACTTCAATTCTGAGATTAGCTACTCTCTTAGTGATTTACTTACACTGTAAGGAGTAATCTTCCACCTGATGACAGGTTAAAAAAAGAGAGAAGAGCCAAAAATAAACTCAATACTAACAACAACAAAAACCTGTGGAGACAGATTTAAAACCATGCCATTTACAACTACGCCAAAGGAAATGAAAATATTTATGTAGAAATAATAAAACATGTACCGATGGTGTTCTACAGAACGAAAAATTCAGAGACTTAAATAAAAGTCTTTGTTCGTGAACTGTGAGACTCAACAAAGCAAAGAAGTCAATTCTTCCAAAATCGCCAATAGCTTCAATGCAATTCCAAAATTTCAGGCAGGTGTTTTATAGACATAGACAGGATCACTCTCAAGTTTATTGGGCAGCTGATGCAGCCACTGTGGAAACCTTTATGACCCAGCAATTCCACTGCTGAGACTATCAGAAGCAGCCCAAAAAGCTAATTCCAAAGAACATATACATCCCTATGTTCATTGCAGCCTTTGCACAACAGGCTAAGATTTGGAAGCAACCCAAGTGCCTATCAGCAGAGGAGCGAATGAAACAGCTGTGGTGTCCTGACTGATGTGGCCCAGTGGGTTTGGGGTCGTTCCACCAAGTGGGAGGTCGCCGGTTTGATTTCTGGTCAGGGCACATGCCTGGGCTGTGGGTTTGGTCTCTAGTTGGGGTGCATGTGAAACGCAGCTGATTCATGCCTCTCTTTCATGTGTAAAAGTATCACAGCTTCTTTGTGTAATGACTTTATTTACTGTTAGAGAGGGAGGAGGGAGAAAAAGAGGCAAAGGGACATGGATGTGATTTGGGGTGATAAACACACAATATACAGGTGATGTGTTATAGGATTTTACCCCGGAAACCTATATAACTTTATTAACCAATGTCACCCCAATACATTCGATTAAAGGTAAAATAGTTTATGGGACAAGTACAGGGCTACTAGCTAAAAGAACTTTGAAAATGACAAGAATCACCCTACCACTCTCCCTGCCGTCCAAGATCATGATGCAGGCATGGCAATCAAGACAGTGTTGGATGGGAACAGGGACAGACATGGACGCCAAGAGGACAGAACAAGGGTCCAGAAGAAGACCTGCACAAACAGGCCTGATTTTTGAGGAAAAGTAACTCAATGGAAGAAGAATAATCTTTTCAACAGACAATGTGGAGCAATTGGGCATCCATGGAAAAAAAATTCCTTGACCTAAACCTTACATCAAAATGGCCCTGAGCAAAGAAAAGGAAACTCATTCACAGATTTGACCAAACCCTTCCCAGCGTGAGCACCTGCCTGTCACAGGCCCGACTGGTCCGCTGATGCAACCATGCTTGTGCCTCCCTACAAGGCCCTACCTAGTGTTCCTGAAGGCAGGACGCACATGGTTTGGGTGTTGAATTCCCTGGTCCTCTCACAGTATCGGGCATCAATGAATATTTGATGAATGAATGACTTCACCCTCTTTCCAAAGGATGACACCAGGTGGTCACATCACCAAGAATCAATTTAAAGCCATTAGTAGGGTCAGCAAGGTGGGGTATTGAACAGCATCTTAAGTGAGATACGAGGGTCAGACACAGAAGACCTGACCCTCCCCATCTTGGTGGAACATGGAATTCAGCTGTGTCTTTAGGCTTTGGGCCAAAGACATTCCTCGTAGAAAACTCACCAAACAAAGGAGCAAAGCTGCATACCAAAAACACAGTGTGTCTTCTACAAAGATTTTGCACTGAAATACATTTTTTTTAAAGGCATGTCATTTACATCAGAGAAAAGAAAGCATAATAATAATACAACAAGATTTATTCAACATAAAACTGGTGATTTTCGTAAGGGATACCCAGGTGACCTCTGGGGTCAGTCTCCCAAGGTTCTGGAAGTCACCAGTTGGCGATGAACACTCAGAAAATATCATCTTGAAAACAGACCTGCTTTTAACACATGCTATTCAAAGTTCACGCTGATACTCTTTTAAAAAAGACATTAGCATGATCCCCCACTTTATGTTGTTTTTGCTATTATGGTTTCCATTGCTTGTTACAACAACAACAAAAATATAATTAGATGCAAACAAAACTGAGCTACCAAAAAATAAAACTAAGCAATAAAAAGAAAACTTGGAATGAGGTACTCAAAACATCTCCCCTAACAGATTTCACACATCCCTCTGTATCAATGTCTTGTATTTCAACAGGCTAGAAATTTAGCCTCCAGAGAGAAGACCTACTGGCCCCCCATCTCCCACCCACACCTGCCAGAGGTCACCGCCTCTGTTCCCTTCATCACCAGCCTCTGCGTCCTAGGGTTAGATGGTTTGCCAGCAGGACCAAGGCAAGAAAAGAGGTGCGTCTATTCCCTGGAAAACAAGGTCTTCAAAATAGCTTCTGACTACTTTTCAGGGAGGATGTCAGTGGATATTCTTTTTCTTTTGAGTTGTTCCAACAAAGAACAAAATAAAGAATTGGGCCCTGGCTGGTGGTACAGTGGACAAGACGCTGGCCTGGGAAGCCAAAGGTTGCTGGTTCGAGTCCCAGCCAGGGCACATAACCAGGTTGCAAAACAGGTCTCCAGCCAGGTCCGTAGCTGGAGGCAGGTGAGGGGCAATTATACATTGATGTTTCTCTCCCTCTCCCTCTAAAAATAATAAATAAAATCTTTTAAAAAAAAAGTATTAGAAACCACTAGTCAGCAAAAGGAACACAGAGCAGGTGTCTGGGAAACCTACTCACCTGCGAGGAGCCAGTCCTCCTCCAACACATCTCAGAGGGAGCCAGGCATACAGGGCTGAGCGTTTTCACCCAGAAAAAGCCAGATCTGTAATTGGGAGCATTCCTAAGACTGTGGGAACACAGCGTGGGAGGTTATAATTGCCACTGGCAGCTCCAGGAAGCCTTTGAACTTGAGGTCAGAGTAGAACCTGGGGGCTGTAAGACTGACAAGCTGGGACGGGTCATGGGAACCTGAGGGGGGAAGGTGTACCTTGGAGAGTTCAATCGGGTAATTGAAGGGAGAACACTCAGTAAAACCTTAAGGGCGAGCGACCAGTGTCACTCATCTTTTTCTAACACAGAAGTGGAGGCTTTGGAAGAAGCACCACATGGGAATGAGGGACAGTGACATCTCGTTTGTCCATATACTGTGTACCTGTCCGCCTGCTGACGTCACTAAAACTCTTAAGCAGCCATTACTTCCCTGGTAAATGTTGAGCTCAGACTCCGCCAAGGGTCTCTTCCAGCTCCTAAAATTTTCAATGCATTCGGTTATAATACAGACATCCACTTTCATTTGAAAGAGTTCCCTAGGGATACACTTAGGAAATTACCCCATTTGTCTAAAGAAGGCAGGAGTTACGTTTATTTGCCCTGGACTGAGGATTTCATGGTTACTAACAACGTAGAGAACTAATGTGTGAGTTGGCTTCACGCAGATTTACTTTCACGATGCCGGTGAAGCAGATAATGCAAGAATTCTAACTTTAATATAAGGATACAGACCCAAATCCTATCCTGAAAAAACTGGGCCAGGCCTACCAGAAACTTAAGATGCTGAACAAATAAAAGCCATGAGGACAATGATACAAATCCTGACTTACTGAAGGTACACATACATCTCTGATGCTCATCTCAAAAGATGAGTATCATGTTCCCCTTTGTCACCCATGGAAAACGGACCCTCAGGGAGGTTAAATACGCTGCCCCAGGGCGGGGCTCTGGGGTGAGGGGCTGGTACACGAGCCCACACTCGAGACTCCGCCGTGTCCTATTTGTTTCGTTCCAACCAGCAGCCCCCACAGGCCAGGGCGCTGCGGATGGGCTGCCCTCATATGTTCCAACTAGGTACCCGCGTATTTTCTAGCAGTAAGGTCTGGCATCGTTCATGCTCTGGGTAAGGAAACCAATGTATCAGGAAATGCTGGAAGGACAAGCAAACTCGATTTGAACAGTGGCAACTATCCCTTTAGAAGTGGCAGAAATGTAGACCTCACTTCTCTCTAAATGGGGTGGGGGGATGGGGAGGCAGGGCGATTACCCACCTCTCCTTGCTTTTCTCACCCCGTGTCCTCTCTGCCTCTCCCCATACCCCTGGCTCCACCTCAGCCACACGACAGGGCAGTAGTGACTCTTGCACTGCAGGGACACCCTCTAGTTTCATCACCCCTTGATCACGCATCCCATCTGAAATCTCAGAATGAGCACCCATCAAGCGCTGGGGCAGATCCACAACGAGCCTGCTGATCACGTCACCTGAGCAAGTGGGTACCACGTGCCAAGTGGCTGATGACAAGCCGCTCTGCAAGGAGGCAGTGGGACCAAGTGCAGGGAGGGAAGCGCCTCATCACCGGGAAGTGAGTCATGGGACCCAATTTTACCACCCCAGGAAATGAGTCAAGGAATTCAATATGTCCACTTGCGGTGACGTATTTCATCCATTTGGTCAACTGTTCATAAAAATGAGCGCCTACCAGTTGACACACTGGTTTGACGTTAGGGATTCAGATGAAGTCTGCATAGACCAGCAGAGTTAAGGATTTAGACAACTTACCCACGCACAGTCCTTATCTAATTTTTGCATTTTTAGTTGAGCTGTAACTCACATGCCATGAAATTTATTTTGAAGTGTGCAATTTAACAATGTTTTAGTATAGTCACAAAATTCACTAGTTCTGGAACATTTTTATTGACCCCCAAAGAAACCTACCCATTAATGATCATTTCCTGTTATCTCCAGCACCCCCTTCCTGCAACCCATGCCCTGGACATTACTAATCTACTTCCTCTGTGGATCTGCGGGTTTTGAACATTCCATATAAATGGAATATGCCACACACACCCATATCCATTTATATATATCTATATTCTTTTATATCTGGCTTGGCTTAGCATAATGTTACACAGTTCATCCACATTATACCATGAATATTCATTCCTTTTTTTATGGCTAATTATCCCATTGTATGGCTATCCTACATTCTATTTATCCACTTACCAGTTCATGGATGGCTGTCCCTATTTTTTGGCTATTAGGAATAATGCCATGAACATCCACATAGTTTTGTGTAGACACGTTCTTATTTCTCTCGGGCATACTCCTAGCAGTGGAACTGTTGGGTCACACAGGGTAACTCTAGGTGGAACTTCCTGTGACACTGCTTAACTGCTTCACAAAGTAATTCCATCATTTTAAATCCCTACCAGTAGTGTACGAAGCTTCCAATTTCCCCACATCCTTGCTAACATGTGCTATTGTTCATCTTTTAGATTAGAACCATCACAGTAGATTGGCTTTTACTTCTTTTCTGTGCTTGAAACTTCAAAGGTGAACTCATGCTATGGTGCAAAGGTCACAGTACTTGGCTGAATTTTGGGCTTCGGTTAGAAGCTTTCTATCTTCAGCTTCTAAATTTCCATATGAACTATGACACTATCCAGTCAACACAGACCTACTCTCTATTACTCCTAATAACCTTCATTCAAAGTTAAAACATTTTACCAACCTTGAATATTTACACATAAAAACTAAATCACAGAAACACTATGAGAACAAACAGGTGAATATTTATAAAACATTGGTTTGGCTAAGGATTTAGCATAAATTCAAAGTTAAAAATAATAGAAGAAAAGATGGACAGAGTTGACAATAAAAACACAGAACTTCTACACACACATACAAAAGGAGAAATATTTGCTAAACACGCAAGTGACTTAATGTCCATATACACAAAGCTTTTACAAAACAATTTTTTAAAGATGAGCACGCTAGATCAAACCACAATACAAAATGAGACTAGAAAAAAAAGGGGTAAACCTTATGAAACCGTAATTCACAAAGCAGATGACCAACCTCACTAGGAACCCAAGAAACATGAAATACTAGAGAATATCTTGCACCTATCGAATTGAGAAACTGATCAAAACACACAGATTCTCAAAAATAACTGACGTTATCCACGTTCCAGAAGAAACTTGTAGGAATCCTAAGTTGGGCAAACCTGCTGAAACACTAGAACATGCCAACTTCAAGTTTTACATGCCCTTTGGCCCGGAAACATCCTTTCCAGGGACTGATAGAACTATAGGTGGGCAAACAGGTGGAAATACAGTTTAAGGTTAGAGAGAATGCAGTTACCTAGATGTGAAATGACAGATGAGGCTACTCAAACGAAAAATGACAGCATTATCAAGTAGAGAAGTCCCCATATTTGCCTCTGTAATTTCAAAATGTACATGTGATGAATAAAGATATAAATTTAGGTGATCCAATTGCTATTTCTACATCAACTTCTAAAACAACTTGTAGATGAGAAAAACGTAACTAGTAAAACGCGGGGAAAATCAACCACAGCAGTAATCAAAGAAAGAAAAGGTGAGCCTTTATTTGCATCCCTTAAATTAGCACTTACTAGGAGACTTTCTGGGGATTTCCAACCACCGGAGCTGGAAGTAAAAATGGCCCCACGTGCCTATTTGGTATTTGGAAAAATCCAAATAATCCCTTTAGGCAGCAATTGAGTTGACAGGACAAAATGCTTATAAGCTAATAGTGTGATTTTATAAGAATTTATTCCAACATATAATACAAATGAAGGTATAATACAAGGTATTCAATTAACATGTACACAATAAGAAAATGATAAATGACTGATGTGTACATTGTTCACTCAGCAAATCCATTTCTAAGACATGAGGCCAAACTAAAAGTGCACAGAAGAACTGGTCACAATTCTGAAGTGGAAAAATCGGGAACAACCTGAATGTTCACCAGAGGGATGAGAGTCCCACTTAGCAAGACATCACTGGAGGAGAATGAAGATCTGTATTTGGAAGTAAAACCCGATATATTGAAAGACAAAGGTTATAAAATAGTAAGCACTGTCTGACTCCTTTCTGTAAGAGGTCTCTGACAACACATGAAACACAACCCAGTGCTTACATTTGCAGAGGACTCGCTTATTTTTTTAATAGTTTTTTTCCAGAATCTTTATAAGCATTTATTATTTTCACAATCAGAAAAGTGGATTTCCAGTTTGAAGAAAACCATGTGGGAAAAGTGCAGAGTTAGGAACTGGCTATGCTAATGATGCAAGACTTCCTACAGGCAAAAACCACCTTGGAGAAAAAAATCAGATAATTTTGGATAGGAAGGCTTGAGGAGGATTACTTTTAATGCCAGTCCATTAATGTTGGTGAAATAAGTTTTATAAATGTACACTCATCTTAAAACGAGTGGAACCAGGAGCTTTCAAGTACTAATACAACATAAAGGAGGGAATTTTTAAGTTAGGTTTCTGCTCTGCCTTGGCTGTATAATCTTGGCCAAGTAGATTCTGAGTATTTTCCTGTGACAATTGCTGCCTGGAAGCAGCAGCGTTGTAGCCATTAAACGACATCAATGATGTGACGTGCACATCAGAGTTAGTAATAGCAGCCGCAACATTAAACTGTATTTTGAGAGCTAGTGTTTTTTATCTACAAAACCCAGTTCATATGTCCAACCCAACAGCTATTATTCCGAAATGTTTAACTGCAAATCCCAAAGCTAATTATTTTCTAATTGAACACTTAACCCAAATGGCTGAGACTCATGTTCTGCCAGTGGAAGAGTCTACATTACCTGCCTAAATGCGTTAACGGTGGAACTTGAAACAGGAACGCGGGAATCCTGGCTTTGGTTTACTACTTTTCAGAGCCTCAATCCTCAAGTCCAGTAAGAATGGCATATCTTTGAAGAAAAAAACTGCGTAAAAAGAATTTGAATTTTTCTCATTTTAAATAAGAGACTAAACAGTTATAAAAAGGTACTGGAAATACTTGTCCTAGGGAAAGTACATTTGGGGGGGGGTTGGTAATAATTAATGCAAATTACTTAAAAATCTATAGCGTAATTGGGATAGATGCACAACAAATAACTGTGATTATTATTAGGAATTAACATTAGGAATGAGAAGAACTGTTACAATTAAAATACTGTCTTAAAACCAAGGAATACCGCCCTGGCTGGTGGCACAGTGGATGGATGCTGGCCTGAGAACCCAAAGGTCACTGGTTCGATTCCCAGCCAGGGCACATAACCAGGTTGCAAGCCAGGTCTCCAGCCAGGTCCGTAGCTGGAGGCAGGTGAAAGGCAACCATACAATGATGTCTCTCTCCCTCTCTCCCTTCCCCTCTCTCTGAAAAATAATAAACTCTTAAAAACAAAAAAACAAACAACAAAAAAACCCAAGAAAACCAACATGTATATCAAGAGAAAATGCTGGGAGGATGAATCAATACTGGAAGTTTG
>PVIW01000594.1:59518-377546 GCA_004026585.1 Noctilio leporinus
TGGCTGGTGGCATAGTGGATAAGGTGCCGGCCTGCGAACCCAAAGGTTGCTGGTTCGATTCCCAGCCAGGGCACATAATCAGGTTGCAAGCCAGGTCTCCAGCCAGCTCTGTAGCTGGAGGCAGGTGAAAGGCAACCATACATTGATGTTTCTCTCCCTCTCTGCCTCTCTTCCTTCCCCTCTCTCTAAAAATAATAAAATCTTTTTTAAAAAATCAACTGGAAGTTTGGAAGCACACATACGGCTTTTAAAAAAGAAATGTCTTGGTACTTTAAAAAGCAGGCAAAAAGTGACAACTGGTTATTAACGTATGGAACGTATGGAAAAGGTTTAGATGCAAGCAGACAAGCTTTTACAGAAACAGGTAGTGTAGGTGACAAATGGTTATTTTTCCAATACTCCAGATGCCTTAAGATTATGTGACAATGAAAAAGCAGCTATTTTTAAATGCCACACAAATTCAGGGGTCTTTATTTTGAAAAAGTTCTTCCACAACAATCCACCATGAACAAAATCTTACTAACCGAATTTATCTACCATGCTAAAGGGGCCAAGAAGGAACACTGATACCAGCTTTAGGTTAGTCACCCAATACCGAAAATCATCTCCTGCATTTAGACTGGTCTTCATAGATCTTGCTACATTAACACAGCTGCCAAGACATACACTGACTAAAAGGGCCCCACGCATTCTCTGACTTCTCGGTAAGTTGTCTGGTTCCCTACTGCTAGCCTTGAGGTACCAAGGTACTTTTTCCTTCAATTATTAGGGGTGATATTATTCCCCATGAACAAACCATCCCTGGAGGCAAGCCCTGTCCTTGACCAATGGTAAATACACGCTGAGGAACTCTGGACTCAAGCCCTGTAAGGACTAAAAAGCAGAACTTCCCACTATCTCAATTTTTTGAAGGCGAGAACTAATTTTGAAGAGATAATAAACATAACACATGGTTGTACCAAGATAAATTTTGGCATAGTAAATTCAATTTTTTTCTTAAAAAGCACAGTATATATACTAAGATAACATAGCTAAGGCACAAAGCAGCGAGTAGTTAATAGTCCCTAACTGCATTTTTAGTAATGTCAAGAGTTCTGGGTAGGGACAATGGAAAAATTAAGGTGCAAGAAGTGAACTTGCATAATCATCTTTTTTTAAAGATTTTATTTCATTATTTTTAGAAAGAGGGGAAGGGAAAGAGGCAGAGAGGGAGAGAGACATCAATGTATGGTTGCCTTTCACCTGCCTCCAGCCACAGACTAAATAATCATCTTTGATGAACTGATTTCCTTCTTAAAGAAGTTCAACTAAGAAGCACAGAATTTTTTCCAAGTATTCTAAGGTGGTCAATTTGAGTGATTGTTTTTCCCTTCCTCAAATGAAAGAATTTCCTAAGTGGAAGCTCAAGTTCATACTTGAGCTGGTGGCCCTCAAAGTAGTGTCCATTTTATTGAGTTTCTAATCAGGCAGAACCAAGAGTAACTGTCATACATGTACATGTAAGGATATCCTCATTTTATCAATGTTTTTAGTAGAAAAACCTATAAACAAATGTTCTTTAAAAAGGACATTCAAGTAATGCAATCTTGCATTACAATAACAAGTTAAGAACTAGATGTGGTAATATAGAAAGATAACCCAGTTAAAAAGAACCAATTTACAAAACTGTACATCAAAATAAGGGGGGATGAAAGGCCTACGTATGTTTATGACGTCTGTCCCAAAAGTACTGGCTGCACACTTTTTTCATTATATTGACATTGGCTTGATACTTCTGGGACAGACCTTGCACACAGTATGTAAAATAAGTAACATTCCTGAAAGACATACCAGACACGAAACTACACCTCTGGGGTGTGGGAACGAGGTCACAAGAAGGAGACACTCTTTTTCACTTTATACCATTTTTCACATTGCATAAATTTAAAACATCACAAGCATATGTTATTTTGCTATTATAACCACCCTTAGTCTTTTAAAGCCTGATTGTACCCACAGCCTTCTATGAAACACCAATTTACAATCCGTTGCTGCCTTTTGCCTGTCACTTAGTTGAAATCAGAGGGCTTCTTGGTGTTCTGTTTCCTTCCCTCTGCTCCAGAATGAGGGAAAATGCTGAGAATTTAATAAGAGTTTAAATCTTGCTTTAACTGCAACTTGGGTAACACCGATTCCATTGATTCCAGAGAATCAATTAAAAATAAACCCAATGGGCATTTAAATCACCAACTGACGCATTTTACCCAGGGTCACTTTTCTTTACATGAAACCCTGAATGATAACATCCTTTTGTCAAAACTCCACAGCCTGGTAAGCAGATTTCAAAAATCTGTTTCAAGATAGGCTGAATCCCACTGGCATAAAATAAGCAGAATACAAAGAGGTGATCAGGTTTGAAAATAAATATTCTTGGCAAAAGACTTCATTAAACAGTAACAAATTCATATCCATGGGACTAACCCCAAAATCACAAATAAAAGGAGGCATAAGAGCCCTTTTATGTCAACTCAGGATTTGCCAATTCAATGGTTTTAAAATTCATTTGCATGATGAAGCCTAAGAAAGTGGGTAGGAGGCTAGCAGCCATACACTTCCTTAAAACTATTTAAACACACGCACACACACACACGCACGCACCCTTCAGACAGAACTCACTATATAGGCTATGAATGTGCAACCCAGGCAGTAGCCCAATAACTGGACTTTTAAAATTGGATTAGGGTTCACAATATTTGGGCCTTGTCAGATTAAACACCTCAACACCTCAGGGCCAAGTGCACTTCTAGAAATGAATTAAGGGTCCGAATCTTGCTGAACGAACACTATACAACAGAAGGCTCTTTGAATACTGGACACAATCACCAAACAGGTGATACACGTAATGAATGCGCTGTGCCATCACACGTCGGTGCTGGTGCCAGTGCCCCAGGGCTCGGCAGCTGCTGTGCGGACTCCCACCTCCAGCATCAACCGGCACCCTTGACAGAACAGGGCACTTTCTCATGAGAGAAAGGTGTTAACCACTCATCAGCAGAACACTCAATGACAACTTGGTCATATATTTGTCTGTCCAAATGTACTACATGAAAATTTTAATTAATGACATGTTTTAAAACAGGCAAAGAAAATTTTAACTAATGAGGATGATTTCAATAGGCTAATTCAATACAAATTTTAATAACAGTACATTTCACAAATCTAAAAACTAAGAAACAAACTAATGTTTCACAAAACAGGAGTCTCTGCGATACTTTAAATATGTTTCTTTAGTTTAAAACATGCTCCACTAATTACCCCATAAATTTATTCACTGATTTAATCAAATTACAAAGCCCAAATTAAATGATTAAGTCTTATTAGATATACAGAATATACAAACTCTTCAAATTGGAAAATATTTTTAGAAGTCTACTTACACATAAAAAGTGACAGTATTTTATTTTTTAAATATTTTATTCATTATTTTTAGAGAGAATGGCAGGGAGGGAGGAAGAAAGGGAGAGAGACATCAATGTATGGTTGCCTTTCACCTGCCTCCAGCTACGGACCTGGCTGGAGACCTGGCTTGCAACCTGGTTATGTGCCCTGCCTGGGGAATCGAACCAGCAGCCTTTGGGTTTGCAAGGCCGGTGCCTATCCACTGAGCCACCAGCCAGGGCTAAAAAGTGATAGATAGCATTTTAATTCAACAATAAAGTATTTGCTCCCAGAGCAAAAGCTATAATGAGCTTAACTTCTTTATGCCTTGCTTCTTTCACCCTTGAGGTATGAGTCCAATTTAAGAACTGAAGGAGGTAATACATGAAAAGCACTTAGCAAGTTGCTGATACATTGAAAGGGCTTAATAAACCACACCCTGAAACACAATATTGCTTTGAAGTCACTGCTTCTTAAAAAAACCCTACCTTCCTGACAGTTCGCTACAGGCCCTCCGCCAGACCCCCTTACGGGCACCACGCGTGCTGGCCTTGCACACTAGCACACCCGTGACCCTGCTATGCACGCAGAGCAGCTTCGACCATATACTTATTCTCATTAGTTTCTGGCCTTAGCTTAGCCCCAGTTGGACCCATGAAAACTTCAAATGGCTCATATTAAAGAATTAAGAGGGATACTGGGGGACGGGACGGGTCTGTAAGGAGCCATAGAAAACTTTCCCCTCCTCCCCCTCCATGTCTGCAGAGAGGGGCCAGTCTTGCTGGATTCTGAGTCGTCAATCACTCAGCACTGTTCTTCTCCACCCCAGTGATCATCTCCCCTTTTCCTATACTTACAAAACCCCAGTTTTGTTGGGGCAACAATATACCCAGTAAAAACAGTTGATTTCTCAGCCTTTCTGGCAATTGGGAGTGACCACAGGCCTAGTTCTGGCCCATGAGTTGAGGCGGAGTCTGCTAAGTAGGACTTCTGGGAAAGCAGTTGTTTTTCCAATAAACAGGTATAGATGTGGCTAGAAGAAAAAAAAAATTCCTCTGCTGTACACGTGTGAGTCTGCGAGGAGACTAAGCACAGCGAGTTGTGCTGTACACAAGTCTGATGCAGGAGCACAGACAGGCGGACAAAGGAGGCCCAAGGAGCAAAGCTCAGGGGATGGAATTACACTGTCAAGAAGAATGGGCCCAGCCAGTGGCTCAGCAGATTGAGCGCCAGCCTGCGAACCCAAAGGTTGCTGGTTCGATTCCCAGCCAGGGCACATAATCAGGTTGCAAGCCGGGTCTCCAGCCAGGTTCTCAGGTGAAGGCAGGTGAAAGGCAACCATGCATTGATGTTTTTCTCCCTTTCTTCCTCCCTCACTTTCCCTCTCTCTAAATTAATGAATAAAGATCTTTAAAAAAGAAAGAGAGAGGAAGGAAGGGGGAGGGAGAGAAGGAGAGGGAAGAAAGGGGGGCGGGGAGGAAGGGGAAGGAAGGGGAAAGGAGTGAGGAAAGGAAGGAAAGGGAAGGTTGGTTTACAACCCACGAACAGCAACAAGTCAGTGTACGGTGACTACTGACCATAAACCATCTTTTACAAAGTCCCTGTTCTTCAACAGAATTTCAAAATCTTTTGTGTGACAAGCAAGAGCAAGTGCGATCTTTAAAAATGAGCAAGTGTGAAAAGCTGACCTCTTGGGAGTGATGAATGTCTGCGAGAGGAATCCACTTTCCATTTAGGAAAAAATGGACACACAGATATGCTCAAATTATAAACTAGAAAACTTGACTTCATCAAGGTATTCTATTGAAATCTCTAAATAGCTAAACAATTACACAACCTTCATAACAGTATATGATTCCAAAGTAAACACCACTAACCACAAATCAGAAATTATAAATACCCCTGTAAAATGGAGATATCAAACAATCTCATTATCACTGAAATACTATCACATAAAAATTAAAACCTGGTTGCAATTTCAACCACAACTTCAATTTTCCCCAGCAAATAAACGAAATCCCTTGGAAGTTTAGGGAGTACTATGTGTATAACTAAACATTATTGTTCTAGAAATACACGTATTTAAAGTGTAGTGCAGTGGTTTTCAAAGTTTGGTCCGAGACCCTTGAGGGTTCCCAAAACCCAAGGTTCGTACTATTTTTATAACAACCTCTCCTTCCGCCATGGTTTGGCCAGGGCCCAGTGGACTTTCCAGTGTCCACAGGCCAGGCAATATAAAAAGAATCACAGTGACAATCCAGCTGCTTCTCCTCAGCCAGATATTAGAGATGAGCAAAATATAATGTTCTCACTGTTTTGGATAACACTATTTTTATCAAAATTGGTATTTATCGTAACATGTAAATGGGCTTGTTGTCATATTTAAATAAACATAATTTTTAGGCCTGGCCTGCGAACCAGAAGGTCGCCAGTTCAACTCCCAGGCCGGGCACATGCCTGGGTTGTGGGCCAGGCCCCCCGCTCGGGCAAGCGCAAGAGGTGACCACACATGGATGTCTCTGTTCCTCTTTTTCTCTCCCTCCGTTCCCTTCTATCTAAAAATTAATTTTAACACTTTAAATAAACCGTTTTTAAATGACTTAGTATTAACTTCTAATACAGTAAATTTTGACCAACACATGTTATTTAAAAAGGAAGCTTTTTGGGATGGTCACAAGTTTTTTCGAGTTCTGGTCCTGAAACCAAAATGTTTCGGACCTGCTGGTAAAATGGTACAAAAGCATCCATCTTACCAATCTGCAGGAACTACGGCAACACCGGTGTGTGCTGGGGGCACTGATATGCCTCTTCCAATTTACAGAAGAAATTGTTTAAAGGAAGGAAAGTGACGATCTAACCTCTATTTTCACAAAAGTGAAAAGGCCAATAGGCATTTAACTTTATCAACAAAGTTTGCCACCTTAGAAGAAAAGAAAATTTTCTCTCTTAAGTAAAGACAGAACCGGAAGGGAGGTCTGACCCCATCAGGAAGCCAGGAAGCCCGCTCTTCAGCCTGGCCACCTTCGAGAACTGCCTCCCCCTTCGTTACTCAACACAGCTCTGCCAGTCTGCACAAAACCAGATGTAAATCTGAATATGAAAGTCTCACTGAAGTGCATTTAAAACCACTATGAACCTGGATCACCTCTTAAACTATGTATTTCAATTTTATAACCATTCATTTCAAGTAAGTCATTAAGAGTTCCCATTCAATTACAAAATTCAGAATTTACTCAGAAGTCTTTAAAATTATTTTAATAACTGTTTAATTTACTTATTTCTTAGATGGAAAGCCTAGGAGGTTAATTGGGTAATGGCCTACATTTATATATTATTACTCTGTACATATAGATTGACTGGGACCCAACACAATGGAAAACATAGACATACAAAGACATTTCTTAAGTCCTCCCCAGGAAAAGGGGCCAGAGGGAGGCCCGCACAGGTGGAGACACTTCAAGTACACGCCGGCACACGCCACCACCTGTGCAGCAATTCGCTCCATTCTGAAGGAAGCGTGCTGCTCAGGACAGGGGCAGAGGCCTGGCAGTCTTCTCATCTAACAGTGCAGGTGAACCACCCATTCAGCTGGATCTGCAACACACAGCGATTTTTAACAAGCCTCAAACAGGACAGCTTGAATAAAGTAGGATCACTCATGTAGCCACCGCTGGAAAAGGTATTCAACATGAATAAAATGTTTGAGGAAACTGATGTTCACCTCTTTTAATACCAAAGCTTTAAAAATTTTTTCTAATCATTGTAAGATAAAACTTTACAAACACGTATGTAATTTCACCTTTTTGTGATAACACGAGTCCTAAGACTAGACAGTATTAGAAGATGATGTAATACAATTGTCTAGGTTGAGCTGGCTGCCTGGAATGGGTCTTCAACACTATATGCTCTTCGTGGCTTTTTCTCAGTTACTTTCTGTCTCCTTCCTTTCAAGCCATCACTTCTGAGCTGCTAATATGCTAGAGGTTGGGAAATCAAATCATCAGTATAGACTTTGTGGCTTATGTAGGTCGCTCAAAGGCAGTAAAAAAAATTCCCAATTTCCCAGTTCTGTCCTATTTTGATGAGAATGCCAGATTATCTCTGGATGAATGAGGCATTATTGTACATAAATATTTAAACAAGTTCATTTGAATATTAACAAAAAGATATAACTAAACATTAGCATCATTGTCTTTTTAAACAAAGCATTCTATAACTTTAAGGTAACACTGGGTTCCAGGCTCCTTGCCACCAGAGATGAACAGAAACAAATGTCCTATTAATAATATCAGTTTGTCCAAACAAGGGAAAAAAATCTGAGGTGCAATCTTGTCACAGTTAATGCATGTCTGCTTCCAATACATTCAAAGATAGTATTTTTAAATCAACATTTCAAATAGGCCTTTTGCTGTCTGAGAATTCAAGATACTTTAAAAACTTTGTAAATACATCACACATGCAAACTCTTCATCTATACAAAGTTCACAAAATTAAGAAGTTGCAAAGAAATTAGAAGGATTATGGTGAATCTGACAAGCTACATTTAAATGCTTTACCATTGACATTCCTGAACATAGCAGTCATGGTAACTTTAATACACTTTCTACATGGCCTTTTTACAAAATTTCCTCTTTGAGACATAAAAGTTAATCACTAGAAGTCTTCTGAAATTTTAATTTAAGAGTTCAAGATGTTCTCAATTCACTACTCACATTTAAGGCCACTTTGGTAAAGGCATTGCAGCAAGAACACAGAAAACAATAGCATATTTTCTAATATTTATTTTTTCACCTGCAAACTGTAGCAAAACATGATCAGCTTTATTATGCAGACAGGTATCCTTCTACATCTTTAAAGAATTTAGGCATGTATAAATAGAAGAGCTCTTTAGAAAGGAAAAATTCAAGAATGAATAAAACCTTCCAATTCTGACTTCGTAACTTTCCAGTAGCAATGGTTAAAATGATTTTCGGTCATTCATTCAAAGATACATGACAGCACCTTAAAAGTGGCTGATCTATCTCCCCAGTAACATTTTTCACATAGCAATGTGTTAAAAGTTACAAATACTGATATGCACAAATAGCTACTTTCTAAGAAAAATATGTACAGTACTGCAGCATAATGAATGTGGTATCTGCAATAACTTAATATTAGCCAATTTTTAATATACATGATACCGCTAACCTTTTTCTGCCAATTCACAGGTTAAAAGTTGTTACTGGAGCCCTCTGTTTTGCACATATTACCTGATGTTTAATAAACAACGCAGGCTTCTTAAAGACTTCTCTTGTGTTTAAAGCTAAGATCAGTGAAACGAGACAACAGTGCAAGAGGCGGAGAGATGTAATGTGACCACGTAAAAGTTCGTTCCAGTAAAATGTCTATATAAGGCTATAAGAAAGGGTTGGTGGATGAGCTTCCTGTTGGAAATTGTCCTGTCGGTGCACCAGTCTAAAGAAAAACATAAGACAAAATAAATAAACAAATAGATCAATAGACAAGAGTGGTGCATGTGGAAAAACTGAAAGCACTGAACAGCATTTAGATTAGGATTAATATCTGGCAGTCAAATTTATTCACTATCATTATTAGCACAATAAAACTATTAGGTCTCATGCATTTGTGCCTTTTATGTACACATTATTTCATGTAATTCTCAAATAGACTCTAAAAAGGACTTGACTTTAAAAAATTGCATTTATGGTTCAAACCAAATCTGACCCCAAGACCCCTTTTCACAATGTTCACTAAACCTACAGACTCTCAGCAAGTGTTATTTTGACAAGTAGACAAGTTTCATGTTATAAAACAGATTATTTACTGTCAATACTTTGAATTCAATTAACATGGTTTTCTTCAAGTCAAAAAAGAACCATGCAGAGCGGCTGCCTCGAGTGGTACACTCTCGCAATGCCTTCCTGGTAGAACACCAAACAGCACCTAGGGTTACAGCCAGCTTTCCTAACTTGAAAATACCACCACGTAACAACTTACACAGTCCTTAGAATTGCATCTCACTTACCATAAAAGGATTACTAGATACTCCAGCAGCTGCCACTTGGCCAAAAGGGGTTACCACTGGCTTTGTTTGTCCGAATGCTGCAAAACCCGCACCTTATCAAAACAGAACCACCAATGTGATAAGCCGTATCTTTGAGAGACCATCTGATAATCACACAGCCTCACAACGTGTTTCAGGGCAACTCCTACCAGAGCAACAATAATAAATTATCAATGTTCAGAGGTCAGGCCTCAAGTTCTTTCAAATACTGAGACACACCTCCTACGGCATGTCTGAGAAGAGCTTTGATATGGCCCTCCGGAATGGTCGGTTCCAGTTTGTCCCAGCTGTGTCAGCTGCTGCCATCCAAAGGGTTTAATACACAGATGAGCTGTGACCACTCGCGGGGGCTGCGAGGACCAAGCCGAGGATTCTCCGCGATCGCAGCACTTATTGGGCAATGCTCATCGTTAGGGCCCCTAGACCAAGTGTTACCTAACTACTGGCTTGATGAAAAGGAAGTATGGAGTTTAAGGACAACCTTTGCATCTACGGATCTCAACTTTAGGCATAAGCACAATGGGGCAAGGGTACGACAAACTGGTCTCTATCAAACCTTCCTAAAAACAAGTTGATTCTAACCGTAATTTAGTTACCTATTTAGAAAATCAGTCTATGTCACCACCCTCCCCAGATCATCTTACACAAAATGCCACAGTTTTCTGATGCAACATAAAAACACTCTACATCCTTCAAGCTTCTTGTTAAAAGCAAGGGAAGTAATAGATGAATAAGAAAAACAGTGGAATTCTGAGAAAGGGGTCTCTTTAGACTCAGATTTCTCTTAAATCTGTAATCTGATCATAAAAACTTACTCATTCAGTCTGTTCTCAGAGGCCCAAATAAACACACATGCAGTAGAAAATGCGACAGCTTTCTTCACACGAACCCTTCTGTCCAAACACGCAACTCTATGGATGCCAGGGGCCCTGAAGCGAACTTGCGGGGAGTGTCCCCTCTTACCATTGGGCTGCTGGGAAAACGCTGTCTGCTGGGGGAAGGCGGCTTGGGCTGGGAAGGCCGGCTGCTGGAAGCTGCCGCTGAAGCTGGTGGGAAGACTGTAGGGGGCGGGGGTCCCGAAGCCCGCAGGCATGCTCATGGATGCTGTGCCAAAGGTCGCCGCTGACGGGAAGAGAAGGGTGCCCACTTACACACAGAGTACTTTTTATTCCTCATATTCAACATGATTAAAGAGACACCATTTACCTTGAAAACTACTAAGATGTACATTAAAGGCATCCTAAATTTCAAAAAGCAACAAAGTTGGTAGTTAATTAGGCACTACAAAGTGTAACAACTGCAAAATTTTATTTTCCTAAAACCCAATAACCAGAATAAAACTTTCAAAGAAAAAATTTCAGAACATTAATAAAGTTCAAGTCTAAACAACAATATTTTTAAAGCTCATCATCATGCAATTCACATGAAAACATAGTAGTTTGTTTTTTTGTTTTAGTTTTGCTACATATAGTAAAATAGCCTAATATTTATCTTCTGAATTGTGTGCTGTATAATGCAACATGTGAATTCCTGGGAAAAGTATTTAAAAACCTCTGTAAAGTAGCTCACTAAAAACAAGACTTACAGGAGGAACAAGGTCAGAGGCACGCCCACACAAAACCCATGCAGCCTTGTAACCAGAGCCAAAAAAGGGAGGTGGGGGTCTTAATAAAAACACTAACAATGAAAAGAACATTTTATACTGCTAATAAATCAGCTCCAAAAGAAATATATAGACTCCCACATTCCTTTCTTGGAATAGACTCCTTTGGAGAAAGAGTTAAGGAAGGTTAAGATTGCCAAGTTATAGAAATGAGGGCAAAATGCACAACGAGTGAAAAGAAAGCGCAGCAAGTATTCTAGAAGAGGTAGGGCGTGTAGGGCCAGCGAACAGTGTTCACTGCTGCGCCCCTCCTCAGCGGCAGAGTCTAGCCACTGGTGCTTCGTGGAACAGAACGGCCATAGGTTGGGGAGCCCAGGGGAGCCCCTACATATGTGGTATGTTGCCCTCGGGAGTTAAGGAATTACTTATGAAATAATTCACATTACAGAAACACGTGTTGGGACAGAAGTGTATTATTTATTGCCAGAGAAGATTGTGTGTTCTAGAAAAGGTCTTAGTAAAATAAAAGTCAAAAATGTTATTTTTGATACAAAATACTAGCAATTACGTAGTGAAATAGTTTTGGCATGATGCTATCAAAAAATATAATTCCTTGAATTTCCTAACTTCAGAAAACCTACTCAACTGCTGATCCTAAAGCACAGACTTTAAAACTAATAATGTTAAAACAAATGATCTTTTATTTTATAAAACGTAAAAAAATGCCATAGATGTTGCCCAAAGTAATCCTTGTAATCCTAATGTTTACTATTCTCAGTGAACCTAGTTAGAATAAATGACTGTTGTTACTGAGGAGAAAAGGAAGGAAAACAAGCCACTAGGAAGCAAGTGGGTAAGCACACTGCAGGGGAAAACAGGACAACAATGCACAACTTTGACAAATCACTTTGTAAGAAAGCACTAAAAAGCAAAACTTGGATACAGTTAAAGCCAAACTCCATGGATATCAAAATGTGTCACTCAAAGTGCTACACATTCAAACTCAAGAAAAATAATCGGAAGAGCTATCACAAATGGGGCCATGGAGGTAAGCAGTCACGCTTCTCAGCATCAAAGCAGAAATTGCTACGCAGGATTTTCATGGAACTTTAAATATGATGTAATCCAATGCCACATACTCATGCCCACTCCATTTTAAAACATGGAAAAACTTAATTCCACATGCAGGGATCCAGAACAGTAGCAGAAGCTTCTACAAGCAGGTAGACAAACTGCCACATAAATCCAGACATTCGCTGTGGCCACCTACCAAAATGAGCGTGAGGAAAGACTTGAGAATGCATTGCTCCAGAAAGGCCTTATGGAAAGCCGTAAAGAGACCAATGTCAATTAACTTATGGTAACTACTGTAAAAACAGAAGTCAGTTTGTTTCATTATGAAGCTCAAAAATTAGAATGTGCTATGAGAAAGTGGGTAGCATAATATATGATAAGAATACATCCACAGTCTTTTGGTTTACTCTATTCATGATACTGTAACATTTACACTATCAGTACTATAGGGGAAATTAGAATATCAAATGAAGAAACATTTACAAAATCCATCATTTTGAATAAATGCTAACATTTTTTCATGTGAAGATAAAACCATATTCACAAAGAGACTTGTAGCCTTATGAGTTACACCCAAAAAATGCTATTCATAGGACCATCTAAAATGATATAGCATCTACAAAGTCAAACCTTAGAAGTAGTACCTTAATACTGATTTTTATTTACAATTCTATATATTAACTAGAAATACATAAAGGTAACTCAAGCAAACTAATGAATTATTATGAGGGAAAAATTATTCAATGAAGTTCATTAAAAAGGTGAGCAGCATTTTCAGTTTAACATATAATGGCTGAAGGGAGAGAAAAAGAAATTCATCTTGTGTACATTTTCTGCACCTGCATGACTGAGGTCAAAGGTTTCATATAGATAAGTGTAATAAACAGAAAACAAATGTAGGTTGTTAAGAGAACATCAGAAGCAGAACTGTTTCTAAAATATATGCCCACGAATTTTAAATCAGCATACCTAACCAATTAAATTGGGGGGATCGCAACTGAGGTACCAGAGTTGCTCTGAGTCTTGGTTCTGTCATTTTCTAACCACAGGCAATCACTTAACTCCTGTAAGCATGAGTAAGAAAGAATCCTTATTTTCTAAATGTTCTTTATGTGGCTTTCTGCCATAAATGCTTTCCCCAAACTTGCTGCTCTGTAATCGCTGCCTCCTACCTGTTGCTCCTCTGGCACTGGTCTGAAATGGGTTAGTAGAAGACGCCACAGAAGGACCGGCCGCCGCGACAAATGGGTTTGTGGAAGGCGTAGCTTTAAAAAATTAGAAAATGCACTATAAAATCCTTATACAGTTACATTACAACATTTAAAATATTTGTTGGTATATTTATGAAGAGAGAAAATAAGTACTTTCTGATAATAAATATTGTTGTTCTGTCCTCAGGGTCCCTTAAAAAATGCTATATAATATACATCTGGGCTCTTTATCAAAACCAGGGTATTCATCAGTCCCCCTTTATCCACAATTCCACAGTCAGTGCAATCCAAAAAAATTCAAATGGAAAATTCCAGAAATAAACAACTGCTAAGTTCTAAACTGTGTGCTCATCTCGGAACTGTGATGAGATCTTACTTCGTCCTGCCGGAGTTTTACTTAATTATGGCCCCAAAGCACAGGGGTAGTAGTGCTTGCAATTCGGACATGCTGAAGAGAAGCAGTAAAGTGTGTTAAGAGAAAAGGTGAAAGTTCTCAATAAGGAAACAAAAAAATCCTATGCAGAGGTTGCTAAGATCTATGCTGAGAATGAATCTTCTTCTATCCGTGAAAGTGCCAAGTTGCATCTATTAAAATTTCTGAATCATAGGTGTGTATGCACAGGAAGAACAGTATGCATAGGGTCTGGTACTTCCCACGGTTTCAAAGCATCCACTGGGGGTGGCTTGGAACGTATCTTATCTCCCACATAGAAGGGGAACCACTGCACCCCAGAGACGCGTACCTCCGAACGGAGCAGGCACACTTGAAGAAGCAGGTTGAGTTTGCGCAGGCGCGCCCACTGGCACTGTTCCAAAAACATTGCTGGAAACAAATATTGGAAGAGTACATGTAAAAAAAAGACAATATATTTAAAGGGTGGCCACAAAAATGCAGAAATGTCATTACGCACATACCATGTACCATAGAAGTTCTCAAACTTTAAGTCTCAGGATTCATTTACATTTTGAAAAATTATTGAAAACCCCAAAGAGCCTTTGTTTCAGTATGCTATATTATAAACAATTATACAGTACAAAACTTAAAACAATTTAAATAATTTTTTTAATGTAAAAAGAACAATAAAGCCATTACATGGTAACATGAATAGCATTTTATGGTCATGTTTTCCCAAACAAAAGTAACTTAATGAGAACAGCAACACTGATACTTCTGCAAATCCCTTTAATGGCTGGCTTAACAGGACATCCATCTATTGTGATTTGTTGTTGACGCTATAGTATATATAGATTTAAAAATGGCCTCACCCAGATATGTGGCTGAACAAAACAAGAGTATTTTAATAGCTTTTTCAGGTCATTGTAGATATTTTCTTTGCTAACAGTGATAATTTCCTAAAGGTTAGGTGCAATATGGAATTTGAAACCTTATCAGTGAACTTTTCTGTACTCAATTAAAGCTAATATTCACTCTTAGAGTTTAACTGAATCTGTCACCAATGTTATATCGTCTGGAAAATACTCAATTCCAACCTTCCAAATGTCAACACATTTCCTTATCCAGAATTTTTAAAAAATTAAGAATCATTCATTAATATCACCACCCATCTCATTACAGAGAAGTACTGGAAAGCTATCAAGTCCATAGTAGGGTCAGTAATTTTCTAAAATTCTAGTATTTGCTTGAATGTGTGAATGTTACCAATTCTTTTCCTTTAAGTGGCAAATAGTTTATTTTTCAGACAACATTGCCAAACACACAAATCTGAATAATCACAGTCTGCCTCTCAGTCATCTTTCAAGGAAAAATGGTGGTCCATAAAACAAGTGGCTGGTTCATTCCACAACACCCATTCAAGCTCATTTCCCTCAAGACAGCCTCACACCTCAACACGCAACAGACCTGCCTGGCGTACGCCTTACTTTAACACGCAGAAGACAGACATGTTTAAGGAGCAAAATTTAATACAATTAATTTTTGACTGCTTCATCAAGAATATTCATAAGAAAAACTGAAACAAGAAATTCCTATGTAAAACTGAATGTGCAGTGGTTAAGAGAAATGTAACTGATTATTTTATGACTACTTCTACAGATTGGTGCCAATGGCCTTAATGTACGTTAAGGTGCCAGCAAGTTTTACCTGTCTCCATTTCTGTACCATCAATACAAATGTCAACTAGAGAAAACTCAAAAGAACTGCTCAGAATTACTATGAATAGTTTTAACTTCAGTCCCTTCACAAGATCTCAGGTAGCACTCAAAGCATTCTCTGCACCACTCTAATGTAGTATCATTAAACCATCTGTTATAAGACATGTTTCCAGGTTTTAGGGCCACTTTGCTATAGTTCACTACTAGCTATGTCTAATGTAGACAACATCAATAAATCAAAAATACATAAATACTCTAAATTTTATTCTTTGTATTTAATTTTTCCTTTCTGGCATAAGGAATATTTATTATCAAAGTGACCAAATAGTTAAGTGTTACAATCTTACCATTTCTCTCTAGAAAAGGCGCTAAAGAAAAATAAAAACCTTCTAGTGTAACAAAAGAAAAAGAGAAATCCACAAGAATGAAAAGCAAAAGAGATGAATAAAATGTATAGTAAGTCACCTATATTTCTGTACACCTTAACTCTAAAATGAAGAAGCCAAAATACTAAGTTTTTAAAGATCTAATGTTAAAATGTGTTCCGACTTCCTGCTGCCAAGAATTCTTTTATACTAGATGTATTTGAACACAGTAACAAATACGTCTATTTATAAATACCAGTATGACACTGAAGAGATATAGAATTAGTGTTGGGCACCACCAGTGCAAACATTTCTGAAGATGCCTATTTATAACTAAGGCTACATTATGTTACTTTCAGCGTTTAGTTTCATAACTAAGAACTGTATCTTAAAAGTTATTAATTTGCTAAATGGATTCTCTACTGGGTATAATTAAATCTGTATATAACTGTCCATTTTGAGATGTGTACATAACTCTTGAGTTACATTGTGATGTTCAAGAAAGGAATAAAACCTTTGATTAAAGAAAAAGATAGGATAAGGCGCTGGCCTGCGAACCCAAAGGTCGCAGGTTCGATTCCCCAGCCAGGGCACATAACCAGGTTGTAAGCCAGGTCTCCAGCCAGGTCTGTGGCTGGAGGCAGGTGTAAAGCAACCATACATTGAGAAAAAAAAGAAAGAAAAAGATAAAATTAGGCAATTTTTCAAGGATTATACTTTATTTATTATTATTATTTTAATGATTTTTTTTTTTTTAAAAGATTTTATTTCATTATTTTTTAGAAAGAGGGGAAGGGAGAGAGACATCAATGTATGGTTGCGTTTCACCTGCCTCCAGCCACAGATCTGACTGGAGACCTGGTCTGCAACCTGGTTATATGCCCTGGCTGGGGAATCGACCTTTGGGTTCCCAGGCGGGCACCTTAACCACTATGCTACCAGCCAGGGCCAGATTATACTTTAATTAGCAAATCAACTCAGTTTCCTCAAATTTATGCCCCAAACATTCATTAAAACATTACTGTTCATGGGTGAACAGCGTTCACCATGAGCAGGAACACTGAGCTGGGTACCTGCTGGCGCTGCTTGTGGGCGTGTATGCGCTGCTGGAGGCGGCGGCTGAGCTGAACACGCTGTCGAGCTCCGCCAGGGCTGCGTACTTGTCTGAAGATGCACTCGGCTGACTGGGAACGGAAACCACAGCACTGGCAGGAGCTTTGCCTGTGGTCCCAAAGCCACCCCCCTGATCGCCACCTGCGAACAAACAAACGATGAACAAATGACGAGGCAAAATTAAAGGTATACTTCCGACTTATCAACCACATTTGCTATACATCACATGTTAAATTTAAAACTGACTTGGGGTTAAGCAAAAAAAATGGACAGAGCTCTGGAGTCTTATCAAGTAAATAACCTAGGAAAAATTGGACAAGATGATTTGCAATACATATACCCCTGTGGTAAATACAGACTACTGCTTCTGTATTAAAAACCTGTACCAATAGCATGTCCAAACTATGCATCAAGAAGAATTCTCAAAAAAGGCTCAACATCTCTCAGAAAGGTACATTTCATTCAAGTAGACATATAAACTCATAAAGTGAACAATCTATTAATACCCTTTTTCAAGGGCTGTCCATGAAAAAATTTACAAAGACAGCAATAAAAGGAAGTATTTACTGACCATGTACTATGTGCCAAGCACGGTTTTAAATGCCTTACGTGTGATTACACATATTATGCACTCCAGGGAGTCAATGCTATTTACTGCCCTCATTTCGCAGCTGAGAAAGCAGGTCCTGCAGGGATCAGAACACAATCTGGCCTGAAAGCAGACCCCTGCTTTTCCCCACCCCAGCAGGTACCTGGAGAGGCAAAATAGCAGCCTTCCAACCAATACTAGGCTTAAAAATAATTTTTAAAAAATTACCAAGATATTACTATAAAATAGTTTAAAATGAATATATTATAGAAACCACCAAATAAACTTCCAGTCCATTCTATCGACAAGATTCTGAAACTCTAAGGCCTCAGGGCTAAGGCATGCTTTCTAAGACAAAAATCAGTTTCTGTCAATTATTTTCTTTTAATGCTAGAAGGATACAAATTAGTTTCTATGCCTTCAATTTTACAGTTGAGATGTCAGATCCTCAAAGCCTATACAACCACTAAGAAGAGCACAGCATCCTCAGCTTTTAATAAACACAACCAAATGTAAAGAAGTGCTTAATACCCAAATTTGTATTTGTTATGTTTAAAGCTTCATTACCTTGTCCAGCACTGAAAATATTGTCTAAATTAGCAAGTGCTGCATATTTGTCTGCAGTCTGAAGATTAGCTTTATTTGCTGAAATTTTACCAACAGCTGTCGCTGTTTGATGACTCTGGGAAGTATTGAAGGTTCCAAAATCAGCACTGGAGGACTTGGGGAAGTTATCAAAATGAGCAAAATTAGCATTTACTGATCCAGCACTTCCACCTGTAACAGAATAAACAGGACACTTGAAATGTCTAGGCTTTTCCCACTATGCTGTGGCAGATTACACGATCATTCCTTCCTAAATTAAGTGCTCTATAAGCAATCCTGTATTCCTAAAAATAATAACTGGCAAATAGCATTCAAATTGAAGCATCTACATGTGACCTTTTATAATTTGCAAAACTAGATTTTCAAAGGTCAAGGTAACATGAAGAGCTGCAAATTTCTCTGTGTAATTATCTATCTTGAAGTACACAATATAATTCACCTGTTTCAGACTTGTTACTTTATAAAACATTCAGTTATATACTATGACCTTTCACTAGTGATCCTGGTAACAAATTTTAAAAAATGGGAATTATTAAATCAACAAACTCTCCTATTGTATATACTATTGTGTCCTATAAGTTTAGTAATAGTGAAGCGGAAGTAAATGTGAAAGTTTGTGAAGATCATTAAAAGACGATACAGCCCTGGCTGGTAGCACAGTGGATAAGGTGCTGGCCTGCGAACCCAAAGGTTGCAGGTTTGATTCCCCAGCCAGGGCACCTAACCAGGTTGCAAACCAGGTCTCCAGTCAGGTCTGTGGCTGGAGGCAGCTGAAGCGCAACCATACATTGATGTCTGTCTCTCTCCCTCACTGCCTATCTCCCTTCCCCTCTTTCTAAAAACAGTGAAATAAAGTCTTAAAAAAAAAAAAAAAAAGACGATAAACGTTCTGTAATTGAAAAACCCCAAAATATAGCATAAAACACACAAATCAGTACAAGGTGCCTACTTGACAACAGAACTTACTGTTGGTAGCCTGGAGAGGAAAAGCTGAAGTAAATTCACCAAAACTGCAGCTAGGTGAAAGCATTCTAAATGCTGGACAGCCAAAAATTATGTGAATGATGAAAGTTAAAGAAAAAAAAAAAAGATAATTGAAAGAAAAAGTTTTAAGACAATACACAGACTTCAAGTTGAAAGAAAAATAATTAGCCAAAGATCCAAACATGGATTCAATGAGTTTTTGGAAACAATATAGTTTATGGCAGAGTATTTAATGCTTAAAAACCAATTCCTGCACAGAAAACCATTTCCAAGTTTGACTGAAGTGAACCTTACATAACCTACTCTTGACTAATAACATTTATTGCTTTCCAGTTGCCCTAAAAATTGCTTATACTTTTAGCTCTATGGAAGCAATTAATTGGCTTCCTTTACTCAGGGCCTAATAAGTGAATGTGTCCTGTAAACCTAAAACACTGTAGAATTGTAATTCCTCCTTGCATAAGAAGTTTAAGGAAGATTCATGTGCAGGAAAAGGAAAATAGATGTTGTGAATTAGACAAGGTATCAAAGAGGTCAGAAAAACAAATGAACACAGAAATAAGAGAGATTTCAGGTTTCCCCAGAGCTTTGTAAGATAGAACTATTTAAAAATTCGATCATTGTAGAATTTAAGTTTAGAGTAATTTTCAAGCCTACATCTAGAGAGTTCAACTTTGTTCTTTAAAGCAGACATTAAAGCATAACGCTGGAGACGCTCTACCTGCAGTATGGGGCTGAAAAGGAGAGTGACTTGCTGTGGGGAAACCTCCAAAATTACTCGAACCACTAGACTGTCCAAATGCATCAAAGTTTGCAAAATCTGCATTTGCAGAATTCTGAGCTGTAAATGGTAAGGAACAATACATGTTAATGAATATGAAAACTGTAAATAAAAAAATATGACATATGAATTTAAGAACTGAAATTCTTAAATGAAAAGTTTCTACATCTCGGAACTCACTTAGAAGTCATATAGAAATCAGATTTTAAATCTTACCAGTATTTATTTAAAATGCCCAAGGATATCTAGAAATTTCCAAAAACACTCTGTACAATAATAAATCTGCACACAATAAATTGAGTGACCACAGGAATAGTACTATAAATGTTAATTCTAGTAAAGAAAACTCTGAATTAAAGTACTAAATACATAAGTTACAGTAAAGAATATAGAAGCTTAGGATACAGGATTCAGTCTGGGAAATTCATATTTAAAATGGCAATGAGTAATTCATTGGCTGGATGAATCTAAAATATTGATATAAAATGGTTTAATTAAATGAATATATATATATTTTTTAAGTTCACAATTTTGTCACACCATGCCATATAAAAATAAAAACAAACTTGAATGGATAACAAGAGGGACAAGATTACCAAACAAAAAGATTTTCACCTTCTATTATAAGCAAACACATTACATTTAACAAAAAGCGAAAACTAGTAAAAATCATAACCTAAGTGAACCTCATACCTAGAGGAAAAAACCCACTGGTATTTACCTCTGGTCACCAACCTAACAGCAAAAGTCTAGGCTTCTCTGAAGTATGTAACTAAAATAATTCAAGAGATTTTTTTTAAGGGCCAAAACAGATGTTGGGTAAGATTTTTATAGAGTCTGACAAAAAATGATCAGAACAACACGTGGCTGATGTTAAGGGAAAGGAAATGCTAAGTGGGAAGAATGAAAATAAATGTCCCAAAGATAGACATCAACATAAAATCAGTCACTTTATTAATTCTTCATAGGCATTTCTACTTCTAGGAAGTTTTTGTAAAGAAATACTCTTGCAAATGAGTATGGATGTGTGTAATAGCTAAGCAATATGGTTCGATGATGAAAAATTAGAAACTCAAATAGCCAGGAATAAGGGGATTGCTCAAATATATTATGGAACATCATATGATGGCTATATCATGCAGCCAGTTAAAAATCATGTAAAAACCTCAGTCCTATACAAAAATGGTTTTAACCAAGTCAGTAAGATAAAACAGGCTCATAAATTCGACACATTTTCATCAGCTACTTTGTTAAATATGGCATTGTACACACAGAAAAATCTGTATTTTTAAGTCAAAATAGAAAGATATTAGGCATATAATAAAGAGTTGGCCAAAAAGTCCGTAGTATGGGTTTTTCTATAAAATAAAAACACATTTTTCATTTTCACCAGTAACTTTACTGATTTGGATACTTAAGAGTATGTATGCTATCTCTGGTGTGGTATAATGTTGATTATTTTCCATTGCTGTTGCGATTTGATCGCTATCAACTTCAACTGGTCTACTCAACTATGAAGCATCATCCTACGAGAAATTTCCAGCATGAAACTTCACAAATCAATTTGATACATTCAATCACAGCACCTTCTCTATACACTGCACAATTTTTTGTTTCCATTGTGTTTACTTTTCTTAATACAGCACAATACACTGAAAATGTTGCTCATTTCCTCCCATCTTCAATATTAGAACAGCTACACGAAAACCAATTGTGATAATTTTTAAATGCATGCTGATTATGACAGTTGTCACAATACAATCTAACAACGCTGTTTCAAAGTTAAAAACAACTAAGCTTGGAACTTTTTGGCCAACCCAATACTTCTAGTAAATAAATGAATGATAAATTTAGGATGTCAAAATTCTGCGTAACAGATCCCAGCACTGGGCATCAACAACTAATATTATCAAAAGAGGCGATCAGTATCATCTGCCTCCTTCTTAAACCCTAAGTAGGAGGCTTGTCCTTTCCATCCCCACTCCAGCAACAACAACAAAACTAACAGGTCAAGCCTGTTACAGGAAATAGAAGAGGGACCCCCCAGTGGTGCTATCAATAAAGACTTGCTTAAAACTCAACAGGACAAATAATAACCTAGTTTCTTCAACAAATGAATTAAAGGGGATGGAGGAAGAGCCCATAGGCTAAGAGACTATCTGGAATGGGAATTTGAATACCAATGAATTATTATTATTTAGGGAGCAGTACTACTACTATGGTTATTTTTAACCAAAAAAATCCTGTTTTAATAGATACATATAAAATAAGTTATTTGAGGATAAACTACTATGTTTAAGATTTACTTCCAAATAACTTGAGATGAGGAAATGACTAGAATGAGAAATCAAATTAGCCATGAAGGTTACTTTTGAAACTGTCCACACTAAAGAATTAAAGAACTATTTAATAGTCTTTTCCTGGTTTTCTATGGAAAGAGGTCATGTCACTACCTGACATTTAGTCTCTTATGATTACGAGCACCGGAGTTCCATGATTACATTTGCACCTCAATAGGTGTGAGGGACCATGCATCCTCAACACAGTATGTCTATTAGTACCTAAGTTTTAAAAAGAAGGGTTGTTTCTCGGTATTTACACACATCTCTGGTACAAGTCCTTGGGAAAAATATTTACCTGCGTGACTGTTGAAATGTGCAAAGTTAGCAAAATTGGCTGTAGCTGTTGACTGAGGAGCTGGGGCAGCAAATATGTCTGAACCAAGATCACTTAAAAGATCAAACTGTTTCTTCTCTTGCTGGCCTTGAGAGCGACCTGCAACAGGGGACTACAAAGCACACATAGCTGTAAGAAGACTCCGGTCACATCGGCTAAACTCTCATCACACTTTGCCCAACTGGTCAAGCTCAAAACAGTTTAAACATTACATAATCTTTTATTTGAGGTTTTGAGTATTTCAGTATTTTTTGAAATGCACCAATTTTCAACAGCTATTCCCAAATTATCTTTCAATGTTAAGTACAGAGTGAGAAGCCAAGACATATTTTAGGTATGCTGTGAGGAGGGAGGGTTTTCACTTTTTGTAGCTGATGACTAAGGTAGTGCAACAAATTGCCTCCTATGGTGCTTTTTTTCTGTCCTCTGAGGTGCGCTGTCTCCACATGTTCCCTGGCTACCAACAGACACGACACCATATAAGGTAACATTACATCAAGTTGCTTGCTTGGCTTTCCTCCCTAATATGTAATAATTCAGTAAAAGGTTGTTTTAGGCCCTGGCTGGTGGCTTAATGAATAGGCACCAGCCTGCGAGCCCAAAGGTTGCTGGTTCCATCCCCAGCCAGGGTACATAACCTGTTGCAAGCCAGGTCTCCAGCCAGGTCCACTGCTGCTGGAGGCAGGTATGAGACAACCATACACTGATGCTTCTCTCCCTCTCTGCCTCTCTCCCTTCCCCTCTCTCTAAAAATAATAAAATCTTTAAAAAAATAAAACAAAATTGCTTTGTTAATGAAGAGTTCATTTCTGCTGGCCCAGGTGGTAATCTTCTTCTCATCTCCCTTCCCTTTCTCTATTTTAACACTCTGAACATAACACATTGTTAATCCCACTGTGGTCTTGTGTTCTCTTGTGTGATTAGATCATCTGGTGCAGTAGAGGCAACATTTGCACTGAGTACTCAGCATTCCTGGTTAGTAAAGCACCAGGTGACAGCTTCCCTATAAATAGATCACTGTTTTGGGTAAGTCTGCAAAGGTCTCTTTTGTAATCTAGTACATATGCTGCTTCATTCAGCAGAAACTCTGCTCAAAAGAATCTTCAAAGTAGCACATTTAGGTTTTAAAAATGATGTAAAGACTTTTAAAATTCATTTCTTAAGTATATGTAAATATCTCCCTAGTAGTTGGGCCAAAAAATACAGATTTTATTTTTAAATTAATAGTTGGTGCTTTCCCACTTTCTCTAACCAGTATAATTTTTATGTTGTCACTCAAGTGCCTTCCCAGCACTGCGCATTAAGGACCATCTCGCACAAATACTAGGAAAAGGGGCTGTCATGTGGATAGAACATGATGTTTTTTCTTCCTTTCATATAAGAATGTTGCAAGTTTGTTTTATCTTGGATCTGTTCTTCCACCTAATGTTCAACTAGTTCTTCCTATTCTTCCCTTTAGTTCCATTTCTGTAATTCCTTCATTTCCATTGATGTTTTGTGATAGTTCCTACAATTAATCAATCATAAATTATTTTCTAGAATACCTGAATAATGTATAAGTGATATAATACTCCATTTTAAACATTAAATATGTAATCTGGGCACAGATGTTAAAGTGCACTTGTGTTAAAACACAGGACAACTGAAAAAGGAAAAGAAGAAAAGAAATGTAATCACAACAGCTGTTACCGCCTCACCCAAAGGATGAACCTGCTGCCTAGATGGTCTCAGCGCTGAGAGAAGGGACACACACACACACAGCTTTCACACACTCATCCTCACACACAGGGGGAAGAGTTATAGTCTCCTGTCTTAACCCTCCTCTTCATTTTTCACTCTAGCTCCTTGTGGAGAAACAGAGCACTTAATCCAGATGACCTGGTATACACTATTAAAGAGTGAGATGCCTCAGAACCATTCTTGTGTAGGGTAGACATAATGTCACAGAGTAACAGACCTGTTACAGCTCAGTCAAGTGCAGAAGTACAAACTTTAGATACCAACTTATGAAATGACTCCAGTCTACTCAGTTCTTTAGAATCAGGTATATAATGCCTGTGTTTCCATACACATGCACTACAAACCAGGCGTGGGGGAAATTTTACTGCTTGAGAAATCCTTTCCTGTGAAAGTACATCAGAGGCTATGCTGTTTTGACTCTGATGGTTACCAGAGATTCATAGTTTACTAAATATATGTTATATGACAGATAGTTGTAGGAACGTTCCTGTATACCTTTACATGGAGAATGCAAAGAAACTCGAATGAGCAATAGCAAAGGAGCAAATATATACACATTCCAACCTCTTAACCAACAATCCTTCAATGACTGTAAACCACCGGGCATAGCCTTTAAAATGCTCAAGTGCATCCACTTGCTCTCCTAAAGTAGAACGGAAGCCTCGCCCAAGACTGAACGACCCTCACCTGACTCGGGGTGCCCTTACTTATGTGCAGGGCCGGGGCCGACTCCCCGAGAAGAGACTTCAGCGGTCTGGCCTCAGGCGTGCTGCTTGGGCTGCTGGCGGAGGACCCTGGAACAGAGGCGTGCGCTGGTGCCACGGCTTTGGCTTGTTCTGGAGGGACGTACCTAAGACACACAAAAGGCCAACAGTATATGAACTGAGCAACATATAGGAAATGCCACATGATAAGCACAATTCTAATTTTGTGCAAGACTGCTGATATTAATCTTATTTCAAAACTCTCTTGGAACTGATAGCTAAAGACCACACTTAAGTGAAATACTTAGAGAAAGGATTCCTAAAAACTAGCATAAACCACTTTTCAATTATTTACTTAGTTTTTCTAAGATAAATACAATAAACTATTTTTTTAAACAGTGGACTATCATGATGAATAATACTATAATTATTAAAAACAAAAGTATTGTAAGATCTTAAGTATCATTTGGAAACAGAACAGAAAGGAAAGCATTTATTATTACAGTTAAATCTAAAATGTAAAAAACCTATTACAAATCTCTAATAAGATCAGTAGCCCAATTTTGAAATGGGCAGAAGCAGTTCACAAAGGGAGACAGAAAACACTTGTAAGCTAATTCACTGGCATTTGGTCTGAGTGCAAATACTGTAAGTTTTGCTACTACCTATTAAAATACATAAATAGACAAGCTCTGTGCCCCAGAGGTACCACTTGCAGAAACCAAGCCTTAGAGATTAAATGGCTAAGTGTGCACAGACATGTGTACATGTATGTTACCACAGCCCTCTTACTACTGTTTAATTCAGTACTACACAGCTACTCTTTTGCCACGGGCAGATGTCTGTATTATTTCATGCATCTTTCAGGTTGACCGGAAGGAGGGATAAAGGAAAGAAATAAAGGCTGTGAGAACACACTGCAATGCCTTAATCCTGGCAATGAGTCTGACCTCCAGGGCGGGGACTATGTGAGAGCTTTTCTCTGTACTTCTGGGTTTTCTCCTTCTTTACCCACCCCTTTTCAAGTAGGTGGAGAAAGTATGAAAACAGAAAGATGAACAGCACCGATCTGTTCCAGAGACAATTCACACCCCAGGTGCACCACTCAATGGCTGTGAAAGCTAAGTCAAACTGCATCTAGTCTTTGTGCCTATGACTTCCCATCTATAAAGGTATGGTTGCTGTCACATATAAATGAGTTAACATTTGTAAAGTACTTTAAACGGTTCCTGCTACAGGTGTTAGCTATTATCAAATTACACAATAAGAAACAACACAACTGCTTCGCTTTTCCAGTAAATGGGGAGATGATGGAATATGACAATGAATACAGGAGTTACACTTCCCTACAATTTGGCGCACCACTGAGATATCAGCTTTAGAATACAGCCCCATCTCATCAAAGGATAAACCATATAGTATGCATAGTATTTATATTTAGTTCAAGAGACTCATCTGACTAAAAGCTAAATTTGTGTTAACATTTGAAGTTTGAATACTGGCCAAAGAAACAATTTCCAAATCTCCTTCGATGACAAGGGCCTGGTCACTTTAAGAACAGTGTGCTCAAAGCAGGCTGCACTGGCAGAGGTCTTCGGCCACACTGAACACCAAAGGCGACGCTCACGGCTCACACGTCACAGGTGCGCAGGGGCACGCATGGGCTTCAACTCTGCAGGTCCTGGTCTTCCTGAATGGTCTCTCCCTCCGCCTACCCACCAATTAAAATTTGTATTTGTTGTTAATTCTTGTTACTACTATGCTGTTTATCAGGACAGGAAAAACAATACAAAACCAATTATTTGAGGTTTATAGTTATTTGGGTTATGGTTTGAATAGATTTTATTATTTACTATTATTATAAATGTAGGAGATACATGGTTTTAATTCTATCAGCTCATATCTGCATAAACTCCTCTTGCTAACTGAAGTGAAACTAGCCCAAATTTCAGCTAAGTATGATTCAAACTAACATTCTGAGTTGATAAAACTATTGGGAAAATCAAATATTAGTCCAGGGCATATAAGAAGAAAGGGCTTCAATATGGTGTGAAAGGTCTAGGAAATTAACTAAAATAATAAAAAGATAATTATATACTTCATTTTAAAAGAATAATTTACGACACCATGCTTTTACTATCACCCTTTCTAAAATTTTCCTCTTTTCAGAATTAACATTTGGTATGTTTTGTCTCTATTCTCACCCACTGAATGCAGCCCAAGTTAATAATCTTGATTTGCAAATAGCAGTCTCCCTCTGAGAAGAGTAAGAATGCAAAGTTTGCAGCGCATAAAAATCAGAGCTGTTTCTTTCTAATGTGCTCAGAGAATGAAAGTAGAGGCCATTTACCCATCAATCACAAGCATCCCCTCAGGACCATTCTTGACTGCATGTTCTCTGCGCTATAATACAGCTCCTCAGGGTAACAGCAGACCACTTTCTCCTTCATTATCTATTCCATCTGTAACTCTCTCCACCTTCTTTTTCCCCAAACAAGGAAATATACACTACTGAATGCTGATATAGAAGGAGGAGTTCCTTGTTCAAGAGTCTTAGTAAGCTGACTTGCATTCGCTCATCTAGCTAAAAATAAGAGTCCAACGCAGTTAAATGCTAGCTCTCAGCATGTTACTCCCTGTTCTGCTTTAAAGGACTCCCTTACTAGCAGCATATCCAACCTATTTTTTCTTTTTAAAAATTACCATCTGATAGATGTAGTTAGGGGAGTATAAATGTCCCTTCTTAAGCAGGCAGTAAAGTGATTTCTCAGATGGAAAGTGAGATATTTTAAGCAGACACAACTGCAAGATACAGCTAAGTGGACAGATTGCTAGTGGTTTATACGAGAGCTTTAGCACAGTGCCTAACATATACAAGATGCTACATAAATTAATACTTGCTAAGTGCACACTTTTAAGAAAGGGGGCTTTATAAGACTAACAGTGTCTAAAGAAATTAACAAGGCTAGAGAAGGAGTCAAAGAAAGAATCCCCAACTTTCAAAAAAAAAAAGGTAGGCAACTTGGTTATTTTAAGGAACAGGCTGCTGAGCTAAGATAAAAGTACAAGTAAAGGTTGCTGGACCCAAATCCAATAAAAAGCTGAAGTATAATGGGTACCTACCTACCTATTTCTTTACTTCCTATCTACCTAACCTGCCTATTTCCTTCCTCCCTCCCTCCCTCCCTTCCTTATGTCAGACTAATCTTACCCATAATTAATGTGATTTGGGAAACTTTGCTCTAAATATAAACTATTCACTCACCATCTTTTCTTTTCATATTTTTCTTGTAGGAACTCTTTCACTTTTTGTGGATCCCTGAAGTCTGGAATTGCTGAAGATCTATCATCAAATAATCCTAGCCAAATCTGTTTACAGACCTTTGGAAAGAATTAAAAAAAAAATAAAAAGTTAAAAATCAACATCTTCAGTTAATAAAATATTAAGGGGAAAGTATAGTATCTCAGAAAACTAACCTACTTATTGTAATAATACTGCTTTCAGTGAGGATATTTACCACAATAATAAAAATGCAACAAATAAACTACATTTAAATATGTTATAGCACACAGTAAAACCTCAGCGACAGCATCATAAAGAACAGTGCTCCGTAGGGAAAACAAACAAGGAAATGGGAGAGAACCTGGGATTTTTTGGTCTTGGAATGATCTAAACTGGAAGCCCTCAACAAAGCCATGTCACTTTATGAACCTCAGTTTTCTCACCCCATTAAAACTGAGTGAACTCGGCCAGTAACAATTTCACAAATCCTTCATGGGTTCAAAAATCAACCAAATATGACTAAAATCATAAACAATTTTCTACTCAAGAAAGCAGTAACAAAAATACAATGAAAATGAGACTCTAGCTTCACAGCTGCCTCCTGTTCTTTCCCCTGTAAGGGCCCAAAAATGAGAAACTGAGATATCACATTTTAGACAAATCGAAGAAATGAAATTACGCAGAACTCAAGTCAGATACAAGAGCAATGAAAGAAATTTGATAAATGGTATTCACCAGAATTAACAACTGCTTTCAAAAACGAAAAAGGTAGGCTACCAACTGATAAGAAATATCTGCAAAATATGTAAGAACTTTAAAAAAATGAATCCAAATGTATTTTAAGTCTTAAAACTCAATTTTAATAAAGACCAAAGAAATTGTTCAAAAATGAGTGGAAACTTTTATAGCCACTTAACAATATATGCAGCCCAACATCATTAGTCATATGAGAAATGCAAATTAAAACACCGAAACCCCACTACATACATACCACTAGCATGGTATGTATTACTGAGAAAGTGCAGCCAATTGAACTCTCTAGAATGTGAAATGGTACAACCACTTTGGAAGACAGTTATTTTCTTTCTAATGTGCTCAGAGAATTAAGATAGAGGCAGGAAGTTTCTTAAAAGTTAAACATACGGCCCTGGCTGGTAGCACAGTGGATAAGGCGCCGGCCTGCAAACCCAAAGGTTGCAGGTTCGATTCCCCAGCCAGGGCACATAACCAGGTTACAAACCAGGTCTCCAGTCAGGTCTGTGGCTGGAGGCAGGTAAAAAGCAACCATACAATGATGTCTCTCTCCCTCTCTGCCTCTCTCCCTTCCCCTCTTTCTAAAAATAATAAATAAAATCTTTAAAAAAAACAAAAAGTTAAACATACACCTACCATATGACCCTGCTATCCCATTTCTAAGTAGCTACTCAAGAAAAATAAACTCATATGTCCACATTCAGACTGTACACGAATGCTCACAGCAGCTTTAAGGACAATATCCCCAAATTGGGAAAAAAACCAAATGTCCATCAACAAGTAAATGGGTAAATTTTGAAATAGTCAAGCAGGAGACTCATCAGCAAAAAGAACTATTGATACAAACAACTGCATAAATAAACCTTAAGATAATTGTGCTAACACAAATCAGACACCCACCCCCAAAAGTACATACCATACGATGCCATTCATTTAATATTTTAAAAAATGTAAACGTGTCTATAGTGATGGAAAGCAGATCAAATAGATGCATTACAAAGGGACGTAAGAAAATTCAAGGATGACGAAAAAGTGTGCTATCTTATTATTGTGATCAGACTTTCAAAACTCATCAAATTAGACACCTGAAATATGTACAATTCCTGTCATTAATTATTCCTCAGTAAAGCTATAAAAAGCAAGTCCAATTTCCAAAATTGTATTATTTTAAAGAATAGCAATTAAAATACTGTGAAAACAACACAGCACTGAGCTTCAAAAAGCTTGAGAGAAATGTGAGAGGTCAGAGGAGGAACAGCGGCACCCTTCTCCATGCTACCTGCTCGCTGAAGTGGGCCCAGGAGGACGGGGAAAGGGCTGAGCCTCTCCCTCTCCCGTCCCGCAGCGAGCAGGGTTCCAACCACGTTTGCTGTGGCTCCCTCCACCCGCCAGGCTCCGCGCCGAGACTACAACAAGGCAGTAAGGCAGGCCTAGAGCGAGGCGCAACCACCTTGTAAAGCATTTCAGAGACAAAACCACGTGTGCGGCGCCAGGGACCGGAACACCGCACACTGCCAGAAATACTGTAAACCCTCAAGAGGCCCAGCTTCCGCAACAAATATTTAGCTACTTAAAAAGGCCCACACAAGACTACCCTCAGGCAGAAACCGGACTAATAAATCTCCCAAAATGTAATTTTAAGAGATTCTGTGGCTTTACAATTACATTCATAAAGGGAAAATGGAAAGTTTCTGATTCTTCTATTTTAAAAGTTTCCAAACAAGAAAACAGAGACATGGTAGTCATTTGCCCAAAGCCAAAGAATTATTAACTGTAACTGACAGAATTAGTTTAGGATACCAAATGCCATAAATACTTAGTCTTTACATTCCGAAACCCCTATTAAGTACCACATATAAATTCTCTAAACTGAGAACAATTAGTGAATAGCCACTACTAACACACACACACACAGAGACTGTCATGGCGTGCACAGTAATACAAAGCAGTGCCTGACAGTAAACTTGACAGCTATCTGACCGTAGCGACCTGCACGACTCACTCGCAGCTCTGCTCCAGCTCTGGGAACTCATGAAAACTAGGCTCGGATCCACTACCAATTAAAGCTGTCTCACTGTTTAAAGTTTCTTCATGAGCTTAGCTCTTATTCTGGCTTTGTTCAAAATCCTTGGAGTTCTTACTCAAATGAAGTGGCTTTCAAAATGGAATTCTTCACTCCCCTGGACTGGCAGGATCTGAGTTATCTAAAAATTGGTTCTAATGCAAACTTTCAGGAACCACCGAAAACTTAGGAAATCAGAGCCTCTGAAGGTGGTGCCGGGCAATCTGTGTTTAAGCAAGCCCTGCAGGTGACTGTGAAAGAGGTCAAAGTGAGAAAGCTAATGCTTTAGTAAAATCCAGGTCAGCATATAGAAACTTCCTTTCTGTAAGTACAAGGTCCATCCAGAAAAAGTTCAACCAATGTTAATATAAGGAGAACAATTTGAGTGACATGGATATAACCTGGCAGCCAAGGAGAGCGGACTGGAATGCACATGCGTGAACGATGCCTTCACCGTACTAGTCTGTAGGGGTTGGTAGATGCCATTGAGTGAGCATGTGCACTGTGTGGCTGTCACATTCAGAATGACTGAGCAAGTAGAGCTATGAATCTGAACCAAGTTTTCATTAAGCTTGAACATTCCACTGCGGAAACTATTACGATGATTCAGAATGCGCAGCCATGGGGAACTGGTGATTGGCAGCCTTATCATGACAACGAGCCTGCTCATGCTTCACATCTCTTGCAGTTTTTAGTGAAACATCCAATCACCCACATGACTCAGCCCTCTTCAGGCCCAGATCTGGTGCCCTGTGACTTCTGGCTTTTCCCAAAACTGAAATCACCTTTGAAAGGGAAGATTTCAAACTGTCAATGAGACAGTTTATTCAGGAAAATACGATGTGGCAGGCTGATGGTGATTGGGGAATTGTGTGTGGGGTCCCAAGATGTCTACTTTGAAGGGGACTGAGGTGTCATTGTCTTATATACAATATTTCTTGTATCTCCTTCAATAAATGTCTCTATTTTTCATATTACTTGGTTGAATACCTTCTAGACAGACCTCATATACCATATACAGCTTTCAGCATTACTAAAACAAGGGACCTGGCCCACAACTTCGACATGTGTCCTGACTGGGAATCAAACCATAACCTTTTGGTTCCTAGGCTGGCACTCAACCCACTGAGCCACACCAGCCAGGGTATCTCTAATTTACTTCACCGCTAAACTTGTTACTGGGCCAGGTTCATTTAACACATTGTGTTCCAGGGACACATCTTGGATAATATCAGTCTCTTCAGCTCCTTGTGACCTACTCACATTTTAGTTCTTGAAAAGTTTGCTTGTTCCTACCATTCTACCAAAATTACTCTTTCAGGTCTGTAGATTTGCTGATAAGTAAGTATAAAGCTGCACTGCTGCACTTTCTGTGTGTGTGTGGGGGGGGGGGTATGTGAGTGTGTGTTAGCAAAAAACAACACCATCACCTGAAAAGAGGGGGCTTTTCAAGGCTGAAGAACAGCAGAGTGAATCCAGTACGACTGTAGGCAGCACCCAGGACCTGTGGTCATGAGCATTTAAAAGGAACTAGTCGGAATAGTGTGTTTTCCTCCAGTCTCATCTGGCTGTTTAGGTATAAAGTAGGCAGGGTGTTTGGCTTTAACCAAGAAAAATGTGACAAGAGTTAAGAGGGAGTGGTTAGAACAAACTCTGGACTCTAGGTAGGTTGGGAAAAACAGAAACATGTAAGAACGATGGACATGAGTGGACTGGAGGTCCTGACAGCTGCTCCCTCCCTAACTGCTGGAGTTCGACACATTAGAGGGAATGAGCTGGGACAAGAGAAGCAGTAGTGGTCAGAGAAAAGGATGCTTGAACTCGAAATTTGAGAGGTAGTGTAGTTATCGATAAAGTCTAAAACAGGATGAAAACTCATTGGAAATAAGAGGTCAAGGAATTCAGGAACCTCATTTATGATGGTGATGATCATGTGGACTACACGGACACTGGGATTGGCGGAAATGTGTAACACTAGTGGAAAAAAGTCACGCAAAGTGCTAAAATCTCCCATGAATGAGGGGAGCTGACTGGTATCTGACTACAGCAAGATGCAGCAAGTGGTCAAGTTTATCAACTTGAGCATGGGGCTGGGGGACTAGAAAGATCAGTGAGGACCAAGATACCTAAAACCACCATCTGAGAGGGCTGCCCACATGAAGGAATTGGTTACAATGTCCTCTCCGGGGGAGGCAGATAATCAGCCCTAATTATAGACCGATGCAGTGGCTGTGCTAGTTATGAGCCTGGACTCTGGAACCGGACTGCCTGAGTTTGAATTCCAACTCGGTTTAATAATAGTACCTGCCTCACAGGAGTGCTGGAAGGACTGAGTTAATACATGTTTAGCACCAAGAACAGGCATCTAGAATGAGCTTCAAATAGCGTCAGTTATCCCCTTGGGCGAGTCTCTCAAATGGTCTGCAGTGGGTCATGGGGCAATGAGTAAGGCAAGGACTGGGAAGCCGGAGTCTCAGCAGGACCACAGGCCCCAGGGTCTCCCTTCATTCCCGCTGCAGCGAGAACACAAGTGGTCCTGCTGTAACAACCTCTCTCCTGTGAGCTTCTCATACAAATTCATTATAAACTGCCTTATAACTACTGAGCATGTATCTCATTTACTTTCAAATTCCCCGCAACGCTTGAAACCATGGATAATGCTATATTAATTGTTCAGTAAACAGACTGATAATACTCAAAGATAGATCTTAGAGGAATTAAAAATAAAATTACAGCCCTGGCTGGTGGCTCAATGGATAAGGTGCTGGCCTGAGAACCCAAAGGTTGCTGGTTCAATTCCCAGTCAGGGCACATAACCAGGTTGCAAGCCAGGTCTCCAGCCAGGTCCGTAGGCTGGAGGCAGGTGAAAGGCAACCAAACACTGACGTCTCTCTCCTCTGCCTCTCTCCCTACCCCTCTCTCTAAAAATAATAAATATTTTTTTAAAATAAATAAAATTAGATACCAGCCAAGAGAATAAATTCATGAATTTATCAGAATAAATTTTCCTTATTCTAGTGTTAATCCACTCCATAACTGCAACTGTAATAGCCACCGACAGAACCTAAAATAGTTTAAAGTAGTGTCTATTTATCGTCAGGACTGCCTTAGGAAACAGATGGCACACAATCTGGGTCAAGCTCAATGAGGAGACTCCTTCCAAAGCACAGGCAGGCTATGAGGAAATCCCAAGTGAGTCCAGTATCCCAGGGCTGGGAAGAGCAGGGCCCAACACCACCCACGGGCAGTGAGGGGAGGAGAGGAAAGGTCAGCAGGCTCTTAAGTAAAAGGGCCTCCTAATGGCATCGTGGCCTTCAGTGGAAGGACGTAGTCCGGTTGCAGACATCCCACACTGAAGACGTTAAGTATTCTAACCTCTTGTCCTTCCTTGCTTCAATCTACGGACAATGTCCCCTTCCACTGACCCAACCAGAAGCCAGAAGGCAAGAAAGCCCATTTGTCTATTCGGATAAATGAGCTACCTGGAGCCAGGGCACAGTCAAGGCATGCGCTACAAGGGCAAATGGAAGATACCCAACACAGCACCCAAATCATAATAAACATATGCCATGCAAGCAACTTAACAAACTCATTTATGAACAACAACAACAACAAAACGCACATCCATCCAATTCTCAATCACATATAAAATGGTAGAAAACAGTGTTGTAACAGGTTTGAAAAGGAAAGTAAGTGGACTGATAACGAAATTTTGTAATCCTCTCTGGGACAGCAAAATGGAGCGAAAATGGCTGGACTGGATATTTACATTTATTCCCGCAAACCCTTATTTTCGTAAATGGGATACAAAGAATAAATAATGTGATATGACTGCTTGCAACCTCTAGCTAGAAAGGTATAAAAATAGGGCAAGAACGGAAACATGCCCTGGAATTAGAAAGTTTTCCCTGTTTTTTTTTTTTTTTTTTTTGCAAGATTTTACTTATTTTTAGAGAGAGGGTAAAAGAGGGAGACAGAAGGAGAGGAACACCAATGTGTGGTTGTCAACTGGGGACCTGGCCTGCAACCCAGGTATGTGCCCTGACTTCGAATCAAACCAGCAACCTTTGGGGTTCACAGGCCAGGACTCAATCCCCTAAGCCTCACCAGCCAAGACAAATAAGTTTTTCATTAGACGAATATATGTACAGCCAACTAGATTTCAGATATATTCCTTTTTCTCCTCCTTACTGAAAAGATAGCATTACTGCCTCCTCCTGTATTTTAAGACCTAATTAAATAGAAACAACAAGACACTTAAAGAATTGAAAAATTCATGAACAAGAAACTAATATCCACTTTTTGGAGAAACAAAAAGGAACAGAAGTAAATATTAACAAATGGGAAGTAACAATAGAACCTTTCTAGAGAGATACCATGATATTATACATAATTATATCATCATCACATTACTTTGCCCTAAAAGGAAAAAACCATTTTTGCCTTAAAATTTTTTCCAAAAACCCCACAGTCAGATATATCTCCGATATATGTCATGACTCAAATACTGGAAAAACAAGTACTCTGTTAACATTTCCTATACTCATGCAGCCTACATGAGGATGACTAGGCTAACAGTTCTACCAACTGATTGACAGCTAGCTCCTCAGTAAGGACCTATCTAAACAACATACACTCATAGCTGCAGAAACACACTATCCACATGCCTTAGGCATGTGTATTCATGTACATCTTTTTGAGCGTGTGTTATATGCCCTTTGGGGGGACTCTGACCCCTGGCGACCCTATGGATGAGTGGTGTCCACAGTGTTCTGTCCTTGCCTTCCCGGCTCACTCCTGTGGACTCAGGCCTGTTTCTTGTATAGAGTCCACCCGCCTCATATTTGGTCTTCTTTTCCTGCTGCCTTCGATGTACTTTCCCAGCATCACTGTCTTTTCCAAAGCATTCTGCCTTCTCATGATGTGCCCGAACTAGGACAGCTTTAGTTATGTCATTTTTCCCTGCAGCAATGTTTCAGGCCTAATGTGCTCTAGGACCTGTGGGTGTCTTTTCTAGCAGTCCCAGTTATCCACAGAGTGATTCTCCAACAGCATATTTTAAACAAATCATCATTTTCCCCCTATCAGCCTTCTTCATTGTCTAATTTTTGTATCTATACATAGTAACTGAGAATCTTTTTAGGACTGTGAAGGGGACCCAAGTTTTGCCTTTTTGGATGACTGATTTTAAGCTGGTTATTAAGAAACAAAAGACTGAGGAAGAACCTTTGGCCCTCCTCTTACCTGCCCAAAAGACCCCAGAAAGAAAAACGATGGGCATCACCTTTGCAGCATACTACAAATTCACTATGGCAGTGGGGAGAAGTCCGGCAAAGCCTGTCTGTCCTTTTGAGACGCCCGTTTAGGCCCCACTGTTTCTGGCTGGCTCAGCACGGGTTTGTACCAGATGTTTGCTCTTTCTCCTCTACCTGTGAATTCTGCACTTTGCTGTTGAAATCCCAGACCCCTGCCCACTTCTTCTCCATAGTTCAGAATGGCACATAAGCCTTCACTGCCCACTAGGTTTCAGGTCTCATATTTATAACTCACCTGCATGAACATCCAGAATAAATTTGACATTTACTCCTGTCAATCTGTCCCATGTTGATTTGATTATTGAGAGGAACTTTAAAAGGTAGGAAATTATTTTTGCATCCCACAACTACATGGTATATTCAATCCTAAAATTTGGTTTTATAACAACATACCAGCAAGAGCTAGACCCGTGCAACTGGGTCATCACCAACAGGCACAAACCATCCGTGCAGTTCACTAAGAAGCCAGAGTCTTTGCGAACAGAAACATGAATGGATTTGTGGGTTGTCAGATTTATAAAACATCAAATCCAATCTGTTTAATCCTGGAGCTGCTTTCCTTTTCTTTTAATTTAAACACAAACTACCCTATAATGGTTTCCTAATTAACCTAAGAATAAACATCTTCATCACAGCCTATTGGGCACCACAGGTTTCTAACCTCTGATTAACTCTCCAAACTCAGCCTGTGTCACCACCACTCTTTCCAGCCACACAGGCCTCCTCAGAAGGTCTTCCATGATCAAGCCATGCAGAAGGGCAACATCTCCCACGAAGAATTTCAGATACAAATCATCACAAGATATTTATTTTCATACCTTTATGTCACAACTGGCTTTTTTTTTAAAGGTTTTATTAATTATTTTTAGAGAGAGGGGAAAGGAGAGAGAGAGAGAGAGAGACATCCATGTATGGTTGCCTTTCACCTGCCTCCAGCTACAGACCTGGCTGGAGACCTGGCTTGCAACCTGGTTATATGCCCTGGCTGGGGAATCGAACCAGCGACCTTTGGGTTCGCAGGCTGGCGCCTATCCACTGTGCCACCAGCCAGGGCATGTATTACAACTTCTAAATGTAAATTTCATGAGGCAAAAACCTTCTCTCTGATTCACCACTTTTTTTTAAATCCTCACACAAGGACATTTTTTTTTCACTGCTTTTAGAGAGAGGAATGGGGAGAGACAGACAGACTGACACGGATGTGAAAGGGAAACACTGGTCTGCTGCCCCCCCTATGGACCCCAACCCAGGAACTGAGCCTGCAACCTAAGTATGTGCCTTAAGCAGGGGTCAAACTCATGAGCTTCAGTCTCTAGGGTGACTCTAACAGACTCGCACTAGCCACGGCTGATTCACCACTACTTGTATTCTCTGATTCACCACTACTTGTATTCTCGTTGTTGACCTAACAAGACACTAAGTAACTATCTGGGTGCATAATATTCATTATTATAAGTGGCTGTTAAGCAACCACTTAAGAGTCCTGAAATACATACGTATACTATACATACGTATAGTACAAATTATCTTTTTCCCTTGTTCCATCTAAAATATACATACTGAGTTTACCAACTTACTCATGCAGCAGTAATAAATTAACTGATCCAAAGTCTTATCGTATCTAGGCCAAAGGATAGCAAATTATACCTCACAGGTTAAATCTGGTTTAAGGTCTCTTTTGCTGTCAAGTCCAATTAGAACACAGCCACCCTGCATGGTCTACGACGTCTACTATTTACTATGGGACCCTTTACGGAAAACGTTCGCCTACCTGACTTACCTGCCACCACTGACTGACTAACTATGATGCGCCCCAGCACCAAAGCATAGTAACCATTTAAATAGGCTAGTAAATAAAAGCCTGCCTGTATAATGTGTATGGGGAGTAAAAGAGAGAAGAGCATAAAATGAAACAAGCCTTTCCCTGGAGGAAGAACTTTCCGGAGTTCTCAGAGGGCTATCTAAGGGACAATCTATTACACATAACTAATTATTCCCTTGAGGATAAAGGAGAAAAAGTGCCTGGGTTAGTTTCAGGGAAAATTAACAGGTACTTACACTTGTTTTCTAAATAACTGATAACGCTAAAGAAACAGGAAAGCTACAAGAAGCAAATATTTAGAACACTATACAGAAACTAAGCAGCAGAAATAGCAGTAAAGCTTACTTGCAAGCATCTGTGGGTTGTGAAAGCCAAACCTACTGCAGGGGCTTGTTAAAGGCAGTACACAGTTCAGCCCGTCCCCTTACTTTATTTCATCAGTGCCTCTAATGCCAGATAGAACTGTGATCCAGTTAGGCTGCAAAGAACCAAAACCCAGCCACACCAGGTCAGATAAAACCAGCTGAGAAGCACAGAGCAGTGCTTGAAGAATACAAGCCAAACACTTCATAGGAGCCCAGGTTACAAATAGGAAGCCGTCTGAGGCGTGGGTGGTCTCTGAGTCTGTCTCCATACCCTTCCCTCCACCAAACACAAAGTTTATCACTTTTCCTTTTCACATTGTGTCTAATCCCTGCTCCTCTACTTAGTACAATTTTCTTGTTTCCTCATTAGATGGCACATGGCCCAATTACATAGTGCCTTTTCTATTCAAATGATTCATCAATGAAATCCAGTCTCTGTGAGCCTTAATTCAATTTCTTAAGAGAAGATCTGATTAGCCACTGCCCCCCGTCCCCAGCCCCCAGTTCGTGTCCCTTCCTGGTCCAATCAGCTGTTTTCCGGTTTTCCCAGGGCAGGGAACCTTTCCCCCTTTCTTCCTTCAGCAAAGAACATGAACTCAGTAAGCAACTCCCACCCCAAAAATCACTTGTTTGTTCATGAATGTTCTTTGCAAATTATCTTTATTTTTCAACTCTGAGTAGCTTTAAGAAAAACTACCAACGGCTCTACTTCTCAAACTAAAATGTCATACGTAGATTATCCTATATGGGTAACAAACAACTGCTTTGCCTTTTAATTTTGTTTGTAATGTTTTTAACAAGTTTCCGTGTTTTAGCTAGTTACATTTATTTTTTTTTAAGATTTTATTTATTATCTTTTACAGAGAAGGGAAAGGAAAGAGGCAGAGAGGGAGAGGCATCACTCACTGTATGGTTGCATTTCACCTGCCTCCAGCTACGCACCTGGCTGGAGACCTGGCTTGCAACCTGGTTATGTGCCCTGGCTGGGGAATCGAACCAGCGAACCCCGGGGATTTGCAGGCCGGCACCTTATCTACTGAGCCATGAGCCAGGGCCTACATTTAAATTTTTTACTCTTCATTTCTTCCACAGCTTTTAGTCTACAAAGTCTTCACACATTTAAATGTTAAATACATAGCTTTATTTCCTATTTTTTATAGTAATCACTTTTTACTGTCCACTCTCAAGTGCATATACCCTTAAACAATAACTTAGTTTTGCCTGCTTTCTTTTCCTTTTTTTTTTTTTTTTTTTTTTTTTTTAGATTTTATTCATTACTTCTAGAGAGAAGGGCAGGGAGGGAGGAAGAAAGGGAGAGAAACATCAAAGTATGGATGCCTTTCACCTGCCCCCAGCTAGAGACCTGGCTGGAGACTTGGCTTGCAACCTGATTATGTGCCCTGATTGGGAATTAAACCAGCAACCTTTGGGTTCGCAGGATGGTGCCTTATCCACTGAGCCACCAGCCAGTGGATTATTAAATAATTTGTTTTACAGAAAAGTTGCAGGAGTAAGAAAAAGTCCCATATGTGCTTTACTCAGATTCTAACATTACCATTGTCTCAAGATAGACAAAAAAATTTCCAAACCATTTAAATTAGACACATGAACCTTTACCCACAAATGTGTATCTCCTAAAAATGAGGACATTCTTTTACATAACTACAGTTAAATAATCAAAGTCAGGAATCATTTTATATTATCTAATTCACAGTCAATTACCTTAATAATGTCCTGTAGAGCAAAAGGAAACAGTTCTCCTAGTACAGAATCCACAACTGTCCTTTCTCCTACCTCTCATTTACTCTGAAATAGTTCCTTAGCCCATCTTTATCTTTCATGACCTCAATGTCTTTGAAGAGTACAAGCCAGTTATTTTGTATTGTTTTTTTAATTTAGGGTTCCTCATAATTAAATTCATGTTATGCATTTTTGGGGGGAAACCACATAAGTGATGCTGTATCCCCTTCTCAGTGCATCATATCAGAATGCACATGATGTCAATTTATTCCAATGCCGGTGATGTCAATTTTGATTAGTTAAAATTACATATACCAGATTTCTCTATAGTAATCGCTAGCTTTCCTTTGAGGATTAATAAGTATTTTGTAGGGAGATACTTTGAAGCTATTTTCTATAGTTTACTGACTTCCTTTATGGCTTTAAATTTTAAACTTGACATTTTTTTCTGAAACTGATTTTGGTATACCATATTAGTTTAAATTCTCACTGACTATTACTGAATAACCAGTTCCTCTCACACTGAAGTGCTGACCTTCACTTATTTTAGAATTGTTCCATATACACGTCCAATCAATATAAAAATTACATCCCAGGATCTAGTCTATAAATCTAAGCATATCATTGTACTAATTTCATATTGATATAAATCCTGCAAGTTTATATGGCACATTATTGCCTATAGAGATTATTTAGTACCTAATTAAAGTCAATCCTATTTACTCTTTATTTCACAAATTCTTCCCAACTAAGTTTTACTTCCTCTTCTTTCTGAACTTAGAATAATTTTCTTAAAAAAAAAAAAAAAAAAGGGAAGCCCTGGCACAGTGGATAAGGCGCCAGCCTGCGAACCCAAAGGTCGCAGGTTCGATTTCTCGGCCAGGGCACATAACCAGGTTGCAAGCCAGGTCTCCAGCCAGGTCCATAGCTGGAGGCAGGTGAAAGGCAACCATACATTGATGTCTCTCTCCCTCTCTGCCTCTCTCCCTTCCCTTCTTTCTAAAAATAATGAAATAAAAATCTTAAAAAAAAAAAAAAAAAAAAAAAAAAAAAAGGGGGGGGAGAAAGAAAGAAAAAAAGAAAATTTTTTGGTGGGAACCAATGTTTTAGTTCCAATTATTGTAAACATAGTCTATGGATCCTTTTCAAGCATTCTCATTCCCAAAGATGGTACAGACATGACAGGCCAGACTTGCCAAGAAGGAAAAATTAAGCAAAGGTTTATGCTTGTTTCCTGCCGGAGTACAGTTTCTATTTTCCAGAATACAACTAGAACAAAAGTGGGACTGAGCAAAGGAGAAGGGGAAAACTAGTCTGATCATTCCCTAAAGAACCGAGCACAAAGAACAACAGTTCTATTCACTTGTCTTGGTGCGAAGAACTGTGTTTGTCTAGCCACGGTTCAGGGACAGCATCGATACCAGTGTATCACATCTAGCGTGAACACTACTCACCCACCCACTGCTTAGGTCAACAGAAGGGTCCACGGGAGAGACTGACACTACTGACGCTCCATTGCCTGGCTGTCCCGGTAACTAAAGGCATGCATCTGCCAGAGAGCTAGCTGACTAAAATTGGGAATGCAGCCTTCTGGCTGAAAAACAGAGACTAAGTGGCCCAAAAGTAAAACACGCCTCTGATACAACCACCAACCCCCCAAAATGTCTCCATAAAAGAATACACCCAACCTATGAAACAGTGGTTCTTCCCCCACCCCTTCCTTAAATTAAATGTGGATCTTAAGAAGCCACTATATCCAACTATCAATGTATGTACAGGTAACTCAGATTACAAAGTAACACTGACACCAGGACAGAATCCGCAAAGTCCTGATACTGTGAACCCACTGAACAAATGACTGGGCTCAGGGAGGGGAAAGGGGGAACACTGAGGAGGCAGAAGAAGGGACAGAAAATAGGAGTAAAACCCTGAAGGAGGGAGGGCCCTAGTTAGTGTGGCTCAGTGGGACCTTCGAAAGTAAAGGTCGCTGGTTTAGATTCCCAGCCAGGGCACATAACCAGGTTGCAAGCCAGGTCTCCAGCCAGGTCCTTAGCTGGAAGCAGGTGACAGGCAACCATGCACTGATGTTTCGCTTCCTTTCTTCCTCCCTCCCCTTACCCTCTCTCTAAAAATAATGAATAAAATCTTTTGTTTAAATATCTAGTTTTAAAAATTAAATCATTTAAAAAATCTGGAATGGAAATATAGAATAAAAAAAATAACTTAGCCCTGGCTGGTAGCACAGTGGTTAAGGCGCCGGCCTGCGAACCCAAAGGTCACAGGTTCGATTCCCCAGCCAGGGCACGTAACCAGGTTTCAAACCAGGTCTCCAGTCAGGTCTGTGGCTGGAGGCAGGTGAAAGGCAACCATACATTGATGTCTCTCTCCCTCTCTGCCTCTCTCCCTTCCCCTCTTTCTAAAAATAATGAAATAAAATCTTAAAAAAAAAATAAAAGAATGAATGTCCTTTTAAAAAAAATAAATAAATAACTTAAAATGTAAGCAGAGGAGGTTTCACCTCCAGTAACGTTAGAGTGGCTCATATATAACCCAATCCTCGGGCAGCGAAACCTCTGAACTCGTTATAGAATCTGTTGGGAGACTCAAGAGAGCAGCCCCAGCGAACGAAAACTGGAGAGGAGCTGTAGGCAGCAGCACCGCGCACCTGCTGTTTCATCACTTGAAAGAAAGCTCCAGTGAGTGCCACCAGAGCTGCTAACGCTCAGTAGACACCCAGAAAGCTTCAACTTCCAGGAAGAGTTCACCATTACACTGCAGCTGCACAGAGAGGGGCAGATCCAAAGGGTGAGGGAATCGGAGAGGAGCTGTAAAACGTGCCCACCAACTTTGCCCACATCTCCGGCTCACTCTCGACCTATAAGCATGTGCAGAACTGACTCCAAGCAATCCAATGAAGGACTAAACGAACTGAGTAGGGGTTTTGGCTGGCCCCGGTCAGGAAAAGCAGTTTGCTAGATTACACAATGAACAAAACAAATAAAACCAGTATTTTTTGGAGGAACAAAACAGAATCCAGAGGTTCTACAACCTACCATATCCCATGTTCTGAACATAATCCAAAATCACTAGATATTCTAAAGAAACAAGAAAGGACAACCCATAATCAAAATCAAAAACAATCAGTGGAGACAGATCTGAGATGATAAAGGCTCTGGAAATCGGCTGATTTAAAGCAGTGAGAACACATATACATTCAAAAGCATAAAAGAAAACTGTACGCCCCTGGCAGGTGTGAGGTACGCTTAGTTGGCTGCAGCATTGTCCTAAAGGCGAAGATTTGCGGGTTCGATCCCCGGTAGGGGCATGCACAGTAGGCAACCAATTGACGTCTCTCTCTCCCTCCTTTCCTCTACCTCTAAAAACAATAAAATATATCTTTTCTTTTTTTGGGGGGGAGGGGGGGTGTTAAAAAAAGAAAACTGTATGAAAATTCAGCAGAGAAATATAAACTATAGAAAAAGACCAAATGTGAAAGAAAGTATCGAATTAACTCTAAATTAAAAATTGGGCTTTTGTGATAATAAAACATTCAGTTGGGGATAAGCAGAAATTATTCATTCTGATGACTGGAAATTGGAGATGAAAATGTTAGTAACCTTGAACATAAATTAATAAAATCTGATGAATATTAAGAGTAAGAAAAAATTAGCAGAGCCTCAGGGAACTATAAAGTAATAGCAAAATGTCTAGCATACATGCAGGGGAAACTGCAGATGGAGAGCTGATGGAGATTGAAGCAGAAGAAACTTTCAAGGAAAAAATGGTCAAAAATTTTCCAACCTGATGAAGGACAAATTAATAGCTCAGCTAACCCCAAGAAGGACACACACACACATACACACACCGAAAGTCACACTCTAAAATTTAAAGTTCAAAAGCTTCAAAATGGCCTATCACTACAGAAGAACAACATATCAATTAATACTCTACCTTTTGCACTAAATGATAAAATACAACATATTCAAGTTTGTACAAGGTAGTTAAAGCAGAGTTTAGATAATATGTTGCTCTAAAATAATATTAGAGTCCTGGCTGGTGTGGATCAGTAGGTTGAGCACCGCCTGCAAACCAAAGGGTCAACAGTTTTATTTCTAATCAGGGCACATGCCTGGGTTGCAGGCCAGGTCTCCAGATAGGGGTGCATGACAGGCAGCCCCACATCAATGTTTCTCTCCCCCACCTTTCTCCCCTCCACCTTTCTCCCTCCCTTACCCTCTCTCTAAAAATAAATATCTTTAAAAAAAGGAAAAAACAAAACAAAACCTTACCCTATTTGGTACCAGCAGCTGCCAACAGGGTAGAGGGTAATGAGGACAGAAAGGGACAGCTGAACCTGCTCTCCATGTCAAACAACAGTACTCAAGTGGCCGAATAAATTTGGCTGGGTGACCATAGTTTGCCACCCCTGTCCCAGAATATGTAAAGCAATCTCTTAGAAAATGAAGCTGAAGGACTTGCACTACCCTGACTTTAAGTCTTACTTCAATACAGTATGGTTCTGGCATAGGATCAATGGATAAATAAATGAAAATGAAAAGAATGCTCAGAAACATACCAATAGTCAGAAAGTCATTTTATTTTTGACAAAGTGTCCATTGAAGAAAGTACTTTAAATAAACACAGAAGAACTCTATGGGTTCATGAAAACATAAGAACTTAGACCTCTATCAGACATATACTAAAATTAATTTGAGATGGATCATAGATACATAAAACATAAACAAACATAAAGCTAAAGCTTTCAAAGCCTCTAAAATATAAAATGAGATTATTCTCATTATTTGAGAGAAGGGAGAGGTTTCTTAACTCAGGAGAGAGAAATCAGTAATTATAAAACTATACATTGATGCATTTTATTTTTTAAAATTCTGCTTATCAAAAGACACCATTAGAAAATAAGTGAGAAAGCCACAACTGGGAGAAAATATTCACTAAACACATCTGACAAAGAAGAATGAACAATCCCATATATCCACATAATAGAATACTATTCAGTAATAAAAAGAGGAACAAGCTATAGGCACCCACATGCATAATCCTCAAAAGTAGCCTTTATACAAAATGGCACATTTTTTATTATTGTTCTTATATGAATATAAATAAAAACTTTAAAAAATGGCTGCCTCTAAAATAAGAAGGATTAAATAGGGAAGGATGTCAGAGAACTTTTTGGAATGATGGTCACGTTTTATATGTATATACCTTGACTAGGGCTTGGGTTATCAAACTAGGTTCATTTTTCAAAACTCCTTCCAAATGTATGCTTAAGATTTTTATATTTCACTGTTATGTCAGTGAAACTATACCTAAAAAATAATGAACAGTAATTAATTATAAATTTTAGATGTGATGTAAACTAATGTTTGCAATTTACTTTGAAATGCAAGAAACATTTACTTTGAAACGAGTAACAAACAGATACACAGATATTTGCTAAATATAGCACAACATGGGGCCTGGCTGGTGGCACAGTGGATAAGGCACTGACTGGCCTGTGAACCCAGACAGAGGTTGCTGGTTCAATTCCCCAGCCAGGGCACATAACCAGGTTGCAGGCCAGGTTGCAAGCCAGGTCTGTAGCTGGAGGCAGGTGAAAGGCAACCATACATGGATGTCTCTCTCCCTCTCTCTAAAAATAATAAATGAAATCTCTCTCTCTCTCTATATATATACACACACACACACATGTGTGTGTGTGTGTGTGTGTATAGCACAATAGTTATTGAGCCTGCGTAATTTATCAGCATTCATGTATATCTGAATATTTCATAATGAAATGTTGGGGAGGGGGAGACAGACAGGTCAGGCTGTGCTGTGACTCTGAGCAGACTCTGGAGATCAGTCTTATGATGAGCAGGGGCTTCTGAGACACTGAAGCAAGTGGCCACACCGGGCCCAGCGAGCGGAGCAGGGGCCACACCCTGCTCCCCTGCACTAAGACCTGTGGCCTCACACTGCGTTAGATGCACAAAGCAGAACAAGTGCTGGTACCAATGACTGCTCGCAGCCACCCCACCTTGGAAAGATGCCAGCATTACAGGCCAGTAGGAGCTTGTCCTAAGGACACTGGTGGCATCCATAGTCCAGTAAAAGAAGGATAAAACATATCCAAATCTTCAAGAAGTTCCAGTCGGACATGCCTCTAGATACTATTATACATAGCTGATCTTTCCGGTGCAGGACAGCTTAAATTTCATCAACAAAATCAAGACTATTGTCACTAATTCCTCAAAAATCTATGGGCCCAGAGCCTGTCCCGAGTTTTCTTTTTCCAGCCCATAAAACATCCCACCACTAGACAGCAACTTCTGTCTCCAGGATGAATGCCAGCTGTTGTCCTAGCAGCTGAACAAGCTTCCTGCTCTGCAGTGAGAACCTGGTGTCAACTTTCAGGAGCCTGAGTAGCAGCAGATGCTGGAGCAATGGAAAAGACACCGGTGAGGGACTACAATTCAGACCTGCGCTAGAAGGCACTTGGGTTACAAGTTTACGAGTCTGCCCGCAAGTCACCTGGGTGTAGTGTTTCTCAGGGACTTCCAGGGTTACGGATATCCAGACCCTGAGAAGCCACCTGGTCCGAGCCCAGCCCCTCTGAATCCTCACACAAAACCTGGCTCTACCACGCGAGCAAATGATCCAGGCCTCGGGAAGTTGCCCGGCGGCCAGTCCTTTGCAGGCTGAATTGTGCTTCATCAGACCTCCAATCCCTTCTCAGCAGTGCAGTGGTAAAACCCAGATTTGCACTTTTAATGTGCAGACCTTACACACATCTTGATTCAAACAGATGCTAAAGGGAAGGAAATAAAATAATTCTGTACATTTCTTCATAAATATGAAAAAATGATCTTCTTCAATGAAATTCAACAGTGTGCCTCAATATTCTAGACTTAGATGATTTTAAACTTCAAATACCTCACTTGGAAGATCTCTCATATAATTACATTTTTTTTTTAAAGCTACATCACTTTTTCTTTTTTAAGATTTTATTTCATTATTTTTAGAAAGAGGGGAAGGGAGAGGGGCAGAGAGGGAGAGAGACATCAATATATGGTTGCCTTTAACCTGCCTCCAGCCACAGACCTGGCTGGAGACCTGGTTTGCAACCCTGTCATGTGCCCTGGCTGGGGAATCGCACCTGTGACCTTTGGGTTCACAGGCCGGCGCCTTATCCACTGTGCTACCAGCCAGGGCTTATAATTCCATTTTTATAGTTAATTTTTTAATGTTATCATCATTATTAGCTTTTTGTATTATTAATATCATACTGACTGAAATTTAACAAAAATTTCTCTCTACATGAAACCCACTAAATTGAGTCCAAAGCACGCTGTTTTCCTCTGATACTTTTTCCACTGAGCTTAGGAATCAATTAAAAAGGTTTCTTTGCCCATAAAGCTGACATCTGACATTTATAGAATACATCAGTTTCAAAACACGTCACATACACGATCTTCAAATCAACCTGGTGCGACAGGCAGGGCAGGTACTTCCCATGGCTTAGAAGGGGAACAATGCTCAGGAAAAGAAGTCTGCCGGAGGTGGTAAGGTTCATTAATGAGCGGTGCAGAAACCAGCCCACAGGCTGTTCGAGTCCTAGCCCGAAGCCTTTAGTTACCATACTTGCTTTTTCAAGACAGTCTACAACTATCAGCGCCAGAATCATATGGGATTCTGGCTTAAAACACAGACCAAGTAAGACCAATGGAACTCACATGGGTATAAAGTTTGGAACTCCCTTGGGTAGGTACACTCTTGCGTACATTCTTACTGCTACAGGTACAATGGACAAGTATGGAAGAATGTGCAAAATCCAACATTGCAGTGAAGGCTATTTTTAAAAAGTTTAAAATATGGAGGTTTTCATTCCTGTGGGCTAAAATGCTCCTGGAAGATTTGATAGGAGAGTACAAATACTGACAGGCCTTGCAAAAGTGATTCAGTCTAAATAAAACATATGCAAAATGGCAAGCTGGAATATAGGCAGCATATAATGGAAAACAAAACTGAGAGCACTGTAATTAAACATTTTAGCTGGGAACAAAGCCAAAACAACAACAACAACAACAAAGAATTAACTAGGAAAAGAGGCCAGGTTATAAAAAAAGTTGTATTAAGAACTGAAGACTTTGGAATGCCACAGACCTATAGATCAAATTGGACCACTGGCCTGTTTTTGTGCCGTTTCTGACCTAAGAACGGTTTCCACATGTTTAAAGGTGTGTAATTTCAAACAAGAATATGCAACAGAGACTGTTGGTGGCCAGCAAAACCTACAATATTTACCCTCTGGCCCTTTACAGAGGACGCACGTCCACTTTTGCTGCAAGCACAAGGGCTTTGTAAACCCTGGAGTAGTAAGTATATAACTTAACGCTGCCACTCAGTGATGACACTGAACATGTAAAATAACTGCTGCTTTATATTATTAAGCTTGCATAAATTCAAAGTTAAAATGCTCCAGGACTTTAAGTACATAACCCAAACATTAATGTAAATGACACTATTATGGTCTATGAAAACCGGAAAATCTCTCTTATTAAACCACTCTGAGCAAGGAATGAAAAAAATAGAAAAAATCCTATTACATCTTCTATCTTAAGAGTCTAATTCAATAACATATGAATATTATTCAACAAGGAATACGCTGGGAATTTTCACAGGCTGCCTGAGTTAAACACACCCTACCCCTGCCACGTAAAGATGTCACCATCACTGCTCTGGCTGGGTTGCACAGGCGGCGGGAGCACGGTCCAGAAAAAAGATCGCAGGTCCAGTCTCAGGGCAGGGCACAGGCCTAGGGTGCAGGTTGAATTCCCAGTCAGGGAGCACCTGGGAGGAAACCAATCAATGCTTCTCCCTCTCTCACATCAATGTCTGTCTGTCTCCCCTTCCTCCTTTCCCTCTCTTTCTCCAAAAATATCAATAAACATATCCTCAGGTGAGAATTAGCGAAAAAGAGAAAAAAAGATGTACTGTTACTATTTTACTCTTGTAGAAATTGGGCTCAGGGGCATCCTGTCCATCGGTCCTAACCTATTAAGTGCAATTTGATCCTTTATGCAAAAAACAACAGAAAACCACTGCACTTAAGAGAAATATTTAACAAGCCTCGCCCAACTTTATCAATTTCCCTAGAGAAGCAACTTAACACCGTTTAGTTCTTAATCAAACTTGTCTTTGCTCTGATAACGTGCCACCAGCACTTTGCTGAAAACGACCAACACGTTATACTTTATAGGGCCAGGATGATTTAGGAAACAGCTACTACTATTTAACCTAATTACAGATTGTGAGTACAACATACCATAAAATGATACCGGCATTTTAAAATGACACAGCTCATAAATTTGGAATTTTAATTCTTTTGGAAACAAAAATATTTTAATTTATGCTTATTTCAAACTATAAAATAGCTCCAATCTTTCCTAAAGTTGCAACTGAACTGTTGAAGAGGCCTAAACAGCTGCTTCATAAAACAAGGCCCATTTAAACCCGAAGTAAAACCGCTTGAAGAGTAACGAGTCTCCACACTCCCAAGCATCTGCGCCTGCAAACTGAAGCCCTTTCTTACCTATACCAAACAAATAATAACGTGCATTGCCTTGCTCCCCCACTAGACTGTAAGCTTTATATAAGGGCTCGAGTCATGTCTGCGTTTGCTCATCATTGTACCCCAAGCACCCAAGGGCACACAGCAGATGATTAATACATCTCTGCATTAAGAATGAAGAACGAATCCATCATGGAATGTTAACAGGGGAAAAGTGAACCTTCCCTTAATGTGTCTAGTTTTAGAAGGTCTTATTATTGTATTTTATTGATCTTGCTATTGAAGAGTTATCTCAGCTTCCCCCTTTGCTCCTTCTACCCAGCACCCCCACTAAATCGGGCAATCCCCTCACCATTCATTGTTCACGCCCATGGGTCATGAATGTAAGTTCTTCGGCTGCTCCATTTCCTATACTGCACTGTACATCCCCATGGCTATTCTGTAAACACCTATTTGTACTTCTTAATCCCCTCACCTCTCCAGCCATTCCTCTACACCCACCCACTTTCCCATCTGACAACCATCAAAACACTCTGTATCCAAGATTCTGTCTCTGTTCTTGTTTGCTTAGTTTGCTTTTCAAGGTCAACTGTTGATATACAGGGTGCACGAGATCAATTGGCAATACCTTTGCATCTCCTTATTTCACATGCTTATTAATTTTGAAAACTGTGTCTAAGGTTATGACTTAACATTGTTTCTGATATATAAAGTACTAAATTCTGAGAGCAACCATCATGTCGAAAGAATATGATGTTAGAGCAACCATAATTTCTGGACTGTGTACAGGGCGAACTGCTAAGGAAATTGCGGACTTCATAACATACAACCCTTTACGTACAGTTGACAACATAAGGAAGGGGTATGATGCTGATCCTGATGTCACACCAACAAAGAAAACACATAAGGTACACAAGGATCACACAAATCCAGATATTGTACACAGAATCCAGGAGATCATCAATGAAGATCCAGAATGTTTACCTTGATGTTTTGAGAGAATTAGTTGTACCGTGGAGGAAGAAAGTCACAAATGGATGTAGTTTTATTTTCCAACAAGATGGTGCACCAGCACATAACGCCAAAAAGGTATAAGAATTTCTCAGTGTCAGTTTTGGTCAAAGGAAATCTGGCCGCCTAGCTCATCAGATGCAAATCCTTCCAACTATTATGTACGCAGCATTTGTGACACAGAAGTTAATAAACGACCTCAATCCAATAAAGAGGCTGTTAAAACTAAGACTGAAAACATTATGATGTCCAAGGATAAAGAAAAGTTAATTAAAGCATGCTCAAGATTCCAAAGTTGAATCGAGTCTATTATTGAAGCCAATGGAGACTTTTTTGAACAATTAAAAAAATAATGACTGTTTATGTATTTACATATAAGAATAAATTTACTTCAAAATATAACACTTTTGTGGTATGTTGTTTATTTTACTAAAATTTTGCCACTTTATTGCATGCACTCTGTAGAAGGATTTTTTTCCAAAGCAACGGCTGATGTTTTGGATATTTTTATAATCTAGCATAACGATCAAATACTGTCAATCACTGCATGATTTCATTTATACATGTAGTTTGTATGCCTGTGTAGCATTAACAGTAACCCCTTTACTCTCAGTCCTAAAACATAATCACGAAAGAAAAGAAAAACTGTTATGTTTCAAAATGAAATTACGTCTACATTTTCTTTTTCGGTGAATTATCTAGAGCACTGTTCACCAGCCCTACTTCCATTAACTCTGATAATCAGAAGTTAACCCAATAGTGAAACTTAACTATAGGGCCATGATTTATCTACATCACACAAGAAAACCTATGGAGGAAACCACCACACACACATTTTAAAAGACACTTCTCATATGAAAGAAAGTATTACAAGATAATATATGGAAGTATTTTACTTTTGGAAATACTGCTTCAGCAAATGATAATAAAAGCAAAGTGCTTCGTCACCAAATAATTTACTAACATCTGGAATACTATGTTCTATAACCTAAAAATGAACATATCTACTCCACTGAATGCACTGTAGGAGTCTGAAAATACTAAAATAATAACCAAGTAATTTGAAAGCTGTATCTGTAAAGACTAATACACTGTACTATTTTAATATCAAGTGTGTCCTTATTACATATTTATAAGTAATAACACTATTTGCTACCAACAGGCCAATACTGATGTACTTCATTAATGACCCAAATACTGTAAGTTATACTGCCATCAATTCTGTGATTTTCCAAACAGTAATGAACTCTTGAAAGTGCTGAACGAATAGTGAAATCACCCTAGATATTCACATGTGCTAACCCTAGATATTCACATGTGTGCCTGATGGTCTGAGTTCACGGCTTCCCTGTATCCATGGCCTTTGTCAGGTGAGAGTCCCTTCCCTCTCTAATCCTAGCACTGGCAGCAGGACTTTCCTGGGCAATAGTGGTTGACAACTGTACTGCAAGCATGTACCACAAATTTAAGTTATACACGCAGATGACTATAAACAGGCTTTCCCCTTATAAAAACATCGAGAGAACCATGAAAAGCATGAGGAATGTAGGTTAGCCCTGTTGAACACACTGTGTGTCACCCAGCAACCATGGAACTTCCCTAAGCCAGTAACACCCCAGACATGCCCCCCAGGGCATTAAAACTCTCCCATGGGGGTAGGAGAGCCAAGGCAGCTCCCAATGTCAACATACTTTCTGATCCTTTAACTTCAGAAACACTCATCTTCAGATGTGAACCCATTCACAGGCAGGACTCACAATAGTGCCCTTTTAATCCAAAATTTTATGTGATTGAGTATGGTTCTTTACAAATGCATAGACAAAATATTTTGCAATAAAAAATTAAAATCTGTATGCTTTTCTCTATCCATGTTATACATAAGATTTCAATGTTTAACTGATAATAAAGCAGATGCACTTAAGTCTGCGGTTTTATGAAGTTGCAGCAACCGTCCCATACTTTATATCATTCCTCACATTCTACGTATATCTAAAGTGGCTAAGAACATGTATGTACACTGCTAATATTGTAAAGAATCAAATGAACTGGAACGTTTGGTGCTAAGATGTCGTTAGGAGCAAAAGAAGGTGTGCCTCTCTTCCTTAACAAACAGTTAAAAGGTCAATTTATTGTCTAACAATCAGAACTATTGTAAATTTCCCCTTTTCTTTGTGTACTGTTTGCTGTGCCTTCAGTATCTTTTCCTGCCAGCTTAAGTCCCAGTCACCCTTACAGCCAGCAAATCTGTCAGCTTTGTGAGAGCTCCCCAACCCTCTTCTTGTTCACCAGCAGATTGAGTCCCTCTTCCATGCTACTGCTGACCCTTCTTGCTCATCTTAATTACCTAACATCAACTGGTAACATGTTACATATCTGTCTCCCTCACTCCACTGTGAGCGCTGTGTCAGCTAAGCCACCGTGGCACATCTGTAACTCTGTCCACAGGGCTGAGCACAGCGCCCGTCACGGTGAAAGTGTTAAGTGGCCTTTTTCAATTTTCAAGACTTTTTAGAATTTAAGGATCATGAACCCAATCCGGTCATCTCTCATGTTTGTATTTTGTTTCTACTTTTTGATATAAGGGATGCCTACATCTAATATTTCCTTTCATATATTCTAAATTTATTTTGATACTGCAGTCTTAGAAAATGTTTCTTCGTAGATCCTGCCACATGCTAAAATGAAATAAGCCAGTCACAGAAGGACAAATGCTGTACGTTTCCACTCACATGGGATCTGCAGAAGTCAAGCTCCCAGAAGCAGCAAGTAGAACAGTGGCTGCCAGGGGCGGGGAGAGGAAACGGGAGGCACATTCAGTAGTTACGAGTTCAGTTAGGCAAGATAAGCGCTAGAGGTCCGCTCTGCCACGGCACCTAGAGCTAAATAGTACTGTATCGTACACTTAAAACTGGTTAGGTCCTGGCTGGTGTGCCTCAGTGAACTGAAAGACTGCTGGATTGATTCCTGGTCAGGACTCGTGCCTGGGTGGTGAGCCAGGTTGCCGGTTGGAGGGGGCAGGGGGCGGGGGGGGGGCGGGGTATACAAGAGGCAAATAATTGATACATCTCTCTCACACACTGATGTTTCTCTCCCTCTCTTCCCCTTTCTCTAAAAGTAAAATAAATAAAATCTTTTAAAAACAAGTAAGTTTATGAGAATAGATCTCATGCTAAGTGTTGCTACCACAATTTAAAAAAATATCTTAGTATTTTTGGGACCATTCTCCACCTAACGTTATGTACTGACAGGTTTGGATATTTTTATTTACTTCCTCACTGAGCTGTTACCTTTCTGGTTCTGTTCCTCTGACTTTATCAACTGTCATTAGATCTTTAATCTAAAAATGGAATATTTTTCTTTTATTTTTTATGCCATCCTGATGTCCAAAATATTGCATACTAGGCCAACATTCTATAAAAGTAATTTAAAGTTCACACTTCTAGGCTAAGTCCAAACTTTATACAGTCTAAGTTGTATTTTAATCTGTAAATATATTACTCTATACTAATCTGTCATCACCAAGATTCTGCCCTTTCATCTAGCTCTAAATTTCCTAGTGTACCAATATCAATCTGGAACTTGTTTACTCAAAATAATTTTTTTGGGAGGGAGGAAGTGGGTGGGGAAGGGGAGAAAGGGGAGGGGGGAAATGGGATGGATGTAATAAAAAAACAAAATTAAAAATTTTTTAAATCTGTGTACAGTGCACAACTCAAAAAAAAACTTTATCAGTAAAATTTGGAGAATGCAAGTTGCTTACTTCTATGAATCATGTATTTAAAAATATTTCATATGATCTTAAACTTACACTTCTTCACTGTTTCAGAACCAAAAACACAGATGCCCACAAGTAGGCAAACAAATTTAAGATACTACCACAATGTTAAAAAGAAAGGCAGAGTGCAAAATGCTTGCATCTATCTTCTGAGAGTGAAAGTCTATTATATTTTCTTTCTAGGAAGTGATTAAGAGTTGATTTTAAAATTAAAATGGCTATAATTAGTCAACTGAGTAACTGGCTCACTGTTACCACAGACTATCAAATACACCTGCTTTGTTCATTTTAGTTTTTAAAAAATATGAGATCACCAACTTTTACTAATGCAAACATGGAGCTAAATACAAAGAAGCCAGCGAAGGGAAGGGCATGCACGGAGGGCCAACAAAGCAGAGCGGGAGGACAATGGTCCTCCGCAAACCTTCCTGTGCGGGCCGCCCACCGCCCTGCTCCTGAGCACCTGCCCGCACTAAGCACCGCCTAGGCACCCAAAGTTCATCTGTGGGAAAAGGAGGGAGGGGACGCAAGCGAAAGCTGATCGTAAACAGTCACCCAAGTTTATGATAGTACCACAAAGTTTATTCTTTTTTTCTTTTCATTTTTTAAGCAAAGACTAACAATTCTCCAATACTGTAGACATCTTCCAAAAGTGCTTTTTACAGTCATCACTGATGAACTTTAAGTACATATGTTTCACCTCAGGTTAAAGATGAAGTACTCAGTAGAAATTAATTCTAAAAGCATAAAATGAATATAGTCTAAAATACCTAAATATAAAACACAAAAATAACTTTTTTAGACAGTGAAAATTAGTAAATCTTATTAATATGACTGCCAACAAAGAAGTTGAAAAAAAACACTTACTTCGTTTCCATGTTTTTGCAGGAATTCAATTTCCTGTTGCGTGAACGTAGTCATGGAGATAGATTTCACCCTGTGTGGTGGATTTAACCCTCGCCTAAGAGAGAAAATATTTTACAAATTTACTATTATATACTATATTTTTATAATCACACATCAATAAAAGCATTTTTTGTTAGCACATTTAAACTTGAAACTGTGCTTTTATTTCATGAACTGAAAATGCTTAAACTTTATCTTAAATCATTAATATCCACAACAGATATGTCAAGGTAAGCTGGGCTATACCCACCCTAAACAGTATGTTCAAAGATAAATTCAAGTAACTAGTTAGTTAGAAACACATGAGCTTCTAGAAAATACAAATGTTGCTTTAGTGCTTTCAACGGAGGGAGAAAACAATGTATGTGAACAGTTCTATAGTGAAGAATTCCAAATGTAATTGATTATTTAAACATCTTCACAATTTTAAGAAAATATGATTGTTAAGTATGGAGCTACACACATATTCTAATCAAACTGCTACTACTTTTAGGTTTAAGGCTAATTTAGAAAATTAAAACTAACTTAAGGAAACCAAGTTACTAATGATAAGAATAAGGTAGCATCTCTCCATCAATTGAAATACAGATTGATAATAAGGAACATTTTTAATCACCTCAGGAGGCGGTAAGTGTTCAAGAGGAAACAGTAGGACCCTGGAGAAGGGATTTAAGAAATAGGGAGATACATGATTAAATGACTTTTAAGATCCTTCACAACCTTAGGGACTTTTCTGTATAGATGGCCATAAAGGACTTTATCTCTAAGTTTCTTGATGTTTTTTCATAGACACAGAAAAGGAAATAAAACTGTATTCCAGAGAGAATAAGGACCATTTACATTGTGTCTGAATATCATAAAGTGGCTACTCCACCCAGAAGAACAAGGGTTAAATAATTTATGCAAAGTAACTAAGTTTCATAAAATTACTTTGAGAGTCATGTCCTCTGGTAAAGGTGTCATTTGGAATTTAGGTTCTAGAACAGATTAATATTTTTACAGAATTTGTTATAGTCATCTTGCAATCACCCATGCTGAGATTTAACAATGCTATGAAATTACAAACCAAAAAGCAATCAAAAATATTTTGGAAATACTTTTGAATATACATGGTGTATTGTTATTTTAAATCAAAGCAACAGGAGAATTCAGAAGAGATGCTCCTCAACCTTCATACCCTGCTGCTTCTTTCTCTCCCTTCCACTATCACACATAGCTGACACACTTTTCAGATCATGCTTTGAATTAAGATAAGCTGCATTTGCATGGGATCTGCTTCCCATTTCAAAGTGGAAAGCTCAATGTTAAGTTAGGTTTTACTTAAACTTTAAATTCACAAGTCATTTTCCTTCTAGCTCTTGGTCAATCGTACAGCAGAAATGAAGACTGCTCAGTAGGAGAAACTGAACCTAGCAATTTCATCCTAGCGGAACTTTCCACCTTAACTATGATGAAACTACTTGTAGTATAATTGACCTTCACTTTACAATGAAATAAAAACAAAGCTTTCAAGATAACTTAAATTTCCACCAGAATATTTAGAAAAATCATTATTATTCACTTAAAGCATGACACTTTTCCAACTCATCCTTATCATGAGAACAAGACTAAACTAGCCATTTTCAGGAAAGCTCCCTCGATTTACGTTATGTATTTACACCCCACGCAGCTCCCAAACAACATTCCGTGTTGCTGTTCTCTCAAATGCCTCTGCTCCCTCCGCTCTCGGCCACTTGGTCTCTCCTTATTCCCTAACACCTCCTCCGAGTTCCAGCCAACCATTTACCTTTTCACTTTCCCTGTAGCAGCCTTTTTAAAAATAGAAAAGGCAAAAGAATTAACTTCTAATGAGAAAATGTTAAACACTGTTACAGGGGAGTGTATTTTAAACAAATTTTGGAGCAAAATATAATAGTCCTATACTTCTCAAGTCATCAGAAGATGAAACCCTTCACTCTCTAAGTGACTGCTGATACAGCCTTCCTGAGACCACAGTATGGCTTGTACTCATGCATCTTGAGCCCCTACCTATCACAAGGTCTATTTATCCATAAGAAGGTATTCGTTTTTTAAAGTAAACAACTGAACTCATGAAACAAATAAAACCAGAATGAAGACATATTTTTCACACTTATCAAGAATTTATTGCAGGTTTTTTATTCAATTATATTCAATATTATTGTGTATTAAGTTTCAGGTGTACAACATAGAGGTTAGACAATCATATACTTTACAGGTGTTCCTCTTAATTATTTCCAGTATCCACCAAGCAATATATATAATTATTACATACTATTAACTATATTTCTTACGTTGTACATTACATCCCCATGACTATTTTGTAACAACCAATCTATTACAAGATTTCTTTAAAAGAGCTCAGCGCACTTAAAAAGGGATTTTATTTATAAAATTAGTAGGTGCAATTTTGCAAGGCCACATTAATTACATGAATTGAATAACTCCAAAAAGTATTACATTTGTTCATGTTGATTCTCTAATTGTTCCAATTTATTCAAGCAGATTAACTATATTCTCAATGAAACGATATACAAGTTTTTCCTCTTTCAGCTTCCAAAACCTTTTGTACATGGGTATCATCTGTTTATAAAAGAGTTTAGTGAAAAAAATAAAGAAAATAGCAGGGCAGAGCAATGGGGGGAAAATGAAGCAATTGTAATGCAACAACGATAAATTAACAAATGAAGACTATCAATCTCTCATGTAGAGTGCAAACTGGTGAGTCCGCAGTGAAAACGGGACTGTAATATACTGATGGCAGGATAAATTCAGAATTACTATCAAGAATCTCATTCGTGCTTTCTGACCCAGTAGCACCCTTTTCGGAATGTGCACTCTAGAAGGAAGCTAAGCTCTGGTGGGATGACGCAGCTGGTTGGAGCATCCTTCCCTACACTAAGACTGCGGGTTCGATTCCGAGTCAGGGCACATACCTGGGTTACGGGTTCGATCCCTGGGAGGCAACCAAGTCATGTTTCTTACAGCAATGTCTCTGTCTCTCTCTCCCTCCTGATGCCCTCCCCTCCTCTCTCTAAAATCAATACACATATCATCTGTGGAGGATTAAAAAAAAAGGATCTGAAACATAGCTAACTGACTACATACAAAATAATCATCACAATTCACAACAGAGTAACACCAGAAACACTAATATCAAAGGGGAAGTAGTTAAACGACAATAAAACTGTATGTATAACATTATGCATACTATGCTTAAGTTTCAACTGTTTCACATGAAATTTTTTTACTTTATTTTTTTAGTTAGCCCTCACTTGAGGATATGTTGTTCCTTTACTACCTAGAGAGAGGAAAGTGGGAAAGGGGTTGGGGGTCAATGTGAGAGGGAAACATCAACCGGTCGCATCTTGGGGAACCCTGCAACCTAGGTAATGTACCTGATTAGAGATCGAACCCAAAACCTTTTGGGGCGCATGAGACATCATTCCAACCAACTGAGCCACCTGGCCAGGGCCAGAAAGATTAATTTTAATGTATGGTAACTTAAAAAATAAAACACTATAGCCCTGATTCCATATTACTACCTACAGTAACCATAATTTGAATTCTAATTAAAATAAATCTTTTTTCATTAGCAAAATATCTCTACCTACCAGATTAGATCATTTAATGAATAAAATCTTTACCTGATCAAAACTGAATTTTTATTTATCTAATCATTTTTCAAGGTGCATTCTTGGAAGCTGGGACCACTTCCCCTTTTCACTAAGCCTAGTCTTGCTGTCATGTGAATTCAGTGTTCACAAAATACTTCACTGTAATGACATTAGTCATAGCTGTTGAATAAAAGTGTTGAGCAAGTATACCACATCATTTTTACAGTGCCAATATTGAAGCACTACCCATTCTGGATCCTAAAAAACACACTTTAAGTCTTCAGTTTAGTGCAAAAAAAATTAAATAATGACTCATTTAATAACAGCAGTATTGGTACTTTGAAAGCATGATTGTCAACTAATTGGTTTCAGTAAGTTCCAACGTCACCTGCTCCTAGAGTCCACTACGCTTTTGCAGTATAATTAATTAAGTCATAAGCAGACCCCAGGAGCTTTCGTTTTAACGACCAGCACCCAGGCACGGCTGCAGCCAGACAGAGTGACTGACTCCACATGTCACAGTATGCTGAGCCAACTGTGCCTCAAACAGGCCCGCTACCAGCCATTTGTTCAACTCAAATAACAGTTTGAGCTGGATGAGTAAGTAAGCAAGCTTGCTTAGTCTGATTGACTGTTTTCTCCCTGCTGGGGGAGAAGCTGGTTCAAAGACTGGAATAGGCTGTGAAATGTATGGGATTGCTATTGTTGGCATAATGTAATAATTTGTTAGCTCTATTCCAATACTAGTTATTTAATAGTTACCTAGAGCTGTGGCTGGTGGCACAGTGGATAAGGCACCGGCCTGTGAACCCAAAGGTCGCTGGTTCGATTCCCCAGCCAGGGCACATAACCAGGTCTCCAGCCAGGTCCGTGGCTGGAGGCAGGTGAAAGGCAACTATACATTGATGTTTCGCTCCCTCTCTGCCTCTCTCCTTGCCCTTCTCTCTAAAAATAATAAATAAATCTTTAAAAAAAAAAGTGACCTAGAACCCAACTGTAACACACTGAAAATACACAAACACTACATGCTGTAAAACACAATCGTCATCTTGGATTTTTCTTCTGAAAATCAAATATTACACTTTAAGTTCTTGTAACATTAAGGGCAAGCACCTAGAAAATAGTGAAGTTAACAATTTAAACTAATTAGGGTATCCCAGTGAGAGGTAGACAAAGCCCAGGAATGCCTTCACTCTCTCTCCAAACCCAAGGGCACAAAGGGCGTTAGCCCAGATAAGAGGCAGAAGGGGAACAAGGGAGGAGCCCCAAGACACACTACAGCTCTCTCACAACAAAGTTTGGAAGATAAAACATGACTATACCTTCAACAGCTGACTTTACATAGTAAAGAAAGTAAAACTGGAGATCTTGCAGAGGTGGGAGAAGCCAGCTAGCAGGTGATTCCCATCACAGAACCCAGGAAGATTACCAAAGGAATCAGACAACGGTGGGGGATTTGGAGTCAGAAAGAGATTCCTAAAGAGCTTACATGCAAGGCCCACAGACACGAGCTGAGGGCTGTTGGAGGGAAGGGGGCACCAGGTGGAGGGGACCAAAGGGGAAAAATTGGGACAACTGTAACAGCATTATCAATAAAATACACTTAAAAAAAAAGAAGAAAAGAAAAAAAGAGCCCTAATTTCCCTAAACCACAAAACTAACCCTAGGCACAATAGTCTGAAGAAAACGCTAATCTAGAGAAATTATACATAGACTCCGGACTTGGGGCATCTGAGGATTGCTGAGGTGCCACCCAACCACTTGGGGCACATCTGAGATGCCACTTACTGAATGATTAATTCCATGCCACCCCCCCGCCCCGTCCTTTCCCCAACTTGCACCCTTAGAGAGTGGTAGCCAGGCTTTGTCCCAACAAGACCGAACAAAATATCTTTGAACTAAAAAAAGCAGGAGTTTTCAAACCAATGACTCCCCCCAAAATGCCTAACAAGTGAGCAAAAAACCTATACCAAAATACTTCAATGGAAAGTTCAGCAGAGATAAAAAAAATAACATATATATTGGAAAGTAAAAAAAAAGTTACATTAGTATGTTAGAAATATGAAGGTAAACAGAAAGAAGAAACAAACAAGAAGAGTCTATGGAACATTAAGAATTGAAGGAAGGGAATGAATCACCAGTTTTGTTATCCTTTGTAAATCATGTGCATTCATTCTTTGATAAAAATTCAATTCAATTAAATAAAGAATAAAAAATAGACAGTTCTTCTCAAAATTAAACCTGATATATACTTATAGATTATTTTCTTTCACTGATGAAAAAAACGCACTCCTAGCAAACACGAGTGATTTTTCACATTTCAAAAATTGCAAGTTTCTTGCCCTGCCCACGTGGCTCAGCTGGTTGGGCACCATCCCGCAGGGCGAAAGGCCAGGCCGCGCACGCTCCAGTACAGGACTCGAGTGCAGGACTCGAGTGCAGGACTCGATTCCCAGCTGGGGCCCACGCCTGGGTTGCGAGTTCGGTCCCCACACAGGGCACCTGTGAGATGCAACTGATGGATGTTTCTCACATCAATGTTTCTCTACCTCTCTCCTTCCCTTTCCCTCTCTCTAAAAATAAATAGATTTCCCGTTTAGAGTAAACTGAAATTGTACATTAAAATATCCCCCTGAACGTGATGTTAGCCACGTTAGAGTACTATGGAAATGGAATTAAGGATACAAATCACTGCCCACTGTGACCTCACGATGCCCTAAACACATACTACTAAGCAAAAATCCTAACACAGTATTTGAGTACAATCCACACTAACGCTAATAACTGTATCAAAAAATTAAATACCTCTTTTCATTCATCTGTCCAACTAAATTTTAGAAAGTTAGTATTTTTGCCAGATTTCACTGTAAGTCAAAATGCACACAAAATTAAGAGTGTAAGTTACTATTTAGCTACATTTGATCTACCTGTGAAATTCCAAGATTAAATATTGTCCACACAAAATACTGTGTGGTATTGAGAGAAGGCGTATTTCTCAAATGTAACTTTTCATCTAAATCCTCTCTGAAAAACTTATGAATCATTTTTAAGGATCAAACAATCCTTACATTATTCACTGATTGCGTAAATTTGAGCCCACGCAAAACAATCTGGTCTAAAATTAGTCTCTACCTGACTGGTGGCACAATGGATAAGGCACCACCAGCCTGTGAACCCAAAGGTCGCTGGTTCGATTCCCAGCCAGGACACATAACCGGTTTGCAAACCAGGTCTCCAGCGAGGTCCATAGCTGGAGGCAGGTGAAAGGCAACCATGCATGGATGTTTCTCTCTCTCTCTGCCTCCCTCCCTCCCTCCCTTCCCTTCTCTCTGAAAAATAATAAATAAAATCCTTAAAAAATAAAATAAGTCTCTAACAGGCAGACAATATTTTCTTATTGGTTTTAAGTGTCCATTCACAATTTAAAGTCATTGTCCACAGAACTTGAAAGTGACACCAACCTGCTACATCACCCCCATTCCACCTCAGTAAAGAAGAGTGCAGCCCTGGCTGGTGTGGCTCAGTTGGTTGGGAACCAACCCGCAAAGGGAAAGATCATGGTTCCACTCTCGGTCAAGGCTCATGCCTCAGTGGCAGGGTGGATCCTTGGGTAGATCAATGTTTCTCTCTCACAGAGAGATTTCTCTCCCTCTCTCTCTCCACTGCTTCCCCTCTCTCTAAAAATAAAATCTTAAAAAAAAGAGTCCAGCCTTGGCTGATGGCACAGTGGATGGGGCGCTGGCCTGTGAACCCAGAGGTCACTGGTTCGATTCCCAGCCAGGACCCATGGCCAGGTTGCAGGCCAGGTCCTTCGCTGGAGGCGGGTGAAAGGCAATCACATACTGATGTCTCTCTCCCTCTCTGCCTCTCGCCTTTCCCCTCTCTAATAATAAATAAAATCTTTAAGCAAATAAACGGACCAGAAGATGGATGCTTTTCTTTCTCTCTCTCTCCCCCTCACTGGCTCTCGCTTCCCCTCTAAATAAAAACTGTTTAAAAAGAACAGTTTAACTGTTCATTTAAACATCTAAATCTAAAGTCCATTTTAAAGTTTTACAATCTGAATTCAGTTATGTGCTCTGAATGAACCTCATACAAGCACACAGGTTCAGTCCTCTGAAAAAAAGATTAGCTCTGTGTCTAGTAATATTAACATTTAATTTATTTAAACAAAGATATTGTTAACTGAATTATAAAAGATACGTGACTATCCTAAAATTTAGAACTCTGATATTGGACACCATTTACTGTACATTAGCATTTTCTAGGCACATCGAGTTTCTGAATGGCAGTCAGCACGCCTTATTTAATACACGGGAGTGGGGCAAAAGTACATTTAGCATTGTGAGTATGCGAAAGTTTATTCTTGTACTATTATTTACTATTGTATTATTTTCCATACCAATAATCGTAAACTTACTCCTGCCCACTCCATTTGTATATCCACTGCTTAACCCATCCTCGCACTAAATATTCAAGGAGTTGCACCCTTTAACCCTCAGAGCATCTCCCTACCACAAACAGACACTGAGGCTGAGAAGCTGGCTCTGGGCCAACCTGCACATCAGGGCCTGGCTAATGCCTTACCTTGCCCTAAGCCATAAAGCTAGTGGCAGTGCCAAAATCTGACTTCAAAATTCATGTTCTTTCACATATGCCATAGCATCTAAATATCAAATATTTAATCACCATTAAACTCAATAGCTATTCCTAAATTATTTTCCTGCATTATCACTTTTCAAAGAAAATATCCTCCGGAACTACTGTCCCTTCCATATTTCTGCAGCAGACATTTGATCCAGCATTCATTCCTTCCCAAGAGTATCCCAGGTTTCTGATTAGGGAGTTCCATTTGGGGAACCCTTACTGAACATGTGCCCAGTAGAAGCACCGGCTCAAGCAGGGGTGAACCCCAGACCTGGGAAAGTGGGAAGGGAAGGGCAGTGCAGCTCCGGAAGCGGGAGGCTTGGTGCAAAAGGGTAACCTAGGCAACATCATTACACCACCAGATAAACCTTAATTAAAACCAAATAAATCCCCTTCCTATTTTTAAACCAATTTGAGTCAGGTTTTGAGTTACATCTAAAAAATCAAAACGCAGAGATTTCCATCGAGTTGCTCCTCATTTTGATGTCTTGCGCATGGTTCCCTAGTTGGGAAATGTCCTCTCCACATTGTTAATAATGCCTGTCATCTACTGAGTATCATGAACCAGGCACTGTACGACATGTGACACATGTATCATCTCAAATATTTAAAACAACCTGTGTCCTAGGTAAAACCTCATGCCCATCATTTCATAGACGAAAAAACTCAAGTTCAAAGAGACTGACATTCTCAATACCACACAGCGAGTAAGAGAAGCCAGGATTCAAAGCCAGTTTTACCTAACTCATCAATACCTACCTGTTCTTTCAACTACATGGACCTGCCTGCCATGTAGCCTTGCTTTTGCTCAGGCATCAAATCCTCTGTGAAATTCCCCCTATCATTTCTGTACTTCACAGGTAGCTCGAAGACAGCGCATGTAATATACTGTAACTACATTTATATACTTAGAATGCAAACTCCTTAGGGTTCAGAGGATCCAAGTAACACCAGTGACTCCCATACTGTATGACACAGGTTAAATGATCAATTAATCTTGTAGAATCACCACAAAACAGAGATACACAGCCCTATCTTTCATAGAGTAAACTCAGTTAAACAATTGCCATCATACTGAAGTACACTTTTGTATAAAATTTTTATGAACTGTGGAATCTAGAAAGAAATTTGTAAAAATTTCTTGATATTATGCATTTGCAATAATAAATTAAATGATGCCCCACTATATTTATAACAGGCTACACAGAAATGCTGGAAATCCAGAACAGTTAACATATACATATTTTTTCAAGTCAAATGCTTTAAATATATCAAAGGACCTTGTGTTAGTAAAAGCGCACACTTATTGTGCGCCATATTAGATGGTAATACATTTTAAAAAAATTAACTATTGGCTTTATTTTCAAGCCAAAGTTGCCCAGCATAAGTCACTTAACTCTATTTGTAAGTGAGAATCACGAACTGGGCAATCTCTTAAGACGCCACCTAGCTCTACGGTTCTGGAGTGATTCAGTAACATCACTAATCAACTACTCAGGCAACCCAGTCTAAATAAAACTAACACTCAGAGGATGGCTCCCCTGCCCTACTATTTCAGAGCATACTTGCCCCTGACATTTTGCTCATTACCATCGCCCCTACTAGAATGGAGGCACCAAGAGAACAAGAAGTTTTCTGTCACCCTGACCCACGTGGCTCAGTTGGTGGAGCGTCATCCTGCACAGCAGAAGGTCACTGGTTCCATTCCAGGTCAGGGCACAGCAGGCCTGGTCCCCGTTGGGGCGCATGGGAGAGACAACCAACTGACCGAGGCTTCTCTCCCTCTTTCTCCATCCCTTCCTTTCTCTCTAATAACAAATAACCTTTTAAAAAATTTAGGAACATTGGTGTATTTATCAAAACATTCTACAACACACAGAACCTACTAGACACCCAATGTTTGTGCAAGAGGTAAGTCATAGGAGACTAATAATGCCTTTTTTTTGGGTCCAACTTAAAAAAAAAAGTACATAGTCCACTACTAGACATGTCCTGCATTTTCTCAATATGAGTTTTCTCATATCTCATGAACTTTCTCAGTATTAATCTTACAAAGTTGTTTTGCTTTTACTCTGGGGAGGGGGTAACCAAATTATTTGAAAGAACTTAGTTCTGGCAAAGCAAAGCTCTTAAACCTTCTTAGTAACCACCACTTCATCAGCAACTCACATTGAATCTACGGTAATTTGTGCATAAAAGCAACTTCTTATCGGTTCCAAAATCATCTGCAAACTTTCCCAAAGCTATTTCACAGGAACAAAAACCTTATCAAGTATAGCTTAATGGGCCCTGGCTGGCGGCTCAGTGGATAAGGCGCCGGCCTGTGAACCCAAAGGTCGCTGGTTCAATTCCCCAGCCAGGTTGCAAGCCAGGTCTCTAGCCAGGTCCACAGCTGGAGGCAGGTGAAAGGCAACCATACATGGATGTTTCTCTCCCTCTCTGCCTCCCTCCCTGCCCTTCTCTCTGGAAAATAATGAATCAAGTCATATATAGATATATATATATATGTATATATGTGTGTGTGTGTGTACGTATATATATATATACACACACATATGGCTTAATGACACAAAGACGAACGAATACAAACAGTCCCCAGTAATTCAAGTCGGTGGTCTCCGTTTTTCTGAAACAACGCTGTCTTTCCATCTCTCCCCATTTCTCTCCACAGCCAGGACACGTGGGTGCCGACAGGGAAGTCTCACGGAGACCAACACGACTACCCTGAGAACCGCCCGGCTCCTAGTCAATACCTCCTCTCCGTTACAACTTGTCCGCAACTCAACACCCCCGAGACCTCCAAGCCGGACCCCCTGCGGCCTCACATCTGCTTCTTTCCCTCCCCAGCCGGAAAGGAATCCTCTTGAACTTTCCCTAGGGACTCACCTCTCTGCCACCGACCCATTTTCACCTCGTCACTATTTCTGAAGCGCCTGCTTCCTCCCAGGGACTTCGGGGACACTTGGCCCGAGGGCGGAAAGCCCAGCGGCTGCGTCCTGCCTGCCGTCGCCCACCCCAGCCTCCGGGACCCGCTCCGCCGAGGCCCGGCAGGTGCCCGGCGCCGCCGAGGGGCGGGACGCACAGCGGACCCTCCCGGCAGCCGCCCCGGCCCCTGCGGGGCTCCGCACGGTCGCAGCCGGCCAGCGCCCCGGGGGACCGAGGCCCGAGGGGGCGGCGCGGGCTCAGCGGAGACCGCAGCGCCCCGGGCGCCCCGACCCGAGCCCGGACCGGCCCACGCCCCACCCACGAAGGCTGCCCGGAGCCCGGACCCCGGCCCGGCGAAACCGAAAGCGCGTCCCCAGACCCGGGAGCCGGGGCCGAGCGCACCCCCGCCGCCGCCCGCGCCGCCCCCACGCCCGCCCGCGGCGCCCACTCACAGGCTGCCGGAGCAGGAGGTACACACGAAGGAGCCGACCGTCATGTTCACGTAGGTGGGGCCGCGCTGGTCGCAGTCGAAGCACTTTCGGTTGTGCGGGAGGCCGGTCATGTCCCGCAGCATCTTCAGGTGCTTCTCCTCCTGCTTCCGCTTCGCGCTGGCCGCCATGGCCGCGGCGCCGAGGGAGGAGGCCGGCAGGGCCGGGAGCCGGGCGGCGCCGCGCCGGGGGCCCGCGGTCCCACGGGCCGCCCTGGACGCCGCCGCCCTCCGTCAGCGAGCGCCGCCCGCGCCGGACCTGCTCGCCCCCGCTCGCCTCGGCTGGGCTGGGCGCAGCGCGGCGGGAGCGCTGCGGGGCGCAGGCAGACCGGCCGCACCAACCGACCTGGCCGGGACAACCGCCGCCGCCGCCACCTTCCCGACTCCTCCAGCGGGGAAAAGACGAGAAAGGGGAACGGCAAGAGAAGGCCCGCCCCGGGCGGCCGGGGGCCAGCGGCGGTTGGCGCCCCCTGCTGGCCAGGAGGAGTCACTGCGGTCACACGGGGGCCGGCGTCCTGGCCGGGGCCCAGGAGAGAGCACGGAAAAGTAATGATAATAAAACAGTATTGACTTGCACTCTCCAGTGTACATCGAGCATTATATGGGTTACCTTCCTCCTTTAATTGAAACTCTCCAAGGGCTTCCCACTGCCTCGGAGATCGTTCCAGGCTCCTCACCGCGCCCTGAAAAGTGGTCCAGCCTCCCTCCCTAGAGGCTGGTGCGCAGCCACACTGCATTTGCCCTGCACCCTGACCACCGCAAGCTCCCTTGTGACTCAGGACCCTTCTCCTTGCAGTTCACTCGTTATCAGGGCATCTACACTCGCCACGGCGGACATTTCGGACTAGATCATGTTTGGAGTGCGCGAGAGCCCATGCACTGTAGGATACTGAGCAGCACCTACTAGACTCCGGCACGACCTCCCCCATCGTGGTGGCAACCGCAACCCCCCAGGTTTTGCCACCTAGGGAGTCCTGGTAGAGGGAGAGGCGATCAACCAGGCTGGAAACCATTGGCTGCACTTGGAAGGCCGCAGGATCCGTGCCAGGCAACTCCCCTCAAACTAATGGACCCAGTTCACGGTTGCAGCCCACCCTCCTGGAATGCTGTTCCCCATGAATTTGCAGTGCGGTGTTCGCTTCCTAGTTCTGGCTATTTGAAATTCTGCTTCTTATTTGGTGTTTTCTCTGCATCATCTGGGGTCTCCCTTTAGACTCCAGACAGCTGGCCCCTCCCAAGCCCGAGGTTCAGGTGCTGGCGTTTTTGGTATGAATGCATTTCAGTGTCTCATTTCATCCTCATAAGAACCCTTTGAAGTCAGCATCCTGGTTATTTACATGTTACAAAGTCCAGATATGTATACTTGGGATACATATGGGAAAATTGACCCTATGGGAAAACATATGACCCAGACAGTCAGGTGGCAGGACCCAACCTCTTAATCATTTTAAGAATCCACAGCCAGCAGGACTTAGGAACCCTACCTGTGCCCATGTTCCTCAAAGGCATAGAAGACCAGAGGAGGTAGTTTCAAAGCCACTCAGCTGATGAACGAGAAAGGAGGATTAGAATCCAGGGGTCCTGTTTGCCAAGATCTCCCTTGACTCTGACTGCACGGGAGCCATCAAGTGAGACTTCATAGTAATATTAACAATAATGTTTTTATTATTAAAAGAAAGAGACAGGCCCTGGCTGGTAGCACAGTGGGTAAGGCGCCGGCCTGCGAATCCAAAGGTCGCAGGTTCGATTCCCCAGCCAGGGCACATAACCAGGTTGCAAACCAGGTCTCCAGTCAGATCTGTAGCTGGAGTCAGGTGAAAGGCAACCATACATTGATGTTTCTCTCCCTCTCTGCCCCTCTCCCTTCCCCTCTTTCTAGAAATAATGAAATAAAATCTTTAAATAAATAAATAAACAAATAAATAAAAGAGGCAGTCCTGGACAAGTGGCTCAGCTGCTGGAGAGCAAAAGCAGTTTCATAAGCGGTTGTTTTATTATTGTGTTGTTGTTGTAGTAGTTTCAAAGAAGCAAGAGAAAGTATTTCCAGATGGCATTTCCTTGTGTGGGAAGATAAAGTTCAGGTGAAGTCCAAGATGTGTTTTCCAAGTAAAGCTGAAAGTCCCTATGACCCTCTGAATTTTTGGTTGTTTCATACCATATATAACATCAAAGTGGGTTCCTGCTTTTTAAAAATTCCAAGAAGAGTTTTCAGTGTATCAAGCAAGACTAATTATTAACTTTCATTTCCTTACCCTCACAACAATACCTAAAAAGGTATTATTATCCTATTTCTATAAGGAAACTGAAGCTCCACAGGGCTGGCTTGCCCAAGGCCACACTGGAAATGAAACACAAAGCTGGAATTCACACTCAGATCTGGCCTAAGGCACTAGCTTCCAGTTTCCAGTAACTGAGGACTAACTCTGCTCATTGGCTTTGCAAAGTAGAAATTACTTTCAGAGATGTTAGTGCTATAAGCAGAGTGACCTTTCAAAATGCAAATGTGATTCAGGCCTCCCCAGTCTCCTCCCCCTGCTTGAAGCCTTTTAGTGACTTCCAATTGCTCTTAAAATGAAAGAAGACCTAGGAGGCCTAGAAGCCTGGCACAAGGGTCCTGCTTCCTGCCTACTCTGTGAGGTCTCCCTGCCCCTGCCCTAGACTCATTTATGCCCCAGGTGTCCTGGGCACCACTCTGTGTCTCCAGCACTCAGCTCTAGCCCTTCCCAGTTTATATATTATTGCTTCTACCTCAGGGCCTTTGCACATGCCATTGCTGCTTCCAAAAACCTTCTTCCCTCTCTTCTTTACCCTCTCAACCCTCAGATCTAGCTGATTGTCTGCTTTTCAGAGTTGCTCTCCTATCCTGCCTGACCAAGTCAGACCCCAAATATGTGCTCCTAGCACCACATTCCTCCCCTCCACCTACTGCAGTAGCTATTGACACTGCTTCACGGTTTTCAGTGAGGGTCCTCAGCCCCCCCCCCACCCCCACCCCTGCACTGCAGGCTTCATCCAGAAGGCTGGGAGGTGACCAGGTTCTATATTTGCTCACCATTATTTCTCCAGCACTTAGTGTGGGGCCTGGTACTTAGAGGGGCTCAGTAAATACTGGTTATATGAATAAGTGCAGCAACAGGGAGCCAGAGAATAAAGCTTCCTACAGTCCTAAGCAGCAGGTTCAGCATCAGTCTTATCATTGTTTTTGTTGTTTTGGTTCCCAGGACTGCAGTTAACTGTCAAAGTCACAGTATAGTTTTGTTCAGGAACTTGCGAATTCTGCAGCCAAACCTCTGAGGGTGAGAATCTAACACCTGGGTTGCACAGAGGCTCCCACTGGACTTATCACCAGGGGTGACTCAGAGAAAACGTCCTAAACAAACCCTGGTGTGTGCAGGGGCCCCATGGAGCCAGCCATCCAGCTGCCAACTCATCTTAAGCCACCCCACCCTCCACGCCTATAGGTGAGGCCCAGAGAAGAGGTCCCTCTGTCTGCCCCTGAGAGAAGCAGGATGACACGTAGCAAATACCAAAAAATATCACGGGATGGCCAGGGCTGACGGCGTGGCTCCGGGTACTGGCATGAGGAGAGGAGAACTCCTCTGCGTTCATGAAGGACTCCAATTTAGACTTTCTAAAATGTATTTCATTTTTAATTTTTATGGAATATATCGAGGTGCGGTTGCTTCATAAAGTTATATAGGTTGCAGGCATGTAATTCTACAACACATCATCCGTATGTTGCGTTGTGTGTTCACCATCCCAAGTCAAGTTCCCTTCCATCACCATCTGTCTCCCTCTTCTACCTCCCCGACCCCCTTCCCTGACGGACTTTTGACAGTACCTCCCACTAGCTTACCCACTGTACCCACTGATACATGAGAAAGATCTCGTCAGGCTGCACTCAGGTCCTGCATCTGTTGACACCTGCAGCACATGAAAGGCAGACTTGCAGGAGGCCCTAGATTGGCACCCTTGCCATTTTCTTAGTTCGCCTGGGGGTTCAAGGGCCCACTTGGGACAGATATCACATAGGCCCCCGTGCCCCAGGCCCTGTTTCGACATCTTTTCGGGTTTTAATATCCTGACAAACTCGAAGTGGCCAGACACGTTCTTTGAGGTGAGCCCACTTAACCTCCAAGCCCATGGACTCCAACCGGCTCTGCCTGACCCCAATCCTTCCAGTGCAGAGCCTCTCAGGAGCCCCCCAGCCCTCCCTTGGCACCCAGTTTCCGGCGAGTGATCCTGGGTTGCAGGGGAACCTCGATTCTCCATCCTTGGGGCGCTGCAATCTTTCTTTTCCTCAGGCCCTTGGATGCCTGAAGCTGCTCTTGGTCGGAGGGCAGGAGGGAGCTGAAAGCCGGGAGCCTTTACAAGGTAGGAAACCCGAGCTGTGGATTTAGCCTCTTTTCCATGAACCTGCTTCTCCCCGCAAAGCGTGACATTTCAGAAGCGCCCAGGCTCATTTTTACTGCCTGTTACAGCCACGCCAAAGGAAAACAGTACCGACGGCATCAACGCCCAGGGCCCCAGCGGGCTGGTTTCACAGGGCCTCCTGTACACGGGGCTAGGGAATAATACTCGACCCTGACTTTTTCCCCCGTTCTTTTTTTGGCAGCATCTTTTGCTGTGGTTTGACCATTTCTAACGTGGCTTCCTGATGTGCTTTTTCATTCGTAAGAAGCAGCGAGACAGAAAAGGAAGGCGGCGGGGAAACCCTGCAGCGCGCAAGCCGGTGGTGTGCACTTCCTGGAAACGTTGACATGGTTTCTGGGTACACGCTCAGAGCACCAGAAAGCAGCCACCTGAAGGACACCGGTCCCCCGGCGCCAAGGTTGTGGGGCTGTCACCTGGCCCCTCCCAAACTTGCCCCCTCCCAACCCCCCAGCTGTCCTTCTGCCTGGAATCGGTTCACGCTGCCCTTTGGGAACTTAGTGTCACCAGCGGAACCCTGTCTGCGCAGAGACCAGGCGCTAGGTGCCAACCTCTGCTGGCCGGTAGCAGGCAGGGTCCCTGCTAGTTGGTGGATCTGACCACAGGCCATTCCAGGAACTTGAGACAATTGCAACTAGACTTCACTTACCAGTCATCAGAAAGTCATTTTCTAGATATTAGAGGGAAACAGAAGCAACTTTCAGCCTTCATTCATGCACTCACTGGGATATTTATGAGGCACCTGCTACCTGCCAGCCACCGGGGTTTCAGCCACAAACAAGCTGTGCTGGGGAGTGGGGGAACAGTCGGGAATCACATTAGCAGAAGCGGCCCGGAACCCCGCCGGGAAACAAAGCCCCGGTGCAGGACCGCAGTGTGAAATCACAACTTGCTCCTGGGTGGTCCCGGTGGGGTGGGAGGGAGGCAAAGCTGGGAAAACTCCAAGCCTGGCTCCTGTCACCGATCCAGGTGAAAGGCATGGCCCAGAGACCCCGCAGCAGAGCAGCTTCCTCCCGTGTCAGTTTGTTCCAGAATCAGGAATCCTGGGGGTCCGGGTCGCCGGGAAAGAAAGTGAATCATCGCCTTCAGAAGCCAAAGGAGAGAGAAAGGTCCCTGCCTGCCTCCGCAGCAGGGAGAGTCTGGGGGAAGAAATGCTCTATTCACGTCATCAATGGAACGTTGTTCTTGCCCGCCACTGGAAAGAAAAAGGGGACCGTCCCTTCTGGTTCGGGGGAAAGAAAGGGTCCCCTATGGGGAGAGAAACCTGCTCCAATCCTTAAGATGAAAAGAAAAGAAAATCAACAGGGCTTGCGGCTCTACCCCTTAGGAAAATGGACTCAACCCCGCTGCCTTCTGTCTTGTAGGGGTCAGATGGAGACCCTTTAAAAGTAGATCTCCTAAAAATACTCACCTCCTTCCTTTCCTGTTCCTCACCAAATGCTGGCACGTAGGTAATGGCTCATTGTACCACCCAGGGTGCACTGAACACAGAGTAAATCTCTGAAGCCCAGCAAACCATGTTGCCATGGCACCCAGCCCCCGAGAAGGAAAGCAAAAGCACAGAACTCCAGGGCTGGCAGCCCCTCCAGGAGGAAGAACGTTGCCTGGGACCGAGCCCAGGCATTACGAAGCACCCCCTGGAAAATAACCCCACGGACCCTCATCCTAGCCTTTGGCAGCAGGTTTTCCCGTTATGCCCATTTTATAGAGGAAGAAAACCAAGGATCCCCAGTTGAGGTCCTTGCCAAAATCATAGGGTGGGAGGGATGGAGGGGAGACTGAAAGTTGGCAGCGTGACGTCAGAACCCACAATTTCGTCTCTCCTACAGTCAGCTAGATGCATCAGGCTGGCCCCTCCTAAGGGACAGCAGGAAAAGCCCAGAGGAACACAGGCTTTTCCACAGCTTTTCCGTGGTATTGAGTTGGCCCCCGGGGAGCAGACACAGGGACACCCCTGGCCTGGCGCAGCCAGAGGTCCCTGCTGTGTGAGGATGCCACCCTGCCCTCAGAGCTTTGGGTGGTGCGCACGAAGGACCTGCTTTTACTCAGGAAGTGATTCAGATGAGAGAAATTACCTGAAAAGTTACACACGCCTTTCTCCCACAGGGAAAACATCTTAAATGTTCATTGAGGCCATGTTTGCTGTCCTTTCTGAGTGGGCATAAGTCCACACAGCAAAGTCCACTTCCCAGGTGGGATAGCCCTCAGTGCAGGTTGATAGGAAGAAGCCCATAGCCGCCTTTCCCTTAAGGATGACCTGCTGATCTATTATTAGTCTCTCAGCCCTGGGGCTAGTCATGATTCAGGCAGTTATGGTAAGGCTTCAATGAGAAAATATACTCCGCACAGCACCTGGCACGGAGGGAGCACTTCGATCACTGTTCTTCGTACTGCAGATATGCCGACTAAAATTCCTTTCTCTCCCCTCCGCGCGTGCTGCTTGTAAGGAAGGTATCAGGCCAGTCACAACTGCAAGTCAGCTGTGGTTTGCTGGCAGCTGCCGTGAGTGAACCACCCCGGGTAGCTGTCTATCTCTCTGGCGACCCTTTGACAAGAGCGATGCTGCCCTCTGACTGACTGCTATCACTTGTGGTCTGAGTGGTCTGCAAGGCAGTGAGTAATGCCCACGATGGGGAGTCGAACCAGCAACCTTCCGCCGTGTGGGACGATGTCTAGCCAACCAACTGAGCCACACCGGTCCGGGCGTGCACGGTTCATATGAGTTTTTATTTGTCCTACACGAATACCTGACCATGTTCAGTTCCAGAGATTCTGAAGATGAAATGCTTGGAACACCTCTAATTGCAGCAGCTGAGTGTCCATGTAGGATTGTTTTATTTGAAGGTGGCGGGGGTAGTACGTGTGACTGTGTGTGTTTAGGAAGTGGTGACAGTTTCTTTAGTCACAAAGGTCCCCTTTGTGCACCTGCATAAGGAGAATCCATTCTGCAGGGCAGTTATGAGCCGCTTCTAAGCCAGAAGCGGGTCTCCAACCCTGGATCTCCCCGAGGTGCTTGAGCGAGAACTTCGGTGCCCCCATGTTCTCATCTGCAAAATAGGGGTGATAATATCACCCACCTCATGAGATTGCTCAAAGGATTGAGTGAGTTAACACACAAAAAGCACTAAAAAGAATGTCTAGCTGGTGGTAAGCACTCTGCAAATGCTGGCTATTATTATTATTATATTTCCTGCTCTCCTCACCAACCCCTCCCTACAGTCTAGCCAAAGTAAACAAGCGAGTGTGGGTGTGCGTGTACATAGATTGGTCTCTCCTACGGCTCCCTGTTTTTTTTAGTTTAATTTTATTCCTTAAGATCCTACATAAACCATGAATACAATCTCATTTCAAAAATGGCAACAATGCTGAATAGCATCCACCCAAATTCCCGTTCACCAGAAACCTCCAAACATGACCTTTTTTGAAAGTAGGGTTTTTGAAGCTGTGGATTAGCTGGAGATCTTAAGATGAGGTCACCCTGTTTTACAGTAGGCCCTCCATCCAATGACTGGTATCCTTTGAGAAGAAGAGAGGACACACGGAGACACACAAGGAAGAGGCCATGTGACAGTGGATACAGAGATTGGAGTGATGCTGCCCCACGCCAAGAACACCTGGGAACACCAGAAACGGAAGAAGCGAAGAAGGGCTCTCGAACCTTCAGAGGGAGCATGGCGCTGCTGACCCTGTTATTTTGGACTTGTCACCACAACTGTGAAAATTTGTCGCCGCAGTCCTGGGAAGAGAAACAAAGTTTGCCCATTTGTGTTCCCTCTCCCAGCAGTAGACTCACTTTGCTACCTTTCCAGACCTTGTCCTGTTCTGTTATACACAGTTGTAACATACGTCACCCAGTTGACAGGTACCCCATTGGGTGAACGTAGCTAACCTGTTTTCACTACAGCAGCCCAACGTGCCATGACCCTGATGGCAGCAGGTGCCTGTGGGCCAGGACAAAGCTTGCTGCCACTGCCCCTGCCGCTGTCACTGCTGCTGCCGCTGCTGCCTCTCCCAGGAGACCACAGGGACCGGAATATTGCCTCTGATTTACAGTCATTAAAAGTCAAAGAAATCCTCTAGAACAGTGTTTCCTTTTTCATAACCTGTGGGCTTTCTGGGTAATTTTAACAACCCTGCTTCCTCTTTCTTATGCATTTTTTGGTTGCACCTTAGTCATCTAAAATCTGGGTCCGTTCTCTGTAAGAACTGAAACTTACCATGAGACAGTGTTTCCCGACATCTCCCAGGAATTAGCATGGTACATCGTTAATGTTTCAAATTGAAAGAATATTAGAAATCAGCTAGGCCAGTGACTCTGAGCAGTTTGGGGGTGACAGCTCCTTTTGAGAATCTGATAAAAGATGCTAATTTTCCCCCTTTCCCCAAGTGTGCCCTGAACATATAAAATATTATCTCAGGCCTGTCCTGGAACCCAGGCCAACTCCCTCATGTTTGGCAGATGAGGGAAACCAGGCTCCAAAAAATAAAGCTGAAATGGTCTCAGAGGGATCTGATGGCAGAACCAGGACAAAAACTCAGGTTTTCCATGACCCACCATCTTCCTGAGGCTCTGTCTGTTCCAATCTGAAGACCCCCCAGTCTGCCAGCATGGGAGACAAAGGTGAAAAAGAGGACATTGAGAAGAGGGCCATCCCATGAAAGGGGACAGCCAACACCTCAGACACAGAGGGTGGCCAGGACCCCGCAGTGGATTCGGAGGATGAGGTACTTCTCCATTCTCCCCCAAAGCCAACTCCAAAGAAAAGAACTTAACATTAAAGCAACAAAGTCTTTTGACCATGCAAGGAGAATCTATTTTAAGTGATTGTTGCGTTTCTGAAAGAAGTTCATATAATGCCTTCTTCAGGCCTCTTAGAAACCAAAGAGCATCTCATCTTTCTAAGGTGATGTGAATGTGAACAGATATGGAGGCAAGAGGCCCAGTTGGCCCGGAATGTTACATGCGTGGTCTGTGTACACCATTCCTGCTTCCTTTAGCAGAGCGGGTGTCACTCACCTGCATTGTACTAGTTCTAAACCAACACGAGGTATGGCTTCAGAATTCTCCACCACTCAGCACTCTCGTGGTTACTCCCAGCTCGCATTGAGGTCTGCAACCTATTTGCCATCCTACAGCTAAATGCCCTGCCAACACTGTCCTAGTCTCATGATTAGCTATTTTCCTGTGGTTCCATTTAAATGTTCTGCTGGCTTTCCTGGGTTCAGCGGGGGCCTTGAGACCTCCCTTTCTAGGGCAGTAATCTCTCCTAGGATTTCTTCTAATAGCTGTTCTCTACATTCTGTCGTGCAAAATAATTGAGAGCCCTAAGTACTCTTGCTTGTAACTAGCTTATGTTACACAGACTGTGAGGGCAGCTCTCGAGAAGTTTCAAGTTCAATCTCATTGTTGCCCAAAGTTCTTATGTCTTGATTTTTGACACCCTCTTTTGTAGCAGGAATCTCTCTCTCTCTCTCTCTCTCTCTCTCTCTCTCTCTCTCTCTCCTAAATCCCTAAAGTTAGAGTTTTCAGGAAGAAAAAGGTAGACTGACACAATTCTAGGCTGCATAATAAAGTTCAAAGACAATGGCAGAAAGATTCAGTGTGGTACTTCGCAGGTCACTCTAAATATTAAAGAATAGAACCTCTGTGTATCTGCATCGATCAGATACATTGAGGGTAGAGCCCAGGGTCAGCCCCCTTCCCTGACTCTGTTCTTGGCTGGTACCAACCAAGCATTCCAGAACTACTTCTGGAATGTTCCAACCTTGTGTTTGCCTTCGTGCCCCCTGACTTGATGATTTGTCTTCCCCGATATTCCTTATACTGCCCCCAAAGGAAAGTACCCAGTTAGCTTATATTTAATGCCCCTTCAAAGTGGAAGAAGTCACGTGCTAAGGCTGGTGTAGCTTTGTTGGGGAGGGTGTAAGAGACAGAGTGGAAGCGGGTACTGAGCAGGGGGGTGTGTTGTGGTTTGTTTCTAGTTCTAAGTCTGGTTTAATGCTAAGAGAAATAAGCCAGTCAGTAAAAGGTGAATACCATAGGATCTTACTTGTATATGAAATCTAATGAACAAAATCAACGAGCAAAATAGAATCAGAGTCATAGAAACATGGAACAGGGGAGGGGTACGGGTTGAAAGAGGTGGCGGGATTAGTCAAAGAACATGTGCATGACCCACGGACATGGACAGCTGTGTGGGGATTGCCCAAGGGAGTGGGAGGGCTAGGTGGAAAAATTGGGGCAAAAGGGGAAAAACGGGGACAACTGCAATAGCATAAATAATGAAGTATTGAAAACATAAAACAAGGTAAACCAAGGACATTTCCATGTTTCCTGATGTGGCTTACAAAAATCATCTGGTCCCTCTGCTTCCACACGCAGACTCCTCTACTGTCCACTCTCCACCTTATGCTACAGGGTCAGCTCATGTCACATGGCTGCTCAACAATGTCCTGTCACATCTGCCCCCGCCTCTGTCCTCTCTGCAAGGCTCTCCTTCTCACTCTGCAGCCACCGTGACCCGCTTGTCATAAGAGGAGGACACCAGGCCTTTTCTCTAGCTGTTGCCCCTGCAGAAGCTGGGTGTGTGCGTGGCCGACTCTTATTTTTCTCTCCACCTCACTTTCTCCACAGACCCTTTCCTGATGGCCCCTCCTGCCACCCTCTCTTTCATTTATTTTCTCCAGAGCACTTGGGAACTTCCTAAATACTACGTCATTCTCTCACGTATTGTGTTTGTGGTTTATTATCTAACTCTAGCCCATGATAATGTAACCTCCAGGAGGGCAAGAATCTTCTCCTGCCTTTTCACGGATGTATCCAAAGTGGTTTTGAATAGCTCTAGACACTGAATAGTTGCTCAGTTCATATTTGATGAGTAAATCATTGAATGAATGAATAAATAAGTGAACAAGCCTTTGTTCCGGAATGACTACTGGTTAGTAGCCGAAAAATCCTCTAAGGGCTCCTACAATAAGGTAGGGGGACACTCAACAGCATGGAGAGAGGCTGCGCAGGTGATAGCGTTGACTTACAAAACTTCCAGCAGGTAGTTTTCGCAATAATTTTACGTATTTAATTTGAACGAAAATGTTGCAGCAGCTCTGTGGGCCTTTCCAGCAAAAACAAACAAACAAACAAACAACAGTTGCTTCCATTATCCTAGTAAAACACTAATTTTTGTTTGTTTGTTTGTTTGTTTATTGGATCGAAAGCAAACATGTGCCTACAAAGAAGTTACTGAAAAGCCATACGTATTTTGCCAGAAGAAAGATGTTTTTGTGGTTGGAGGATGGAATAATGTCTGCTAACTACCTCCCAGCGGCTCTAATTTTGCATGCGGAGGTGAGCTCATGTGATGGGGAGCCGAAGAACCTTAGTGAGATGCGCTCTCTAGCCTGGGAATGAAATGAGATGCCCAAGGGTAACACTAAGGCCATGCAATGTATGACCATTGACAAAACCATCCTCTCACCCCATTAACTCGTGCAAAGGCAGCAACCTTGGATCTGAATGTTAACACTTCAAAACAAATGTACCCTGAGCCTTTTATGCTGCAGAAGGAAAAGGTGCATTTTTGCCGTCATTTGCATCTTCAAGACTGATGGGTGTTTATCGTCCTAACCCTAACTCTTGGGCGTAATTTGCAGAGATTCTTTCCCAGACAATGATGCAATGGAACATGAACACAATGTTCTGCGCAAGCTTAAAAAATTCCAAGTTCAATCTTTTTAAGAAGTGAACATCATTTCAAAGGCCTCGTGAGAGGTGAGATACCAATGGAGAGCTTTGCAGATAAGCCTCCGGTGAAAGTCAAAGGGCAGCAAAGGGCAGCAGCATTTCATGGACAGAGAAGGTGATGACCTTGAGTTTGCAGACAAGATAGCCCGGTAAGAAAACCCAGGCCACACGTTTAGATCCGGCCCGGATTTGCTGCTCCTTCTTCTTGCATTCGCAGTCAACTGGCAGTAACTGGGCTCAGTGGCGGGCCACCCTCAGTGACATCTCTGTGGCTGCTGTGAGGACCCTGTCCCTCTTGCCCTTTCATCCAGGAGAGAGAGACCCTCAGTTCTTGATTCATCTTCTCTGCCCCAATCTATAATGAAGTTACAAGCTGCAGCCCAGGAACCAGACTGTTTACATGTCTCATCCCCTGCTCAGCTCCTAGCCATCCGAGGGTCTTTGGATTACTCCCCTCAACTCTCTGTGCCTCCATCTTCTTACCTACCAAATGGGGGTGACAACATGAATGATGTTTGGGTGAGAATTCAATGAGGTCATACATGTAAAGTGCTTTGGACCGTGCATGGCACATATAAGCCCTTGCTACCATTACATAGTGTAGAAATCTATGTAACGTTGAGGCTTTAGGTCATATTTTAATATTCAACAAAGTCAACATTCCCCCAACCAGATCTGATGGCTCTTGTGTATTAATTCAAGCCCTTGTAACATGAGGCCAGCATTTTTCTTATTCCTTTAAAAGGTACCATGGATTGAACAATTAGATCTGGTAGGAACCGGGCTTAAGACGTCATGCGTATTATCTTACTTGTTTTTAAGAAGTAAATGTTTCTACTTCCAGTTGCCAGAGGAGAAAGCCACAACTCACAACATTTACAAAGGAAGCATGCTGAAACCCATTTGTCTGCTTCGCTTTGGGATTAAATGCTCCCTGAGGAGAGAAAGGTCAGCATCTCCAACTCAGCGTAGCTGCTGTACCTCCTACGGAGAAGTGGTTCATAACACCAAGTGTGGTTGATTTCAACGAATGTATGATTTGGATGCTAGAGAGTCTGGTGATCTAAGAACAATTGGCATTAATATAGCATTCAACAATTTTCACATGCATGATCTCAAACGCTCGCTATAATTCTGGAAGTTATGTATGGTTGTAACCTCCATGTCTCACACAAGAGACTGAGGCAGAGAGGTTAACTGTCTTCCCCAAACTAAATTGCTGATGGTGGCAGAACCAGGACTCCAAATTGGCTGTCCTTCCATAGGCTGTCCCCCTGGAGCTTTTGAGACCCAACAATGGCACCAGAATTTGGAGACAAAATGAACTTCACATAAATCTCCAATACTCCCTGGCTGGTGGCACAGTGTATAAGGTGCTGGTCTGTGAACCCAAATATCGCTGGTTTGATCCCCAGTCAAGGCACATAACCAGGTTATAATCCAGGCCTCTAGCCAGGTCCGTCGCTGGAGGCAGGTGAAAGGCAACCATACATTGATGTCTCTCTCCCTCTGTGCCTCTCTCCCTGCCCTTCTCTCCATAAAGATATTTAAAAATCTTTAAAAATAAAAAATAAAATAAACCTCCCATACTGCAAAAGAGGTAACGGCCACAAATTCAGAGACCACAGAAGACCATTTTCCTGGCATTCAGGTCTTCGGAAGAAAGAAGATGAAAGGACCCAGGGCCAGGCCACCTGAAAGAAATCCAATCCGTGTCCTGTGGGAGGAAATCATCTGTTTAAATAGTTCCTTTTATCCAAACCCGGCTGGATCAAAAGTAACAAGCCGACAAAATTTTGGGAGCCTGCACCTTGACCCTCCTCGTTCGTCAGAATTCGTTTTTGCAGCATTCTTTCCTGTCTCTCCGAGAAATTGGGCAGCCTCTTTCCCAGCCTGGCCGTGGCCGCCCTGCGGAGAAGCTCAGCTGCGTGACAGGGCTCTCCTTCCGTTCCTACATGACATTGCTAACCGTACAAGGGCAGGTCCGTGTGTGATCCAACAGGCACCGAAAGAGAGGGCAGTGCCCTGACCCCTAACGAGCCCATTTCAAGAAGCAGCCTGTGTTTACCGGGCAGTGTGCTCACCGCAGCCATGGACAGAGGATGGAACAGGACGCATGTTTGCGGAGGGAATGATTGCAGCAGCAGGCCCGGGTGGCGCTGGGCAGCTGGCCTGTGCCTTTCTCCACCTGATGGGGCTGGAGAGGAGCTGGCTTGTGTTATCTCAGGCTCCAGGCATGATGACCCGGGTAGGACAAATATCAGGCAGGAGCCTGGTACCTAAAGGATTGTTTATCGTGTTATCTACTGAACACAGCAGCAGAGAGCAAAGTCCTAGGCCATGTGACAGGAAAAATCGAATAAAGAATGAGGAAAAAAGAAAAGAATAAAGAATGAGCTGCGGAACCTTCCCTCTAGGGGTTTTCTATAGAATCAGAAAGGCAAAAGGTAAATGACCTCGAATTAAGAAAGTGTCACAACAGCAGGGAGCTAATGTGCTGTAGGCACGATTTCCTCAGCAGACTACTTGGAGGAGGTGGCAGTTTAGAGGGGCAAGATTTGGAAAGCATGGGACCCTGGGAAGGAAGGACATCCCAGGCAGAGGTTGGAAGCGGGGAAACACAGACCCTGAAGGAAGAACGGAGAGTTTAGTTTGTTTATGGTGTAGGGTGCTCGAAGGTCAGACTTCTAATGATAATTTTTATTATTGAGGCTTAGCAAGCGATACAAAGGCTGTCTTTCAATAAAGTGGAGTTCTTATCAGCTAGCTAGTTACTTCTTGGACCAGGCTCCCACTGGGAAAAAAGTTCATGGAATAGTTTTACCTTTTACAACTCAAGACCTGTCCTTGGTTCTGCAAGCTACAGAGAAGCTGATAAAACCTACACTCGCTTCTCTACAGAACTTGCCATGGCAGCCATGTGGTCTGAAATGTGTAACGGAATGCTAAGTGTGCGTAATCCTGGTGCGGATACACCATGTGTTGAATCAACTTTTCTCATACGTGTGAACAGCATAATAAAACAAAGGACGGCAGGAGAGAAGAAAGGAAAGAAAGAGGGAGAGGTGGGAAAAATGGTTTTCTTTTTTGTCCCCAAGCCTTAAATTCTATGTTTCATAATTCAGCCGAATCTAGGAAGTGCTACTTTTCCCAAAAAAGAAAGAAGGTGTTCTGCTGCCAAACTGCATCTATAGATTTGGCTGTGATTTTTAAGCCACCTGTTAACCAATTTTAGGATTTCTCTTTTAGTGGCTGTGTCTTAGCTCCATCCATATACAAACGTGAGCTGGAATGCAATAAAAAAAAAGCTGATATTTTTACTTTGCCTTAAATCTCTAATGTTTTCTACCTTAGGACAAAGGTATAGTACCCTGCAGTGTGGTGATTGACCCAGGCTACTAGAAAAATCTTTCTTTTCTCTCTCTCTTTTTTTTTAAGATTTTATTTATTATTTTTAGAGAAAGAGGAAGGGAGAGAGACAGAGAGGGAGAGAGACATCAATGTATGGTTGCCTTTTATCTGCTTCCAGCTACAGACCTCGCTGGAGACCTGGCTTGCAACCTCATTATGTGCCCTGGCTGGGGAATCGAACCATCGACCTTTGGGTTCGCAGGCCGGCACCTTATCCACTGTGCCACCAGCCAGGGCTTAGAAAAATCTTTCTTTAGGAGAATCTGACCCTGTTCCCATTGTTTTCTCAGCATCAGCATCAGCACATTGCGTAGATGCTGTCATTAGCCAGCATACTGAAGCAAGGAAGACTCTTAGATCATCGAAGTTCATTCCTGGAGCCGGCCTGAGTCCCCTGGGAGAGACTGAGACACACCTTCCTGGCAAGTGACCAAGGAAAACAGAGGCATGGTATAATTCACCCAGCTAGAGCTTTTAATTTTGCAAGTTTCCGGAAGAACTCCCTGCCCCTGCTCACAGGAGAGTGAAGCCGGGCCAGTCGCGGTGACTTTGCCCCATCCTGACACCCCTCCCCCTACTCAGCCTTGCCATTGGCTATATTTGGAGACGTTTTTGTTGTCACACACAGGGGAAGGGAGTGTGCCAGAGGTTATCTGTAGGGACGCTGCTAGAACATCCTGCATTGCAGGAGACAGCCACTCACCCCCCCAATGCCCCAACAAAGAATTCTCTGGCCCCCAATGTCAATAGTGCTGAGGTTGGGAAACCCTGGTTTAGATCTTTAACTAAGCTTTTTTTTTTTCCCCCCTGCTGTTTATTCACTCAACTGCACACAAAGCAGATTCCATGGCTCTGAAACAAACGATTTCAAATAAGGTTCCTACTCATGTTGGTTTTTAATCTGAACATAAGCAAGTGTTAGTAACTCAGAGAGAAGCAAAAACCCCTTTTCCAGGTATTTTAAACTGTGTTCAACTTAATAAGACTCCAGATCAAGTAAATTATTTTCTACAGATTTATGGAGCAGGAACCATTAAAGACTAAGGGGAGGGGAAAAATCCTATTTGCCTCAATCATTATGTCAGAAGAATGAGTAGCGGAGGGAAAATCACCATCGCAATCTGAAAAGAACTTCATAGAGGGGCTAGAAGCAAAGACTGACATGTGTCAGCCATGAACCCAGCCGTCCTGGGCCTGGTCTGATAATATTGCCAGGTGTTCAAACATCACAAGAAACTACGTTAGCACAGTAGGAGGAAAGTCCTTGGAATTCTATGTGCTCTTTACACTGCCTGGGAAGGAGAGCCGTTGAAACTGTTTACATCCCAATGCTTGAAAGGCAGGAAAGGGACCATAGGGCCTAAAGAAAGAAGCCCATGAGCATTGGATGTTCATGCCCCATTCCAGAAAAGCTGGCACCATCTTTACCTGTCAATCAAAACGTAACTTCTTCACCCCCATCCCGCCAACTATGTAAGTCCCCTGAACAAAGTACCTGCTCTCATGGTGCCCTTGGCCTCTGCCCCCACCCACCCCTGGCCTCCGGCCACACTAGGGCAAGCTTACCACCCCAGCTTTTGGCCACCCTTGTTTTGGCTCTCCCACTCATTAATAAATTTTGTGTACATGCTCATAGGCTCGCTGATCTTTAATTCTTGACTGCATTGGAGAGAAGAACCAATGTTTTTCCAATAACAATTAGAGCCTTATGGTTAATCAAAAGCTTGTATTTTTTGTTTCTACATGTTCTTCTAGTGTAAGTTTCTATAGGCAGAGTAGATCTTGAAAGTCAATTCTTCAAGTGGAAAACTTTTGGTAGCAAGCAAATACCTTGCGTATTCAATAGATACCCTGTCTCCCCACTACCTCCTAAGTCCATCATTCATTCTTTTTCAGACAGTAAAGAAAGGAAAAGAGATTATAAAGCAAAAATGGGGAAATAGAATAAGGGTGAGATAGGAAAGGAAAGAAGAAATGAAAGGGAAGGAGAGAGATAAACTGAAGCTCTGTTTCTTCAGCTTGGAGGGGACTGAGGCTGACAAAAGCTCCCTACTAGGCTGTTCAAATCCTATTTTCTGTGGCATTTAACTCTGGTGTCGATTTTATTTGTGACATCCATTTCAGTGCTACGTGTGTGTGTGGGGGTGGTTATAAAGAGAAAAAGAAGATAAAGAAATGTAGCTTATGAACTGTTAGTGAAATACTAGCATCAAAAAGGTAAGCAGGCCCTCCCTGGCTGGTAGCAGATAAGGCACCGGCCTGCGAACCCAAAGGTCGCAGGTTCGATTCCCCAGCCAGGGCACATAACCAGGTTGCAAGCCAGGTCTCCAGTCAGGTCTGTGGCTGGAGGCAGGTGAAACGCAACCATACATTGATGTTTCTCTCTCTCTCTGTCTCTTTCCCTTCCCGTCTTTCTAAAAATAATGAAATAAAATCTTAAAAAAAAAAAAAAAAGAATTAAAAAAAAGGTAAGCAGTATTTATTATTTTTGCTTGCTTAGAGTTTTGAGTTTGGGGAATCTAACCTGAGTTAATGTTTTTCAAAGACCAAAGAATAATGTTCCAAACTCCAGGTTAGCATGAAAGTTTTTGAATGTGTGAAGAGGAACCCAAATCCACTTTAAATCCTAGTTAGGTATGTAAGGTTTCATTTAGCTCTTTGACATCAGTAGCAAAACAATAACTGGACATTTGAAATCTTAAAGACATTAATTCTTTAGCCAGTTGAGGAGTCATCTCTCCCCTGAAATTTTGCATTGATAATGACATTCTCCCCGCTACTCCTGCCCCAAACAGAGTCAAGGTTGGAGTTTTCTGTACAGTTGAACTAACTTGAATGAAAAAATCTGTCACTTGCCCTGGCTAGTGGCTCAGTGGATAAAGGCCCAGCCTGCAAACCCAAAAGTCGCTGGTTTGATTCCTAGTCAGGGCACATAACCAGGTTGCAAGCCAAGTCTCCAGCCAGTTCGGTGGCTGGGGGCAGGTGAAAGGCAACCATACATTGATGTCTCTCTCCCTATTTGACTCTCTCCCTTCTTCTCTTTCTGGAAATAATAAACAAAATCTTTTTAAAAAGTGATTTTTAAAAATCTGTCACTTGCAGCTGTGTTACATTTGCTAATGAACTGTGTCTGAGCTTCAGGCATTCCCGGGGGTATTTAGGAGAATGACATGGCTCAGGCTTAGTGATATCTTCATGGTGATATTCAGTACCTGAAGCTTTTTGCAAAGTAGACAGCCTAGAATCTTCCTCCTTTGTTGTTATTAAAATCAGTGGCTGGCATTCCTCCTTTACTGAGCCAGGCTGCCCAGGATAAACCAAACATGAATTCTTCACAAGGAGGACAGCGATCATAACAAAACCAAGAATGGGTAAGTCAGGTCCTAACTTTCTCCGTAAGCCAGGGGTACTAATAAACTCTTTCCCATTATTATTAGTATTAACTTGGATAAATGACAGTAGTTGTATAAGCTCATGATGAGTGAAAAAAATGCCCACCACACAGAAATCAAAGTGAAAGTTCCCTTTTCCAACCTCCAGCCCCATTGCCCAGAAAGATGCACTATTAATAGTAATTCATGCGTTCTCCTAGAAATTTTCAGAGAGAATAGAGGAAAAGTTATTGTCTTCTGTGCCCCAATTTCTTTTTTCCCTTCTTTTTTATTTCCAGAGGTCACAGTACTTTATACCACTGCTAACTCTTTACCATCCCAGTCCCATAAACATTTTAAGCTCTTCTCACTGAATTGGAGAGACAACTGAAGAGAATAAACTCTTAGTATTAGTGGCAGACGTTCAATAGCATTTCCCCCAGCCTTCAGCGTTTCTATGTTCGTCTGCTTTTAGCCCAAGCTCCCAAGTTCATTTTGAATTTTGTAGCCCTTTTTCTTTAATTACCAAAAGGGCTTCATTTAGCAGAATTAAGCGGAGCCTTAAACTAACATTGATCCTGCAAATCCATGGAGACTGTGAGTAGGCTGTTCATTAGCAGATGCATGGATCTGAGTGTGGGGTCCAATGTCCCTGAATCTTGCAGCTTCCAGAAGCTGTACCCTGGATGTTTCTCTGAAAGCCTAACACAGGAATGCATCACTCTCCTACACTGTCTCACTGGCTGTTCCTGTTCTCCCTGGACCTATCCCATGTGTGTGTGTGTGTGTGTGTGTGTGTGTGTGTGTGTGTGTTTTAAAGATTTTATTCATTATTTTTTAGAGAGAATGGCAGGGAGGGAGGAAGAAGGGGAGAGAAACATCAGTGTATGGTTGCCTTTCACCTGCCTCCAGCTACAGACCTGGCTGGAGACCTGGCTTGCAACTTGGTTATGTGCCCTGGTTTTTGGGAATCGAACCAGCAACCTTTGGGTTTGCAGGCCAGGCCTAGCCACTAAGCCACCTGCCAGGGCCCAGCCCAGAATTTTAACCCCCTGGGCGGACCTCATTATTGAGAATGAAATAGTGCATTTTCAGAAAGAGGCAAGAATAAAAGCCACGGTGTGAGTGAGGGTGAACAGGGAGAGCAGGATGAACTTAACCATCAGCCTCCATCACCCTTCTTGGCCCTGAGTTTTGCTCTAGACCACTCTCAGGGTCTCTGGAGCAGCAGAACCCCAGAATCCAAAGGGGACCTGGCTGGTCACCCAGCATTTGGCTGGGTGATGAGCAAGCCAGCCGACCAATGAGATGAGAGGGGAGGCTTCCTGCGATCCTGATGAAGCCCCCACCCGCCTCAAGAGGAAGCTGCTGGAAGAGAGGGTATTTCTGTTCCCCCGGACAGCCTCCGGTGAGGATATGAGGCCCAGAGCTTCCCTCTGTCAGCCTGCAGATGGGGGCAGCCCCCGGCAGGATGCGGAGCTTGGGAAAGGGAACGGAGCGCGAGGATTCCGTCCCCATGGTTCACGCAGTTCAGTTCAGTGACCACCGCTGGACACCAAGGGCATTCTGAGTGATGCGAAGATAAAAAGGCCAGTATCAAAGGAACACGATTTCTACTCCACAAACCACACTCTTGGGCAACGTAACCACTTCGGGGAAAAGTGCACTGCGGGCACTTTCAATGTTCTTATGGTTTCTTTGAATTTCTATACTGTATATTTGTTTTGGCTTTTTTTTCTTTTCTTTATGGAATGAAGACTGAAATTGTGTGGTTTCTGTCTTTCTTTCCAGTGAGAATCCTGGGACACAGCTAAATGTATAAATATAGTGATATCAATAAGAATAGCAATTGCATTCAGGGCACTGGACTAAATATGGGGTTATGGGAAGAGGAAGAAAGAAAGATAAATAACATGGCATTAGAGTTATGATGCTTTCATTCCGAATCTATTCCCATAGGGTCACAGAGGAAGAGCAATTAATGTAATTCCTACTGGCAGTAGCTTTGAGAGGGGACATTTGACCTGAGTCTTGAAGATTTTATTTATTTAGAGAGAGGGAAAGGGAGAGAAGGAGAGAGACATCAATGTATGGTTGCCTTTCACCTGCCTCCAGCTACAGACCTGGCTGGAGACCTGGCTTGCAACCTGGTTATGTGCCCTGGCTGGGAATCAAACCAGCGCAGGCCAGCACCTTATTCACTGTGCCACCAGCCAGGGCTTTTTTTTTTTTTGCACTTTGGTCAAACGTTAGTTGGGCATATTTGTGTGGATCTGTTTCTGTTTCTGGTTGTTGTTGTTGTTTTTTTACTGTGTTCCATTGATCTATGTCTGTATTCTTCCACCAAAACCACATAGTCTTGATGCCTGTAGCTATGTAATCAGTCTTAAAATTGAGTAGACTGCTTCTTCTTCTTTTTCAAAATTGTTTTCGCTATGTGGTTCCTTTCATTTTCCGCATAAATTTTAGAATAATCTTGCCTATATCTACAAAAACATCTTGTTGGATTTTTGTTAGGAATTGTTAAAACTGTATAGAAATTTTAGGAGAATTAATATCATTATTATGTTGAGAATTCCAATCCACACACACAGTATGTCTCTCAAAGAAATAGATTACAGCATTTTGGATGTACCATCAGTCAACATTGTGTAACTTTCCACATACATGTTCTATATATGTTTTGTTAGATTTATACCTAAGTATTTAATTTTTAAAAATGTATTTATTATTTTTTAGAGAGAGGGGAAGGGAGAGAGGCAGAGAGGGAGACAGACTTCAATGTATGGTTGCCTTTTTCACCTGCCTCCAGCTACGGACCTGGCTGGAGACCTGGCTTACAACCTGGTTACGTGTGCCCTGGCTGGGAATCAAACCAGTGACCTTTGGGTTCACAGACTGGCACCTTATCCACTGTGCCACCAGCCAGGGCCAAGTATTTAATTTTTTAAGGTACTGTATATGGTGTATTTTTAATCTCACTATCCACATGTTCATCGTTAGTATGTAGAAATTTAATAGATTATTATATGTTTATCTTGTATCCTATGACTTTATTAAACACACTAATTCTATGAGTCATTTTTTTCTTGTGATATACTGTGTAGACAATCATATAATCTTCATGGAATCAAATTTTGAAATGTATATCCATTTTTATTCGGGTCATTGTATTTTAAATTTTTCTTTGAGACTTAAAAATTATTTAGCAGTGTATTGTTAAGATTCCAAGTGTTTAGAGATTTTCATATTATTTTTCCATTTTTAAATTTCTAGTTTAATTCCATTGTGGTTGGAAAACACACTCTGTATGATTTCAATTCTTTAAAAATTTTTGAAGTTGTTTTGTGACCCAGGATATGCCCTTTCTTGGTATATGTTCCATTGGTACTTGGAAAGAATTTGTATTATGGCATTTTAGGTAGAGCATTCTATAAATGCCAATGAGATTTGGTTGGTTTTTGGCTGAGTTCTATATCATGGGAGAGTTTTTGCTTAGTTGTTTTAACACTTTTTGAGAGAAGAGTGTTTAAGTCTCCAACTGTAACAGTGGATTTGTCTACCTCTTCTTTTACTGCTAACACTTTTTGTTTCACATGTTTTGCAATTGTGTTGTTTGGTGTGTGCACATTTAGGATTGGTATGCCTTCTTGGCAAATTGGTCTTCTTAAAATCATGACATAATACCCTTCTTTTTCTCTGGTGATTTTCTTTGTTCCGAAGTCTATTTAATCTGATATTGCTTTAGCCACCCCTGCTTTCCTTTGACTACTGTTTGCAAGTGTCTTTTTCCATCCTTTTACTTTCAGCATTATAACATCATATTGGAAGCAAGTTTCTTGTAAGAGCATATAGTTGAGTCATGTTTCTTAATTCAGTTTACCCATCTCTACAGTTGGATGGTATAGTTAGATCATTTATTGATACATCTAGTATTTTGTTGTTTTCTGTTTATCCTCTCTCTCTCTCTCTCTTTTTTTTTTGTTTCTGTTTTCTTTCTTCTGCTTTCCTGTGGGTTGCCTAAAATTTTTTTACAATCACCAAGAAAAACTGCATAGCACTTTTTTTTTATAGAGTTAAACATATACTAACCATCAAACCATCAAACCCTCTACATTTTCACCTAAGAAAAATAGATCTATGTTCATACAAGAACACGTATGCAAATATTTATAGCAGCATTACTTGTAATGGTCAGAAATGGAAAATAACCTAAATGTCTCTCAATCTGGGATTGGATAAGCAAATCAAGGTCTAGCCACAAAGTGGAATACTTTAGTAATGAAAAAAGGACTATTGAGACACATAACTTGAATGATTCTCAAGGACATTATGCTGAGTGAAAAAAAAAAGCCTATCTTGAAAGGTTCCATCCCATCTAATTCCATTTATAGGACATTCTGGAGAAGACTACAGTGACAGGTTACAGATGTAGCTGCCAGAGATTGGAGGGGTTGGGGGAACAGGGTGAGATTTGACTGTCAAGAGATGCCACAAGGGAATGTGCATGTGTGTGACAAAACTGTTCCGTACCTTGAGTGTGGTGGTGGTAACATAACCATACGCATTTTTCAAAATTAAAAGAATTGTACACCAAAAACGGTCAATTTTACTGTATGTTACTAAAAAGCAGAGAACAATATTTACATGAATGTTGTCATAGTATATGCAGTGTTCTGCAACTTCCTTATTCACTCACCATGCTTTATTTCCAGGTATATCCATGCCTTAAAAAAATGTCAACAGGTAGAAGAATGCATTCCAAGTGGTGGGACTATTCAGAACAAAGATTCAGGGTTAATACGACCCTAGATTCATCTATGCATTTGATTCCAGAATGGAAAATGTCACTAAATGGAGCAGGTTCCAGATGATTTCCCTGGAGGACATTGCTTTGATATGAAGGTTGACAGACATTATCCATCATGAGAAAATGACTCTGACCTTCAAGACCTTTTGAAAGGTCGATTCTTCCAGGGGCCTCAGCTATATCCACGGCGAGTAAACAACATGGGGTAAGCTAGTCTCTACATTCTTTCTAACTTGTTTTTGTTCAAACCTATAAGAAAGTTATGTACACATACTGCATTGGAAAAACAACCAGCTAATTCCTAGTTTTGTTCTTTCAACTAAATAGATGGCAAGTCATTTAACTACTCATAGTCACATTTCTCTTCCATAAAAAGTTGTTTTGTGTTAGATTAAGTGTCTTTCTACCTGTAAAATACTTCTCTAGGTGCCCTAGATACAGATGAGATTAATAGGGAGTCCTCATTTTATTTATTTATTTTAGATATTTTATTTATTTATTTTCAGAGAGAGAAGAAGGGAGGGAGAAAGAGAGGGAGAGAAACATCAATATGTGGTTCCTTTTTGCACACCCTGAACTTGGTCCGAAACCCAAGGTATGTGCCCTGCCTGGGAATTGAACTGGCGATCCTTTTGTTTTGCAGGCTGGCACTCAATCCACGGAACCACACCAGCCAGGACACATTTTGCTTTTTTAAGATTTATTGTAATCCCATTCAAGAAAGAGAGGGGAAGAGAGAGAAAATGAGAGAGAGACATTGATTGATTGTCTCCTGCATGCAGCCCTCACTGGGGATCAAATCCACAATTTAGGCATGTACCCTGTCATGGCATCAAGCAGTGGCCCCTCAATTTGCATGATGAAGCTCCAACCAGCTGAGCCACACTGGCCAAGGCTCGAGTCCTCAGTTTAGCACAGCCATAGTACAATGGGTTGGTCGGTCAAGGTCTTGTGCTGAGGAGAGCCAACAGGAGAGCAGTTCACAACCAATGTAGGGGTCAGGAAGGACCGGAGGGATCAGAATGCCAGGTAATCAGTCAGACATCCCCTCCCCAATCACAGTTGCTCCTCTTCCCCGCCCCCCCCAATCTGATTTTGTTTGAGAAAGACAAAAGGAGAGCTTTCCTCTGTCTCCACTGGTCTGTCTAGGGGTTACTAAAGAAACAGGAAGCTACAGGCTCAGTCACACTTAATGCTCAGATATATATACTCTTATTTAACAAAATGCAAAGTGAAAGCATCTGAAACTAGAGGGCCCAGCACTTCAGTAAATGTAAAGCTGTGAAAGTTTTTCTAGTGGTGAGAAATCATTTAGAATCTGGCCGCTTTGGTTTTTCAGTTTTGTTTTTTTTTTTAAGTGGTTATAGTCTAGCTTTGAGAAATGTGTGTCGCACATTTTCCCACACTTCTTCTGAAGAAACAATAGAATAAATAGATATTCTAGCAGATGACTTTAAAGGATGAACACAATTCCTGCCCATGAATTACCACACGATTTGATGCCAGGGGTGGTCATTTAAAAACAGTTAACCCAGCCCTGGCTGGCGGCACAGTGGATAAGGTGCTGGCCTGCAAACCCGGGGGTCACTGGTTCAGTTTCCCACCCAAGTCGGGGCATATGACCAGGTTACAGGCCAGGTCTCCAGCCAGATCCGTAGCTGGGGGTGGGTGGGGGGCAACCATGCATTGATCTCTCTCTCTCTCTCCCACTACCTCTCTCTCTAAAAAAAAATAATGAACAAAATCTTTAAAAAACCAAAAAATAGTTAACCCAGAAGATTAAATGGCAAGGGGAATTATTGTGGTAAAATTCTAATGTTCCATTCATACAATCTCACATACATGTGGGAAAACAAAGACAACCAAATATGGAGTAATATATTTGTATTCAGAATATATTTATCAAAGGTGGGGAAGGGTTTCTTCATATGCTGGAGAAAGTCAATTCATCAAGAAGTTACTAACTTTAAATAAGAAATGGGAAATGTTTTTCTTTAGCCCTTTAGCACCACTGTGGAAACTTTTACAAAAACATGCACAGTTTCCTGACTTCCTATGGGCAGAAGAATGATCACAGTTGAGTTCAGCCTTGAAGGTTGAGGTACCGACCATCTGTGATAATGGCCGACTGTAGTGATGCGGGCTGCACACAGGTACTCAGAAGCTCAGGTGAACCTTGGAGAATCGCTAAGGGGAGACCACTGGCTGCGGCTCTGTTTCCAGCATTGCCTAAGGCTTCCCCTTCACCAGCTTGTAGGGGGCAAGCCAGGGGTTAACCAAGGACACCTTCCACTTGGTTCACACTGGGATTTTACTGTCTTCGAAGAAGAATGCTCCTGAGTATAGAGGTTGAATAATAGAATGGATCTCAAGGAATTGTCCCCACCAAATACTTTTCAGTTACTAAAGGGATAAAGTAGTAATTTTACAGTGGGGAAACGTTGGCAGACACCACCCTAACCAAATGACTGTAGATGGCCTTGCAGCAATGGCACTAATCCACAGCGAGTCTCCTGGTCAGGCGCTGTGGGAATGCAGGTGCACTCCGGCAGTAATCCTGCCCTAAGTGCATAGCCCGAATCCGGTCATGGGGAAAGAGCCAGCGAACCTGAGTGGAAACCCAGTCTCCAAAGCAACCTGCCTGTACTCTTCAAAAATACCGATGTCATGAGAAAGACTCAGGGATCTGTTCCAGATCGCAGGAGACTAAAGCCACAAGATGACGGAATTCAGGTTTTGGATTCTGTGTGCTATAAAAGACATGGTTGGGACAATTGACAAATCTTGGTAAGGTCTGTAGACAGGATTAACAGCATTGTTTCAGTGTTATTTTGCCTGATTTTGAACATTGTCTTCTGGTCATGTAAGAGTATTGAGGTTTTTTAGGGAATACAAGTTAATATTTAGGCAATAAAAGGTCATTGATTCTGCAATTCAGTATTAGATGGGCAACGAGAACCTTCTGCCTGATGAAAATGCCCCAAATTTTGACTGTGGCGGAGGTTACAAGGGTGACATGAACACATGCATTTGTCAAAGGTCATCAAACTTGAATGCATGACTTGTATTGTTTGGAGCCAGACCTCAATAAATAAAGCCGAGGTTTCAAAAGTGTTGTCCATGTTGATATTGTATGGCATTGTTTTGCAAAGTAGCTACTCAAATCATAAGTCATATAAACAAATTTCTTGGTTTTAGTGGGTACGGTTTTATATTGATTGCCTAATCTGATGCACGAAATTCAATAGCCACTGAACTGTCACTAGCTCACGCTCTCCATGCAAGTAGGCAGGTAAGTTCCCTTTTAGATCATACTTTGCAAGTATTTCCTCTAAAAATATTTCTTCTTGCCAGTAAAAAATATCTATCCCCCACATAAAACAATCCCTATATTTTGTATTATAAAAAATGAAGAAAGTGAAAGGAAGAAAGCATGTGGGCTGCTTCAAAGGAAAGGAAATCTAGGACTAGGGCCATTTCTGATCGCTGCATAATAGGACTGCAGCGCTTCTGTGTCCCACAGGAGCCCAGCTATTAACTCAATTTAGAAAGGGACTGCAAAACGCAGCGTGTCCCCTGGTGAGGCGATTCTGAGTCCTTTACATCACATTACCAAAGGCTTGAAGGGAGGAGCGCAGCGGGGTCAGCCATTACCATAGGAATTGGCGCCTGCACCTCAGGAGTGAAACGCTGTTAGCGCAAAGTGGAAGCAATTCCGGGGACCTGCGCCTTTGGCCCTGACCCACATTAGCAAGGCGGAATGAGGCTGTGGGCTGCCTCCAGGGGCCTGGGCTGAACAGAGAAATGAGCTGAAAATGCGGCAGCTTTTCTTCATTCTGGCTCTGCCAAATTAACCAGGTGTCTTGGTACAAGTGCCTTCCCTGGGGCTTGGTCTCCTCATCTGCATGATGAAAGGCTGCACCAGGTGACCCTTAGAGCTAACAGCCTATGGTGTCAGCGCCTTTGCTATGGAACACAGAGGTCTTATCTACCCCTCACCCCCCCCCCCCCCCACATTTCTTCTGTTTCTCTCCTTCGCTTCCCAAACCTGACAATACAAGGTCTGTCCCAAAAGCATGGCACCAATAGTCAATGTCAAATATAAATAAAACAGTTTGTGCGGCCGATACTTCAGGCACAGACCACATATATCAATCATATTCGTTGTCTATAGTGCTATATGGGACATTAAAAATAATAATAAATATTTTCATTGTGGTCTTTGTTTACTGGGAGGTAGAAAATATTTTCCCCCACTAATTCCTGGGAGTATGAATTAAAAATACTCTTCATCAGCATGTACAGTAACAGGGTACAGGTAGAGCTCTAGATAGAAATACTCGTTTGTTTCACTTACATTTCTAGGCATTTCCAGGTAATCAAACCACTTTATGCAGGAGATAGTAACCCTATCTGTGTGAAAAAGCTGTCGATTCTCTTATCTTTTATAAATGAACAGATTCCAGATTTTAAAATGACTTGCCTAACGTGGGAACATCCTTTACCATAAAATCAGGAAACACGCAGAAAGAACCATTCCAGGCCATGTTCAAGTTCCAGCGTCAGGCCTCACACAGCTTTATCTCACAGTGAAAATGGCTGTTTTAAAGCCAGCCCAGATGGTGAAGCTGAAAGTGGGGAGGAGTCCCGGGATCCTCCCTCCCTCCTCCCTTAAGGCTGCCTCTTGGGCCTAGGGGTTACTCTGAGAATCAGCAGACACAGAGAGAGCTTGAAAAACAAGACACACGTTTTCCCTTTGTCAAGGAAATTTCCATTTGCAGCTTGTCTCCTCCTACACAAGGAAGGGGAGGACTCAACAATTTTACCAATGGAGAAGGCACCGTAAAAAATGTTCCTAAACAACCCTTGTTTACCATACTTTTCCCTATTGCCTTCCCATAGCAACAGAAGCCCAGGCTTCTGTCTGTTTAGCCCACAATGGTAGATAAACTCAAGTGCTAACCACCTCCTTGAGTTACTCATCACTGTTGCCCCCACATGTTTGCATGATATATGTTAACGAACGTCTGTTTATTAACCTAGAATGAGTACAGGGAAAGATTTATTTTCTACCCTTACAGTGTAAAGTATTAGACTAAACTATCAGAATAAACATTTCTTACCTTCAAGAAGAAATGTGCCTAGACTGATGGAAGAAGCCACCATTTATCTCTTTTGGGGTTGCCCTGCACTATTGTTCAAGGTGTCTCCTGACAACAGTCATGAAAGATGGAGGTACACAAAAAGGAGATTCTGAGATCAAGGAGGGAGAGGAACGCCATGTATTGTATGCGCTGTGCAGAGTCACAATCCACATTGGCCCATTCACGGCTCTGAGATGGACTGCATTCATTAAAATGCACTTAACATTATCATTAACTTTATTTCTCTGGGAGCATTTCAATCCTAAGTGAGCCTTTTTTGCTACGTAAACTCTTCTTTCTCTGCAGAACACACTTTGGGAAGTTACTCCCCATAGCTCACACTGACGATAGTCCAGAATAGACAGACGTGGGCCCCAGCTGAGCCTGTTTCGGAGCTGGGCACGCCACCTCCCCAGCTTCCTTGGCAGGGCAGGAGTTACCCCAGGGCATCAAACATAGGGCAGCCGTCTCCCTGGGGGCACTACGTAGGGCTCCTGGAAGAAAAGTCTAAGCTGTTTGGATCCCCCAAAGTAGGAAATGGTTGTGGGGCTGAAATCGTTTTTTTTAAAAAGGGGGGAAACGATCCCCACTCTTTCTTAGGACTAGCAATCTCCAGACTGCTAAACCTCAAATTGAAAGTGAGGGGGACCAAAGCTTTACCACCCCAAAATATGCCCTTTGGGATATTGATTTAGGCTGTTATTAAGAAACAAAAGACACAGAAAGAACCTTTGACCGTCCTCCTCCTCACCTGCCTATAGGAATTTCAGACAGAGGCATCTGCTTAAATAAAGAGTATCACCTTAGTGTCATAGTCTAATTCAGTGTGGCAGACAGGGAGAAAGCTAGCAAGGCCTGTTTGGTGGCCTTCCCTCTGCGTACCGTGGTTTTCGGGTGGCTCAGAGAGGATCAGTTTACCACATGTTTGCTCTTCTCATCTGCCTGTACATTCCCTGCTTTCCCCTTGAAATCCTAGAATCCTCGGTCCCCTTCTCCTGTGTGCAAAATGGCATATATGACCTCGATTGCCTAATGTTCTTATGGCATCATCCAGATGTACATTCATAACAAACTTTGGACATTTTCTCCTCTTAATCTGTCTGATGGTAATTTGATTATTAGAAGAACGTAGAAGGTAGGAAGATCATTATCTTTCTGGCCTCCACAAAAGTTGTACCTGAAGCTTCTACCTGGAAATCTGACTTGGGAGGCAAATCTCTTTCACGATGGAGATCTCACACTCCAGGAGCCAAACTTGAGACAGCCCCTTGGTAGTCATGTGACCCTTGGCAAATTAAAATTATTTAACATTCTGTGCCTTTGTTTCCTTGTCAGAAAATAGGAACGAAGATGGTACCTATTATTTAATTTGTTGTAAGGAATAAGCGAAATATTATATTACAGTTAAAATACCTAATCTCAGTACCTGGCTTAAATTAAGATGGTGTCTTTGTCAATGGTAAAAATGTCACTACAGAAGAAGTTCACAAACACCAGCTAAGAGTAACACAAAAAGCCGGCCGATAGCTACAAAGCAAAAAGTAGCAAGGGCCCCTCATGTATTGGTGAAAATCTTTGACTGGCACCCATGTTTTTTTGGTCTGAAAATAAAGAAAGTTAGGAAAGAAAGCTACAGTTTAGTTAAACAGTGCTTGAATTGGTAGATGCAGATGAAAAAAGAAAAAAAATAGAATATACACCTGGCTATTTGCCTTAATAAATTTTAATCCACATTATCTCTCTAAGTAGGCTTCTCAGAATCATAATAAATTCTTTGTTTTATTAAAAAAAGAGTTTAACCTGTTGTTTAATGGGTAGTGGCTTTGCTTTTACCTTTTTGAAAGTCACATATTGCAGTTGGGGAACATGTACAGAATTGAACTCAATTTTCCTTGCAAAATTGTTTCTTCTGCACCACCCCCATTCACCTAAACCAGAAATCTGAAAATGTTGTGCCAATAAATGTGTAACAACCATTTCTGCATAAAACCAGAAAGCTCTGTCACATGCATTTATTAAAGGTTTTACTCATAGAAAGGATGCGCATCATATAATTTACAAGTATAATAAAATATACAATAATCTTTATTGTAAGCTCCATAAACCCTATTGATCTGACAGAATGCTTTCATTGATCTTTAGTGGCCTCTTGCAACCATAAACATCCTATGATGCAACTGTTATTGGTGGAAAACGTATTCTTGCGGCATTGCAAGGAAAAGAATTTTCTGAGGCCTGCTCGGGAAGATGGGGTTCTGTGGTGCACTTGATTGATGATGTAAAATTCAGTGGGCTCCCCCTGACTTCCCAGTGTCTCATCCCCCTCTGTCCCACCATGGGAAGCACCCAATCTTGTCTTCAGTAGGGCCAGGATGAAGGCAGCTGCTCAGGTTTCAGCTCCATGTTGAAGTTCAGTCCACTCCAGCATTTGGCTAGCTTCATGCTTTTGTCAGCTACAGCCCAGCCCTGTACTGTGGCCCGCTGGCTCTCTCCCAGAGCCTGCATGTAGAGCTGCTCAGGCCTGGGCCATCTGCCTACGGAGAAAGGATGCACGAATGCATGGCATGAGTGTGGGTCTCAGGCGAGAATGAGAGAGAGAGAGAGAGAGAGAGAGAGAGAGAGAGCAAGAGAGAGAGAACTTCTTTGTTCCCCTGAAATTATATATATCTTGGGCTTGGAAAAGACCAGAAGCTTTTTCAAAAAATGCTTCTCAAGCAACTTCTCAAGTCCTTGCGGGATGTTGATAAGCATATACCCCCTGGTTAGACTGACAGGCCTCTGTAGTCCAGCACCTGCCTCTGTGTGCCCCCCAACAACCCAGTGCCAGAGAGGGGAAGGGAGGAGCGCTAACCCCCTTGGCGGAGTGATGCTATAATCTCCTAGGTGTGAAGCCCTAACTTTCCAGCTAAGCAAACAGGCTTGTGCTCCCCATTTTATTAAGCTCAGTGTCTAAGTCCATTTGCTCCCCTTTTCTTTTATTAATATTAGTTAAATGCCAATAGTAACAAAACTGATGAATGAGTAAAGCTTCAACACAAATGTTGGTTAATATTTTTATTTAAAATACTAAGAATGAGACAAGGAAAACATATGACGAGGTCTGTCTGGAAAAAGTCCAGCCGTTGTTAATACAAGAAGAAAGGGTTTTGTGACGTCCATGTAATCCAGCAGCCAAGGAGAGCGGACTGGAATGCGCGTGTATGAACAATGACGACTTCACTGTACTAGTCAGTGGGGGCGGTAGATGCTGTTGAGTATCATGTGCACTGTGTGGCCGTCATGTTCAAAATGACTGAGCAAGCAGAGCAATGAATCTGTATCAGATTTCTCATTAAGCTTGAGCATTCTTCCATAGAAACTATTCAGATGATTCAGAAGGCTGCAGCTGTGGGCAGCTGGTGACTGGCAGCTTCATCACGACAATGTGGAAGAGATTTCAGAATGTTGATGAGATTCAGGAAGATGCAACAGGGCAGCTGATGGTGACTAGGAAAACTGTGATATTCCAAGGTACCTACTTTGAAGGGGACTGAGGTGTCATTGTCCTTTGCTCACAGTTTCTTGTATCTTGTATTCTCTTCAATAAATGTCTCTATTTTTCATATTACGTGGCTGGATACCTTCTGAACAGACCTTGTATATTGGAACTTCATTCATTTATCAATTATTCAAATGGCATTTTAACTGAATCAGATAATAGATTTACGTACTGGAAGAATATTTCCTCCAGATTTTATACTATTCACAATGTAATGGCTATAGACATGAAATCTTTTAAAAAGTTGAACACATTATTAACACTTTCTCCATCATTTTCTAAATCTAGAACAGGAGTTAGCAAACTTTGGCTGGTGGGCAAAAACCAAAAACAAAATATCACACTGCCACCTGATCTGATCAATAAAAATTGCACACTGCTTCCTGATCCCATCAATAACATTTTATTGGAACACAACCGCACTCATCATTGCTACTTTCACGTCAGAATGACAGAGTTGAATGGCTGTGGCAGGGATTGTATGGTTAAGAGAACCTAAAGTATTTACGATCTATCCTCTTATAGTAAAAGTTTGCTGATCCTGATTGAGAAAGTCAACAAAACAACAAGGTCAGCCCTGCTTTGTAGCTTCTGTCTGCTTCCATGGTGTTTGTAACCCCATCTCCCTCCTGCCAGCCACACCGGTTAGTTTTCAGGTCTTATAAAGCCATTTCTTAAATCCTGTAATGCCTGTTCTCCTTCCTCAGGGATAGTGCTTTAGTGCGGGACATCATTTCTTCACCAAACTACTACTATTTATTAAATCCTCCCTTGACATTGGAATCCACCCCTCCCATCCATCCCCTAGACAATACTTCAACTATAACGTGCATTTGAATCATCTGGGATTCTTATGAAATTGAAGACTTCAGTTGATTAGGTCTGGGAGGGACCTAAGATTCTGCATTTGTCACAGGCTCCCAGGTGGTGCTAATGTTGGCCCTCAGACCACACTTCAAGTAGCAAGGCTACATTCCACTAAACCCTTGTAAAGATGTGTGTCTGACCAGGCTAGTCCCCTGTATAAAACGACCTCTGGTTCCCCAAGTAACAGCTGTTGCCCACCTCTGTGCTTGGTTAATGTTGCTCCCAGTGCCTGAGATCTCTCTGCTCCCTCCTTCCCGTGCCCGTGGGGATGGGAACACCTTCTTCCCTTTCAAAGCACAGCTGTGCGGTGGCCTCTTCTATGACTGTCATGCCCCTTCTGATGTCCCTTCTGACATCCCCAGTGGAAACCAGCACCGTCTGTTCCCTGTCAGCCCATCCATCTCATGACACTGTGGCACTTACGTGTTTGCACGGTGCTCGCCCTCATTAAACTCTGTCAACCGAGATTCTCTCAGCCATGTTCTGACCTCAGCTTGAATGTCATTTCCTCAGAGTTTCCTGGCATCCCCAGGCAGCCCTGCCATCCCCATCTTGTTACCCTCTATTACCTCTTGTCTTTCTGCGCACCCTTCACATCCTGGGATTGTCTTGCTTTAGATTTTAGTAGAAGCAGTCTGATGCAATGCAATGAAGACAAGTAGTTGGTAAGTTAACTAAAAATCAGGCACTGACATGGGGGAATCATAAAAAGAGAGATATACATATGTTAAATATTGTTGTAAAAATATAAATAAATGTACTTTCATTCACTTTGGTTTTAACCGAGAGGTAAGACCCATCATCAGCCTGAATATGGGTCTGTTGATTCAAGTTCAGCTGAATCTTTCTTGCATAAACTATAGCCATACAGTATGATCTACAATTTCTGTTTCCATTTCTTTAAAGTGGAGCATGAACATCAGGAATCTTGCAAAGCCAGATTTAAAAGTATTTCCTTATCTTTTACAATTAAGCCTTGCCCATGCCTAATTTAACAGCATTGCCTAAAAGCAACCTACCATTATCAAATCTTCCAAAGCATGTAATTTAGTTTTTTTTTTTTTTGAAACACACGTTTTATTTTGGAGTAATTTTAGATTTACCGATAAGTTGGAAAGATGGCACAGAGAATTTCTGAAGACCCCTTACTCCTTACCCAGTTCTCCCAACTGTTAACATCTACGTTTGTCAAAACTAACATCGATACATGATTATTAACTAAAGGCTGTATTTGAATTTACCCCTTTTTCCATTGTCTCTTTCTGCTCCAGGAGCCAATCCAGGGAGCCACATTGCATTTGGTTCTCACGTCTCCCCAGTCTCCTCTGGTCCATGACACTTTCTCAGTCTTATATTTTTATGACCTTGATCGTCTTGAGAAGTACTGACAGGTACTTCCAAATAGCCGATGTTTTTCTCATGATTGGACTGGAGTTACTGTTTATGGAAAGAACACTGATATCAAATGCCATACTTAGACACATAGTATATCTATTTGCATCACTGTTAATGGTAACCTTCATGTAATGTAGTTTCTATAAAACAAATGCTCATCTTTTCTGCACTTACATCTTATCAGTCGACTATGTCATTGAATATTGTAATCAGAAATATAAAAACAAATGGCATACACAGGATGGGGAGCAAACACAATGACTCTTGAATAATGTGGGTGTCAGTTGAGGGGATCGGAGCCCTTGCGACCTGCTTGACCAGGGCATTGGTCGATGGAAGCATTGGCTACTTCATTATAATAAAGTCGTTGAGAAGTTAAATGATCACTGTTTACCTCAGAGATTGAGAGTTTAAATTGAGAGTGGGGGTGGATTAGGAGATTCCCAGTGCTTGTTAACGATCTATTTCCTGCTTCCCCATGGAGGCAGGAGCTAGTCTGATTTACTCATCACATCATCTCTGGTGCTTAGCCCAGTGCCTGGCACTCAGTGCGAACCTATTATACGCTTGTTGAAGGAATTTACCAAGAGAGCAAATGTTAGGTGCTTGCCAGCCTGGGGAATTCAGTCAGGAAATGTCTGAACAGAGAGGACTTAATTATTAACCAAGTACGATTCGTTGGCTCACAAAAATAGTCAAAAGAAGGCAGTACTAAATTATCATGGAAGTACCAATTGTCGGAAGCAGCTCTCATCACCCCTAGGGCTTGGGGAACCAAGGGGGGAGGCGGAAATGATTAAAACGTCAATGCTTGGAGAAAGAGCTGAACATACTCCCGTAAGAGGGGTGCCAGCTGATTGGTGCTGGTGTCTCTCAGGGAGACTCGCTCTGTAAACGTTGAAAATCCTGCAACCTGCTGCTACCAGGGTGTAGAAGCCATGCTGGGTAGCGCTCACAGGAGCAGGCGGAGGGCAGGATGTCTTGCAGTCTGGTGTCCTCTAGTGAGCAGGGTCTTACGGGTGTGTAGGTGGGGGAGCAGCTACAAAGCAAAGGTTGCTTTGCAGGGCCCATCCTCAGGCTCACAAAGCAGAGCGCCTCAGGGTAGGTTTGGAGCTGAGAGAAGGTGGTCGCCTGACTCCCCGGGTACCCATGAGGTGAGAGCCATTGATGCAGCATTTCACTACCTCAGTTTTCCCTTCCCACCCCGACCACCACAGGGCCTCAGGGCCTGTTGCTTGGTTCCTTTCCCTCTGCAGATGCCTCTCAGCTATAGCAGGACTGTCTTTGTGCACAGATTTCAACATTGCTCTTGTCTCCAGGCCAGCGACCAGTGTTGTGATGGTCCTGGCCTGTGGCTCACCTCGCTCCTCCCCCTAGGGAGCAATTTCCCCCCTTCTGGGTTCTGCTGTGTTAGCTGGGCCTTGACCCAGAAATACTTGCACTCCACATGCACTGCGGTTAACTAGACTATTCTTTGACTTTTACAGCAGGCCCTTTCCTCCGCCTTATGGACACACCTCCATTTTTCGGGCTTGGTCAGGTGTGGACTGCAGGACAAGTGGCTCCAGATTCCAGACCTACTTGGTTTCTGAATCATAGTCACAAATGGTGCAGGCAGAAGCCAAGTCTCTCTCTCTCTCTCTCTTTTTTCTCTCTCTCTCTCTCTTTTTTTTTTTAAGATTTTATTCGTTATTCTTAGAGAAGAGCAGGGAGGGAGGAAGAAAGGGAGAGAAACATCAGTGTATGGTTGCCTTTCACCTGCCTCCAGGTATGGACCTGGCTGCAGACCTGGCTTGCAACCTAGTTATGTGCCCTGGCTGGGAATCGAACCAGCGACCTTCGGGTTCGCAGGCCGGCGCCTTATCCACTGTGCCACCAGCCAGGGTGAGAAGTCAAGTCTTCATCTACCTTAATTATAGTGGCCCATTCAAACCATGAATCTGTAGGCATCTATTTTGATGAAATAATATACAGGTGGATGCATATATAAACAGTTAAGTACCTGCAGTTAAATATGAAACCAACCATTTAACATAAGAGCTGTTTCCCAAATGTTCCTTTGAGGACATTTTTTTCTCATTGGAGTTTCCTAAAATGTAAGTCCAGTAGAGTTTGGACAGACAGTATTTTCTTTTCCTGGTGATCTGCTTGGCAAAGCTAGCTGTTCGTCATTGGGGAAAAAAAAGAAAGAAAGGACGAAAGAAAAAGGACTGTCAAACTGAATTTAAAAAATAGGATAATCTTCCTTGAAAAAAAAAATAGTTTGACTAAAAACTAAGACAATCTGTCTTGAAAAAGATGGTAGTGTCAATGGGTTGGGCACCAAGGGTTCCCAATGCCCTCAATGTAAATGCTGGGACAAGGGACAGAAGGGAGTCTGTGTGTCATCCTTGGCTGCTGCATTCGTTTCCTGTTAGCTGTTTCATTAAGGTTAACTGATTAATGCTATTCAAGCATCCTGACTAACTTTGGGGGAAAATCTCTGTTCCTCTACCAGGATCTGTCACGTTTCCCTGAACTCGGATGTGATGTCAACCAGTTCACCTTCTCAAGTGACCAAATCAGCTTTCACTTGGGTGACCAGCATTGTACAGAGCCTGTCCTTAAGTATGTTAAATATTTCAAAATTTTAAAAATAGTGCCCATAGGCAGAGCATGGAGGGTTCTCTGGGCAGTGAAACTACTCTATATGACACTCTAAGGGTGGAGACATGATACGTTTGGAAACACCTATAGGATGTACATCCCCATGAGGCAGCTGTAATGTGAGCTATGGACTTAGGGCCATAATTTAGACTCATCCATGGTAATGAACGTGCCTCTCTGATGCCAGGTTTTAATAGTGGGGAAAGCTGTGTGTGTGTGTGGAGGGACAGGGGTGTATGGGCCATCTTTGTACCCGCCATTAAATTTTGCTGTGAATGTAAAGCTACCCCAAAACATAACATCTATTAAGAAAAAAAAAAATGTAAACCAATGTTTTGACTGAAATCATTGCTTGGTTTAAAGGCATCCACCATGATTTGTCTCCTAAGGGACCTCGTGGTTGGTTTTCCTTTCAATTGGGTGCATGTTGTCTACTTCCACCCTCCTCAGCCAAACTCACCATGCCTGGGAGAGAGGGACGCGCAGAGGGTCCCCTGTTCTGCATCCCCAGGAGCCCGTGGCACCCCTGGCCTTTCAGTGGCAGGAACCGAGTCTGATGCAATGTATCTTGGGTGTCCCAGCCCCTGACATGGTGCCTCACACGTAGCACGGGTTTAATGAATGTTTATTGAGTGAATGCACAAATGAGCAAATGAGCAAGAACACATGGAGATTTGGGAGTTGAGCAGAGGCATTTAGAGGATGAAAGAGCTGAAGAAAAACGGACACGGAGACGGCAGAGGTCCTGTTTTTAGCATCCTCCCTCTGCGCCTTGGCAACTCCTAAGGGACAGTGACAGAGATTGAGTCAGGAAGCCTCACCCCAGGGTTAGGAAGCATGGCCAAGGGGGACAGAAAAATCCAGGCCCACCCTTCCTGCTGGCCTAGTTCAGCCTGACTCCGTGCTTGGGAACATGGAGTTCAGAAACTGACATTTCCGACAGCACTGGCGTAGAGAAGAACCCCAAGAATTTCAGTATGCAGAAATAAAGGGAAGAGAGGAACTGGGCGTGAGACTGGGTGGATCAGATACAGCCACAAAAATGCACACGTGCAGACCACACACATTCATGGGAGGGTTTGAAATGTATGATGATGAGCACAAAATAAATTTCAACTAGGTTGACTTTCAACCTGGCCATCCAGTCTGACCAGGGCAGGGAGTCATAAACTGGGGGTCCAGGGCTGGATCTAGCCCATGGACAAAAAGAAATGTGTGGCATAGGTTGTTTTTATTTTATTTTTTTCTTTTTCATTTTAATTCATTGCCCAGATTTGGAAATGAGGAAATTTTAGATCAAATCTGGATTTCTGGCTTCGTATGAAAAAGCAGATCTGGGAACAGCTGGCCTGTTTCCTCATGGCTCCAGTGCCTGGTGTGGGGTGCAGCAACTTTCTCTACCTGGCTGCCTCGCTGTCACCCACCAGCCTGGCCCTGTGGCTTTGGCGCTTTCACCCCCCACTGTGACCCCTGGTCCTCTGGGTGGATACTGCCCAGAGGAAGGCAGTGAAGATAACAGTGAGGGCAGACTTCTAGGTTACATTCCTGAAAGGATGATATCATTCTAGTGAGCTATTCTGTTTAGTGGGAACCAGAGCTTCCCAGAGCCTTTCAATTAGAAGCTCAAATAGAGAATGTCATAGGACTGTAATTGTATTGGGTGATTTAATGATACAGGGGTCATTTTTGGTAAATAGGACCGATTATTCCTTCCGCTACTCTTGTCCATTTAGTGCATTCCAAATGGCAGGAGGGTAACACCTTCGTCTCACGTGTACATCTGGGCCAAATGGCCAAAGGAAGGTGAGTTTCTCGCACGTTTAACATTCCACCACAACTCAAATTAAGAAAAGGTTGCTCCGAGAAATCTGTAGCCCAGAAATTGGCTGAATTATGAAATTTGTGCTTACTTAAAATACCATTTCCGACTGACATTTTCCTTCCGCTGCCTTGGCATTAATGTAAGAATTATTTATGACTCGGCATTTCCTCACAGCAGCTGCCCACAGGACAGAGCATGAACCCAGCAAAAGCAAAGGGCCAGGCCGCTGATTTCACCCTTTCTTGGCAGCACTGTAGGCTGGGAAGGGGCCACGCGCTCCAGGAGGTGAGCCCCAGGCTTCACCAGGGCCAACAAGGGTTCGAATCCTCACTCTGGCATGTATCAGCTAGGTGACCTTGAGACCATTGTCTATAGCAGGGGTCTTCACACATGTTCTGTAAAGAGCCAGCTATCAGTATGATCTGCTTTGCTCACCATATAGTCCCTGTCCCAATTACTCAACTCTTTGAAAGTGTTGTAACAAGCTAGCTATACAGAGTTTATTAAGTGAGTCCAGTGGGGCTACCGTGATAATGAACCACAGACATGAACAACAGACATTTATTTCTCAGTTTTGGAGGCTAGAAGCCCGAGATCAAGGGGTTGGCCAGGTTGGTTTCTCCTGAGGCCTCTCTCCTTGCCTTGCAGATGGCCGTCTCCTTGCTGTGTCCTCACGAGGTCGTCTCTCTGGTTGTGTCTCAATCTCCTCTTTTTATAAGGACACCTCTTTAAAGGGTCTTTCTCCAAATGCAGTCACCTTCCTAGGTACTGGGGTACTTCAACATGGGAGTTTTAGGGACATGCAATGCAGCCCATCACAGGTGGTAGGTAAATAGGCAGGTATGACTGTGTTCCGGTGAAAATTCCCCAAACCAGGTCTGTGGCCAGCTTCGGCCAGTGGACCCCGGTTTGCAGACGGCCGGTCTCTACTGTCTCCTTCTCTTTTTCCCCACCCGCTCCTCCGCCAACCCTCACTTGACTCTCACTCCCGTCATTTGATCCAAAGGTTACTCATGGCCTCACTCTCTTTTTGTCCAGAGTGTTAACTCGACCACAGTGATTCCTAGCAAGCCTTTCCTCCTTGGACTCCCTGGACTAGTGAGGCCCGACTCCTCGGATTGTCTTTTGTTTCTCTGGTCTCCCCTTTCCCTGCCTCTCTGCGGGCCCCTCCTCCTCTTCCCAGCCATTAAGGGGCAGACTGCTCCGTGCTGGGCTCCTGCCCTCTCGTGTTATAAAATTTTTTCCGATTTCTATTACCCTCCATACGTAGAAGACTTCCACATACACAGCTCTAGCCCATAAACCCTACCACCTCCTTCGCATTTCCTTTAGTCCGTGTTTCTGTGATTTTTGTGCTTCATGTCTGGCTATTTGCTATTTGTTTTTCTGCAACTATTACAATCTCCAGGGTAAATTTAGTTTTCTTCTAAAACCATTTCCATGAGCTAATTTTCCCTCACCTAGCTCCTTACCCACAGTCTAGAACCTTCTTTTACCTGCTCTCTGAGCACACGGAATATTTCTCCTTCATCCTTCACAGCTTGTAATCAGAAAATCTTTGGGTCCTCAAGTAACACGTGTGGGTAATTGAAGAGCTTAAAGTAAAATCAATTATACTTTCAGGGATATTAAGAAATATCATTTGATTTCAGTTCAACATATTTTGTGTTAGACTGAGTATGTATGCATATACATGTATGTATGTGGTCTGTTTCGAAAGTATTGAGCCATATAATGTTTTAATTGTATTGACATTGACTTGATACTTTAGGGACAGACCTTGTATATACATATACATATAGATGTGTGTATATGTGGTGTGTGTGTGTGTGTGTGTGTGTAATCTCCATTTCTTTCTAAATTCCTAAATTCTGCCTGTTAGACAATTGAGGTCATTTGAAGACTGAGTGCATTGCCCTCCAGGTATTCCTTTAGTTTTTGTGTCTAAAGGAAGGGATAGAGCCCCCCAGGCAGGTAGGTACTTCCAGTTCCAATTCCAAGTGAACTGCTTACTCACTGACTTTTCTTGAGCAAGTAAGAGTCATAAGCTTCACCTCATTACTCTTCAGTCTCTTCACCCGTAGGATGATGACACTAACACTCACCTGTGTTGAATGTTAGGGCCTGCCCCGGTGTCTGGCATTAGAAGAAGTTCCTTATATGTTTCCCAAATAGGTTTTCTGTGCTCACAAATGGGCCAGGCCCTGTTTTAGGTGGTTGGGAGTGAGGAGTAAGTGAATCAGACCAACCCTGGGCTCAGGGGGCTCACGTTCTGGTATAGGGGAGACAGAGAGTAAAGACAATGTCAAGTGAGGGCATTGAGATCCACAGGGAGGGGACAGAAGTGGAGGCATTTTAGGTGTGGGGATTGGCATGGTGGATAGAAGTAGACACCTAAACCAACAAGTGTTTGGTCTCTCATTCAGTTCCCCTGCTCAGAGAATTCCCTCCCTACCTGGTTACCAGGGAGAATGCCTCTCTCCAACTCCTCTGTCTCGGTGGAATGGTGCCAGCAGAAATGAGGGGTGGGATCCAAGTTGGGCTGATATAGGCATGGGTCTTTCCACTCAGCAAGGGGTTCAATGTCAGGCCTTGGGCTTGCGTTCTGCATTGCATAATGATTAATACGCAAATTAGATTAGGCCCAGAAAAATGCTTCTGTGTAATGGAACTCCTGCTTGGAGAACACTAGGTGAAAATCAAGCTCCCATAAAAATTTCCAAGTGATCCTTTGCCTCTCTCAGTGGGTTCGAGGTACGAGTTGGCAGATTGGTTCTGCCTTTGCTTGCCTGCGAACAGAAACTCAGGTGAGTCAAAAATGCAGCCAGAATGAAATGTCAAGGATTACTTGGGCCCCAGAATCTAAGGAGGCAGGCTTTCCACATTGTGTCTTCTCTTCTCCTTGAAGAGTATGAATGGTTTGGCTGAGTCATTGCCCTGGACAGTTGAACTTGGATAGAGTTTGAAAGACATTTTTGCATTCGGTAATTTCTCCCCAGTAGGCCCTGTACACATTTCCCTGTATGGTCAATGGGGCTAATGAAGAGGAAGAAAACTTGTCTCCCATGAAGAATCCAGGTATATTCCGTACCATTGATAACCCCAAACAAAAGGACACCCCTACTATCTCCTGAATCCTTCTCCAGCCACCTAGCTTGCAGCAAAGAGAAGACCAATTCCTATCCCATGAGAGAGGGCAGATCCCTATCACGTGAGATGCATCTGGCTGGCTGGGAGCACCAAGGGTTGTCAACCATGAATAAAGCATTTCAGTCAGATAGGTGGCTTAATCACACAAAGCAGTGGGGAAATTAGTGAAGATGTGAATACATTAAGATTTAGGAAGCTGAGCAATTTTTTTTTTTTTTTTTTTTTTAAAGAAACATTGGATTGGTTGCCAAGTCACAAGTTCTTACAGTTTCGAAGTTTCAACACTCAGGGACACACACATGCATCGCTCCCACTCAGTGTGCTGAGAGGGGGAATTTGAAAACTGATATGCATCTATTCCTGATAATCCCTGAGCAAGGAAATCAGACATCTAGAGATAGCAAACCAAAACAAGTATCCAGGTATCTTTGAGTCTAGATCAAAGCGAAGAATTTTAGTTCAATAGTGATACATTAATCAAATAAGGGTATATAAAGTAGAAGACATTCAGGCTCCTTTTTGTTCCTTTCATTTCCTTATTTCAGTCAATATATATCTTTTCCATCCACTTGTTTTTAATTTATTATTCGTTTGGTCCTTTCCCCCAAATCCTGGCTCAATTTCTTCTACCACAAGCTTCAGCATGGCAGTATCTCTCCCCATCAGTCAATATTTAGAAGGGACTAGTTTGTACAGGGTATTTTTCTCGATCCTATAGAAGAATAAAAAGATGTGTTTGACCCACCCTGGCACCTGGAGAGCTTTCCCTTGGTGGTGGGATGAGGTTGGGTAAGGCAAAACCAAAGACAGAAAAGCAGCTGAGTTTTTGTGCTTCAGGGAAGGCCCATGGATGAGAGCTGGTCTGATCTGCTGCTTTTGGTCTGGTGGGGGCGAGGTCTGCTCATTTGAGACCTGGTTCCATCCAGCTCTAAGCTTTAGGAGCATAACAGGTGTGTCTTCCACACAGCATTCCCCGGACAGCCCAGTGTGTCCCCTCTTGGAGTACGGTCATGTGGGTCTCCAACTAGCTTCCCTCCTAGGTTTTAATAACTCAAGGCCTCGTGTGACACATCTCTAGTTCCTTATTTTTGATATTCAATGCCTTCCTCTCCGTTTCAAAGGGAAATGACTCATCGCTAACCAAGAAATGATGAACAGGGTGTTAAGGGCAAGAAACATGCTGTATCAGATTCCAGGACACCTGCCCTATTTCCAGACAGGTTCCGCGTTCAGTCCCATTTCTGTTTGAACAAGTTTAGGCAAAAAAAAAGTCACATTATCTTCGTCTCGCATCAGGGCTTTGATTGGAATAATGGTTTTAGTACATTTCGTATATTTCCATGCGTAGTTCATTGATTGCTTTGAAAAGTCACCTGACCTTAGTAACTAGAAAAAGATTCTGTCAAAGGACATAGGAAGAATAGATCTGCTAATTCATGCAGAGACCACCTCTAGGAAGATGTGGGACCCCCTGGGACCTGTGGCTGCCAGTTCAGAGGAACCAGGTGCCTGAGAAAGAGGCCATGGGCATGTGGGAGTTTTTATACTGTATCCATGTTTAAACTTGTGGCGTTTTGTGGCATGGGTGTGTATCACCTACTCAAAAATAGGCAGTTTTTTTTTTTTTTTAAGATTTTATTAATTATTTTAGAGAGGGGAAGGGAGAGAGGCAGAGAGAGACATCAATATATGGTTGCCTTTCACCTGCCTCCTGGCTGGAGACCTGGCTTGCAACCTGATCATGTGCCCTGGCTGGGAATCGAACCAGTGACTCCTGGGTTCACAAGCTGGCGCCTTATCCACTGTGCCACCAGCCAGGGCAAAAAAAAAATAAACAGTTTTAAAATTATGCACAAAGATTTGTATTGGGATTATTCATTTAAAAATATTTTTATTTATTTATTTTTAGAGAGAGGGAAAGGGAGGGAGAGAGGGGGAAAGAAATAATCAGTGTGTGGTTGCCTCTTGCATGCCCCCAACTGGGGACCTGGCCTGCAATCCAGGCATGTGCCCTGACTGGGAATCGAATTGGTGATTCTTAAGTTCGCAGACTGGGGCTCAATCCACTGAGCCCCACCAGCCAGGGCTCTTCATTTTTTTGTTACCAAGTTATTCCCCCTGCCTCTTTCCCTCTAAAATAAGACATCCTCTCAAGGACTAGAGAAAATGATGGATTCAGCTTTTCCTGACAGGAAAGACAGAGTCTGAAAACTATGCCTGACGGGCAGAAAGAAGACTGCTGGCAAAGAGATAAGGTGCTGACAGATGGGGACAGGCACGTCTCACAGGCTGTGGACGGTTCACTGGAATGGAGAGGGAGCAGAGCGCTTCTCCTGCCAACATCTTCAGTGGAAGTTGTTTTTAGTCACTGCCTGCAATTTTCGTCCTCCAACTAGCCGAGGGGATTTTTGTTTCCTCTTCACCCATTTCTTCTGAGTTGACTGATAAAATTCCAGGGTCCCACTTTGGGAGGGACCACAGTGTTGCCAGGGTGCATTTTCCACTGCACGCTGCTTCCCTGAGCCCCAGGAGCGACACTGGAGGGCCATATACCAGGAAATGAGAGGTCTCGTGACACAGCAGGAGTTCCCGGACAGATCAGCCTCAGGACAGTGGCCGCAGCGCGCCAAAGACATCAACCTGTTGGACTGCTTGACAGAAGTGTGCCGGTTCATGTCCTAGGTCACAGCCGGATGCTGTTTCCCGGTGCCTTTTGACCTCTTTCAGAAGGTGTCACCTGCCACCAGTGACACACCTTGAACTTTACCATGGTTGCACCATTCCCAGTCAGAAAAAAACACCTGTCGTGGGAGGGTCCCTCGGGGCCACCATTGACTGGCGGGGACATGTGCATAAGGGGACAGGGAAGCAGTTTGTAAAACAGATGTAGCCTTCCCGTTTCTCATGCCCTCAAGTGCCCTCAAGTCCCAATTTTGAGAATAGCTGTTGGCAAAACAGGGTCGAGAATACTAAAAAGCTGGTGAGGATAGTAAACCTGGGGGTCCGGGCAGGGGTCTGAGGGAGCCTCGGTCCCCCATAAAAGGCCATCTTGGGTGGGATTTAGCAGGGTCGGAGCTTCCTTTTAGCTAAAGAGATTGGGGGGCTTCCAGGAAGAGGGGGCATGCCTGTTCACTTTGTTCAGTAACCCCCAGATCAGCAGAAGTGCGAGTCCACCCGGCCAGGCCGGAGCCCTTTCCCTGGCAAAGGCCGGGTGCTCACAGAACCCCTCTCACCGCAGTCAGACCCGCCGGGAGCAGGTGCGTTCTGGACAAGGGGGCCTGCAGCCATGTTTGGGGTTGACCCTGTGAGTCGTCTTCTCTTTCACAATAAAAGAAGGGGAAGGGACTAATCAAAGAACAAGTATAAAGGACCCATGGACATAAACAAGGCGGAAATTGACTGCAGACATGAGGGCTGGGAGGCAGGGTAAGAGCAATGGGGGAAAATGGGGAAAGCTGTGATTGAACAACAATCAACTAAAATACAGAGTAGATGAGGCAGGCAGTGCGGGTTGGGTTCGGTGGAGGGGGGAGAGAAGTGAATAGATGGAAATGTGTAGCTGAGGTTATTGGTTTGTGCCCTTCCCCCACTAGAGAGTGAGCTTTGGGAGGGTAGGGCCTGGGCTGTCCGAGTCCCTGGCCTCGTCCCTGGCCCACAGCAAGTGCGCGGTAAATGTTCCTCCAGTGAATGAAGGGCTGTCTCTGAATAAAGCGTTTCAAGGCAGCTGCTGAGTCTCTGCAGACTCGACTCTGTCTTTTCATAATATCCTAACAGATGACAAGTCCCGATTACAATCGTCCTTAGTGTCTGTTGCTATGTAGTTTGCTTCCCAGCTTTGGTCCCCCAGATGGACATTCCCCCGCTCCTGACAGGCTGCCGCCCCACGCTGACGTTGCATTCAGCCCCTTTGTGAGGTTCCGGGGACAATCTTCCACCCCCCAGACGTTTTATTAATCCCTGTTAGGTCCAGGCTAAGATCAAGATTTGCAAAGAAGGTTGAATTCTTGTTGCTGGTCCTGGCTGACGGTTGAGCACACACCGCCCTCTTGTGTCTTTTATCAGTGCGACAGCACAGCTCTCAACACCTGCTGAAGCTCTCACGACGACCCCGCTTTTAGGCAGAAAGATCAGTTTTTAGGGAAAAGGAGAACAAACAGGCTCCTTTGCTCAGAATGTCCAACACAGTCCCGAAGTTTGTGAAGACGGTCCTAACTCTTCGATCCAGAGCTTTGAAAATGAAAAACAAATCGGGCGTGATAAACTCCAAGAGCTCACAGACGGAAAATTCTCTACTGTCTCACGGAACTGGGCGCTTTTCATAAACCGAAACACAGACCAGGAGGAAGGAGCGGGAAAACGTGCAAACAGCATTTTCATATTCGATGTATTGCTCTTTGAAGCACGTCTCATATCCTTCTCTTGGGGTGCCCATTTGCACCACACGCATTTGCACGTGCAGGCCAGGTGAGGCCGGGTTTGTGCCCTCAGTCCCATGTCAGACAGCTCATCCTGCTCACACACCTTCTTCCAGAGAGAGGGGGACCTCGGATCTTGTGCCCCAGCCAGTCCTCTGCTCTCCATCCCTTTAAGGAGGGGAAAGGTCCATATCTGGCACAGCCCACCAAGACCTGAATCGGAAATTCCCATGTTCACTGGCCCACCAGGGGCCTGGCTGAGAGAGCTGGTCTGAGCCTCTACGCCATTGGGTTTTAAACAAACACACTAGAATAAAACACATTTTATTAAAACCATCAACATGATAAAAACCATCTAAACACCCAACTACATATTGTCTTGGGTACAAATAAAGAATAAAAGACACGCACTTTGCCATGTGGAAACGTGTTTCATAGTCCCACCAGCCTTCTTTCTTCAGCCCATCACACCACCCACATGGCTCCTGCCTGGAGTTTATGCTGCTGAGCCCATATACCTGCCTCTATCCTGCTTGGGTCCTTTTCAGAATCTCAGGCCATCTTTTCAGCAGCCTCCTTGATATCTCCATGTAGACAACGCACAAGTATTCCCCATTCTATACAACTAATGCAGAAGTCACAGTCTTGACTTCACCCAAAACAAACCCAGACACGAAATGGCTCTCCCACCCCTGGCCATCGGGATCTGGAGCAATTCTTGACCATGCGCCTCCCCCACCAACCTGTAAGTCCCCTCCTGAAAATATGCTAAATCCATTGACTTTGTTCTGCTACCGTGGCCCACCTCACCTGCCTGCCTGCCACAGCTGCGTCTTCACAGTCTCTCCACGTCCTGTCTTTACCCTTTTCCAGCCCTCCGCTTGCAGAAGGAAGTCCAAAATTCCAACACATCCTCCCTTGTTGGGCAAGGTCTGCTCCTTCCAACCCTGAGCCTCATTCCAAGCCATTTCTCTGCCCTTTCTCCACAATCCACATACACTAGCTTTACTGCAGTTTCATTAATTCCAGAACCTTCTTCCTACCTCAGCCTCCTCTTCCCTCTGCTGCAGGATCCTCCTCCTCAGCGCCCCAACCTCGCCATGGAAACCAAAACGTATCTTTTGTTCCTGGTAACCATGCCTGCCACCCAAGGAGGGTGAAACCCATGCGATCGAAGGACCTGCTGAACATCATAAGGAGTCTGACTGTGAAAGTTGATGGGGTGCCGCTACACCATGGCCCACAGCAGTCAGGAAGTGGGGGGACTCAGTGAGTGGGTCCCAGCAAGCTTCCAGTGCCTGTGCATGAGAGGCTGTCATCGAGGTAGATGATGGTAGCCTGAAGGATGATTTGTTGGTTACTTTCTGGGTGCTCAGGAAGTCCAGGCCCTTGGACGGGCATAATATACAATCTTCATGTTAAGGAAACAGAAAGTCCGGAAATACTACATTATCATTATTATGACTATCATTATATATGACTATATAATATTATCAATATTATATATTAGGTCAACAATCTAAGAAGTCACTAGTCATTGCCTATGAAGAAAGTACTTAATGACCATGTGATTAAATCTGGGGCAGGTTCCAGGGGCGAGAATCCATAGGGGGCAGTGATAAAGGGAACATGGCAATGATGGCTCAGCTGCCCTGTTGGGACAGGCCCTGAGCTGGCCAAGGTCGAGGTTTAGCCCTCAGTGAATCACAATGATGTCACAGGAACAAGCTACGAGACATGGCTTTCAACCCACGTCATTTGTCAGCTACGGGCCAGATGGAGATTGGCTCATTCGGACAGGGTCTCATCTCTTCCCTGGGGTTGGCAGGGGTGGGACTTGAGGAAGGGCATAGAGTTTTTGCCCAGAAGGGAGAAGCCAGGAAAGCGAACCCCAAACTAGAACCCCGGATCCTTGCGCCCAATGCAGCAGGAGGCCCGGGTCTGGGAGAAAGGGCTGAAAACAAGACAGGGACCAAGTGCCATGGGAGGCAGGCTGCAAAGACACTGCAGGTGCAGCCCAGGCTCTCACTAGCTTTATTGCACAAAACCGAGTCTCTGCCTGAGGTCAGGGAGACCTGGCTTAGAATCCCAGCCTCACGTCACCACGGGGGGCCTGGGCGAAGTCCTTGACCTGATGGAGTGAAGAAGAAAAAAAACAGCTTTCACATGTTTAAAAGTGAAATTTCTTAAAAAAAAAAAATCTTCAAAATTAACTACAAAATTAAAAAATCAAGACAAATGATAATAAATATCCACATTTTAAAGAAAAAGTATTTAAATAATGCTGAAATACTTATTTATTGTTGAAAGATTTTATTTATTTATTTTTATTTATTTATTTTTTAAATATTTATTTATTTATTATTTCCAGAGAGAGGGGAAGGGAAAGAGGCAGAGAGGAAGAGAAGAATCAATGTATGGTTGCCTTTCACCTGCCTCCAGCCACAGACCTGGCTGGAAACCTGGCTTGCAACCTGGTTATGTGCCCTGGCTGGGGAATCGAACCAGCGACCTTTGGGTTCGCAGGCCGGCACCTTATCCACTGTGCTACCAGCCAGGTTTATTTATTTATTTTTAGACAGAGTGGAAGGCAGGGAGAAAGAGAGGGAGAGAAACGTCAATGTGGGGTTGCCTCTCACATGCCCCCAACTGGGAACCTGGCCCACAGCCCAGGCCTGTGCCCTGACTGGGGAATTGAACCAGCGACCCTTTGGTTTGCAGGCCGGAGCTCAATCCATGGAGCCATGCCAGCCAGGGCTAAGGCTGAGATATTTAGTTACTTAATATTTCAGTACATTTGAGCAAATATATTAAGAAAGTGAAAGTATTCTCCAGTCTAGTGGTTCCATTTATTGCCAATGTAAAGGATCAATGGCCTGTTTCACACATGTTAGACCTAGACCTACATGTAAACAAGTCCAAGAAAACTGTGCCTGGTTTAACATTGCACACACCACTCAGCCACTCATGTGACTGTGTGAACACACAGGACCCTGCGGGAACCTCCACCACAAGGAATTAGGACACAGGGGGAAGCAGGAAACGGCTGCCTGCCCCTCCCTGCTGGAAATGACACTTGTCTTCACAAGCATATTTTGTATTCATGCTGAGAGGAAGCATCTGACCCACCCCCTGGTCTTTTCCCTTGCCTCTGTGCTTCTGACAGACACAGCCACCTCCACAAGCTGAGGCCACCAGCCCACAAACCTCCAGGACAGGCAGAGGGCAAAAGCTGCAGTGAAGCACTCTCAGGGGGGCCTTGGTGGACTCAGTCGCCCCCCACCCCCCCACCCCAGAGGAGTTTGGGTTTATAGGCTGAGCCCTGGATCCTCAGTGGCAGAGTGGCCCTTGCGTTCTTTCACTGATTTCTTTTTCTGTGCTTAGGGTCTACGTGACCCTAACGTGCAGGGCTCCTCTTGCTGGGATGTAAGAGTGCTGTTGAGTGCTGGGCAGCCCCCATGATCATTGAAGAATCACCCCTCCCTCCCCTCCATGGAGACCACCTCGGGGGAGGAGGGCCACTCCCCGGAACGTGCCTCTAAAACAGTTCAGCCCGTGCCACCGAAATGACTTGTTTGTACACGCGCGCCTGTCAGGGTGAGAGGCTCCAGGTCCAGGCAGTTCTTCTAAGTGCAGTTCTTGCCTGTGTGCAGGATGAGTGTGACAGGAACTCAACTGGACACGTGGAGCCAACTGCAAAGACGTCAAACGTGTGATTCACCAGAGTGTATCGTATGTGAGCGATGGCTAAGCCTCCCAGCTGGGCTACGGCACTTTGGGAGTGAATCCCGTCTTCTCTGTTTGCTGCAAGTAAATAAGACGACCTAAAGATGACAACTGCTCCCCTGCTTGACTGGGACAGCCACACAGTGAGCCCCGTGGACACTCAAAACCATTTCAGAGCAGCCTGCTCGAGGGCCTGTTCCTTACAAATGAGATTTACCAGCACTTGGCCCTCCATTGCATTTTGAAGGTAATACATGTTTAATGTGCCAAATGAAATATTGCATTGAGTATGTTTTTCTAGCTACTCCCACCATCCTGCTGGTGTGTCCCAGGGGAAAGCTCTGCGGAAGGACTGTAGCTCACACCCTGGGGCCACCCAGCACTGACAGGTGGTCACCGGCACTACTCGGTCATGTTGTGAGGCTGCATTGGGCCTGTGTCCCAACCTCTCCAAGGCTTGACTCAGAGACCCTAAGCCTTGTGATTTAAGAGTTCTTTTTGCTAAGTGACTCTTGTCGCATCTCTTCGTTTATCTGCAGAATCTAAGTAACCTGGGCTAGTAGGAAGCCTTCAAAAGGATGGGAGAGGCCCCACGGACTCTTGTCCTTGTAGCTGGGACATGGGAGGTTTGGGAAGTGTTAGTTTTGAGGCCTCTAACTGGTCGAGAGGGCAGCTTCGGAAGGCATTTTTGTGCCACCTCTTAAACCATCAATGAAGATGCTGAATAAAAATGAAAAGGGTTAGATGTCACGGGCGTATAGTCATGCTTCCAACTCACATCAAGACTCCAGGGTCAGAACTGCATTGGTTGCGCAGAAAATAAAGATGGCTAAAACATTTCAGACCCTCGTGGTCCCAGGTGAACACGTCTTTAAAACAGAGCAATTTGGGACGATAGTAAGCTACTCTATGCGGCCAACGGTCCTTAAGGAAGTCCAGCGAGGCACAGGTCCAGCAGAGGCACTGTGAAATTCTCCCAGGGGGGCAAACAACAACAGGGGGCTGACTAGTCACAGGCTTGGGTCAAGCCCAAGTCGGAGGGGCTACATAAGGGGCCCCCTAGCAGGAGGGGCCTCAGACCTCCTCACCTCCTGAGTCTCCCTGCTCACCTGCTCTGGGTCTTCTCTACTGACACCATGGGGTGCTGTGGCTGCGCTGGCTGCAGTGGTGGCTGCGCCACCTGCAGATGCTACCAGGTGGGCTGCTTCTCTGGTCCCTCGTTGGAAGTCAGAACTTCCAATTTCAAGTCCATGCTCTGCCAGTACAGCCTGACCACGCATAAGTCACCTTGGTCCCTGAGTTTTACAGTCTTACTCACCTAGAAGATCATAAGGTTGGGCTCAGAATCTCTGTGGACCGTTGTAGCTTTCGTGATGTATGAAACTATTGAGTTCTCACAATGAAACTCACAGGTTCTCTACCCTATAGATTTCTTTATATCTTGGCTGTACTGGGCACTTACATATATGTATATACCGTATTTATAAAGTATATATCTGTATGTACAAATAGCTCTCAATCCAACTTGATCTGTCAACCTAAATTTGTACTGCAACAAAAACAAGCCACAGCTCGCAAAAATGCACATTCCTGAGCTCCGTGGTCTGAAATGATGCTTTTTAACCTATTTCATGCTTTTGAAATATTTACCATGTGTAGAATTCCTGCACTTGTGTTACTACTCACATGGCTTATATAGTTACATTTCTTACTGTTTTAGTATTCTCTAATTTTCCTAAATATAATTTCTGGATAAAGCACCAGACAAAAAAGAAACTACAGAATTTCACTGTCTTTGATTTGATTTGTTTTTGATGTCATTTTGAGGAGGGGTGGGAGTGATGGAGTTCATGTTTGTCAATATGCTGCAGACTTAAGGAAGGTCAAGAATGACAAAAGACACACTGAATTTACTGGGGTAGTGCTACCTACTGTAACAAATTGACACAAAAATGTACAGTGACCTAGCCCTGGCTGGTAGCACAGTGGATAAGGCGCCGGCCTGGGAACCCAAAGGTCACAGGTTCGATTCCCCAGCCAGGGCACATAACCAGGTTGTAAGCCAGGTCTCCAGTCAGGTCTGTGGCTGGAGGCAGGTGAAAGGCAACCATACATTGATGTCTCTCTCCCTCAGGCAACCATACATTGATGTCTCTCTCCCTCTCTCCCTTCCCCTCTTTCTAAAAATAATGAAATAAAATCTTTAAAAAATAAATTAAAAAAATATATACAATGACCTAACACAATATAGACATTTATTTGCTGCTGATGTCAATTACCTGGGGCTGTTCTAGGTGGGCAGAGGGGTAAAAGGGGCGGGGAACTGTGCTCCAGACAATCATTTGGGGATCAAAGTTGATGGGTATTTTCAATACACGGCTTCCAAGGTCAGGGTGGTATGAAAGGCAACCAACCGATCAATGTCTCTGTCTCACATCACTGTTTCTCTTTCTCTCTTTTTCTCTCTCAAAGAAAAGATGGGGCGGGGGCGGGTTAAAGAAAATAAAACATGATGATCTCTCCTCCAGCCTCTTTCCTATTCCTCTATTCCATTCTGGTCTCCACTCTTGAACACTTTCAGTCCAGTTTCATTAATTAACCCTTGCACAAGTCTTCACGGGGTTATTTCATAAGTCTACAAGGTTGGGATAATATGGCATCATTTTTTTAAAAAAATTTGTGCATTGCTTAGAATTGTCACTAATCAAGAACATTTGTAGCCGAGGGAATACTTTTCATATACAATATATTTTTTGTGTAACAATTTCAAAGTAAGGAACTTCAATATAATAGCTGACAATAATGTCGATACAACTGGAAAAAAACAGTTTATATTAACTGGATATTCTTGCCTTCACTTTTATAAGGTGCAACTAGTGAAATACGTGAGAGAAGCATCTCTTAAACCCATTCTACTTTGTTCTTAGTTTCCATCTATTTTCATGCATAAACTTACCTCACAGAATCTTTAGACTTCTCCCCACCTATCATCATATAAACATATCCTTACTTCCTGTTCTCATGAAAATGTACTTCCAGCTTGGACTCTGAACTGATTCCCAAAATTAATTTTCATAAGTGCTAATCTTTAACTACGTTGGAAGGCTCAGGTTAAAAGGCAGCACAGTGCCACACCAAGAGCCACTTTCGGGGCATTTCTGACCGAACCAGGGGGTGGCCATGACTTGCTGTGAAGGATGGACATCCTGCAATGGGTTCAGCCTGCTAGTTCTACTTCTGTTCGGAGTAGTTCTCAATGCAATACCTCTAATTGTCAACCGAGTTGATGAAGGCAAATTTCTTCAAAACCCCATCTCTTGCTTTGAGTGGTGGTTCCCAGGAATTATAGGAGCAGGTTTGATGGTGAGTTATCTTTTTATTTCTTTGACTTGATGTGGAGAAAGCCCTATTTTGCCAAACTCCTAATGGCCATCTTTCAGCTTTATACAAGCTATGTCTTGACTTAAGATACAGGGAGGGTGGAGGTATGGTATTGATTTAGATTGGTTATCAGTGAGGAGTGATTATTTAAATACATTAAAAATGTGGTATAGGCTAGGGAGCTTGGGCAAAAAAAAAAATGTGATAAAAGTTGGTTGGGTTATTATCTATCACTTTGTTTTTACACGTCGGGCTGCTCTTCCAAGCTTTATAGTTAGTGTGAGGGACCTTTTGAATTAATTTCCGCAGCATCTCTTTGCAAAAGCATGCTCAAGGTACTCACAGGGAACACAGCAGCAGTGGGAGGTGCTCAGTAGGAATGAGCAGAAATGTTCCAGGCATGATGAAATTCCTGGGTGATGGTGATTGCATGGCATGAATCTGGCATTGCCTGCACCAAAGGGAGTTGCCCTCAGAAATTTGGGACCAGAAACCCTGGTTCTCTGACCCCAATGACTTCTTGACTCAGATCTTACACTAGCTCAGGACACTGCGGTGTCTGTCTAACGCTAAGTCTGATGATTTTTAGTAGGTCTATCTTGGTTGACATCTGCAGCGGAGCAGTGTGTGTAATATAGAACGCTCTCCAGGGTACCTGATCGTGAATCATCCAAGGCACTTGTAATAGATTTATTGACTTTCTTGTGGGAATTCTGATGAAGCAGGCCTTGATCAGACCCATCTGTGCAGAGGAATAAAAACTGTTTTTAGATCTGGCAGAGTATCTCCGCTCTAGTTCTGTCGCCAATGTATTACTGTTTGCAAGTCATTCATCCCATGATGTTGTTTCCATAGTCATAAAACAGGGATGTGGATTTTGAAGTTTTGGGATTAATTCATCATTCAAGAGGCCTGCTTTCCCACTTGGGCACTGTCTAATGGGGTCTGGTTAGTGTCAGAGAAACGAGCCTTTGTTTGTTTTGATGTGTGTGTGTGTGTGGCAGTTCAATGATATTTCTAACTGTTTTAGAGATGCTGAAACATGAAGGTGATTTTTAAAGAAATCTTGGGCCCTATTTCCCACCTGCATCCCTAATCCTTAATAATAATCAGGTACTGCTGCTCATTGGACCCCAAGATTTACATGAAACATTCCCGAGTTGCTATACATTAAACTTGACATCAATATTTGCCTTTTGGTGGGCACACTGGACTGGAGATTGCTGGGGCATCAACAAGCCACTTTAGGAAGCATTCCCCCAAAGTTGTTGGTCTCTTTCATTTAACACTATGAGTAATGCATTCACCCTACTTTGGATAGAAAGAGCTACTTACAGGAAAAGCTCTGGAAGGTTGTGGGCTATTTCTTCCAATTGTCATAACAGTTGTCTTCCAAGCTGAGAGAGAGCACTATGCCCAGCACAGTGATGCAAGTGCAAAGCACCCTTTTCCACCCTTCTAGAGGCTTCTCTCTAGTGACTGGTGTGAGCTTCCTTTGCATCAGCTTGGGCCAGAAGTCAGAAGTACCTGGCCAAGACTTGGGAACAGTGGCAATTTCCAAGAAGCTCCTAAAAGTTCCTGCATTGAAAACCATTTAGAGTAACTCGTGTGGCTTTAGATATAAATTGACTACCACAAAGTTCAACATAATAAAAAAACAATCTTGCTAGTATTAGGGGAGCTGGAAGTGATGGGGGCACCATACCTTCCATAAATTCTTCTTTTGGGGAGCAGGGGACAGAGAATAAAAAACAAAAAAACAAAAAACAAAAGACACAGAGAGACCACCACAAAGTGCCAGCTACTGGGTTCATGCTTTACACTGTTATTTCATCTCTAGAATAATGTGGCTGAGTAGATCTTATCAATGGTATTTTAATAGATAAGCAAACAGAAAGTTAGGAACATGAGTAAGGTTGCAGAGTAGTTGCGAAACCCAAATTCCAGATCCATCTGACCCCACCAGCACTGTCATCCATGACACTGTGCCAGGCTCACCCGCGGGGAAGGAGCAATCCATAACTTAATCCATAAACCAGGATTTTAATCCATGACCAGTACAGAAGGTTGGTTATACCAGCCTGTGAAACAGTTTCAGAGAAGCGGGACTTCCTTGTTCTGTGACTAGGTCCTTTTATGGCCGTCAGTTAATGAGAACAGAGTGTTACAGCAGGGCTATCTCCCACTCAGTAGGCAGAATGGCGTCAAACATCAAACAGCTCTGTGAACAAAGTTCAACAGGCACTTTATAGATTGAACCTCGACCTCTAGACGAGGTGCACAAGTCAACAGGTGCATGATAGAGGGCTCAGAATACAGGTGTATTTTCATAGTTGTATATGAAATAGATATACATATATAGATATACATATATGTGGCCCCCTCTCTACATATGGAACCCTAGAGGTAATGTGGTCGTGGAAGGAATACCTTATTCAAAGGGAGTTGTGTCCTTTCCAACCTCCGTCAAAATACCCAGTAGTTCAAAATACTGAATTCTCACCATACTTGTAAGTACATAGAAAAATTAATAAAGAAGAAATCACTGTCTGTGATAGCACTTTTGCCCTAGTGCTTGCAAGATTTCCAAAACTGCTTTAACATTTTAAAGTTGTATTGCTTTGAACATAGATTTTGCAGGAAGTAGTAAATAATTACTGTGGGGTTGTATATTTTTATGACTTCCCCACAACAGAAGTGAATCTTTTTATCTTCTGAAGTCATGACTGAGAGTGTTATGTAATTATCTTCAACTATTGTATGGTAAATGAAAGATATCAATAGACACTGTTTTTCAAAGCACTAAAAAAAGACTTAAAATTTTTCTTCTAAAACAGACGTGTGTGGGCAAAAGTTGAGTTGCAATTGTAGTACAAATAAATAATAATTAAGGAATAATAATACAAGAATAAACTGTTTCATGCTCTAACAACTTTTGCCCACCCGCGTACTAAAGCCATTTTGTACAATATTAACACATTGTTGACCTATAGAAGTGAATATAAGTGCAAACATAAGTTAACTCACTACTGGTCAACAATGTTTGCACTCAAAACCACGGGTCTTTTTGTGACAGGTCAACAATGTTTCATTGTAAGCCTGGTTTTAATCATGCTTAGTATTCACTGAGTTCACTTCTTACACACACACACAATAGTAATTCATCAGTTATGAAAGTCTTAGAAAAATGGTTGAATGATAAACAAATTAGGGGTTCATATAACAAGCATTTGCAAAACATAGTTTTTGTATTTGCAATGAGCTATAATAGCTTTATGGTTCTCCTGTTCAAGTCCTTAGAGGATTCCTAAAAGTTTGAATTCTATCACATAGTTTCAATGGTCTACAGCCCTTCTGCACTTCATTTGTAAATCATATGCCTTCTAAAACTGAATAAGGTCTGTATGGGTTTCTGTTAGGAAGAAGGAACCATGCTAATTCTTTATATAAAACAAATAACTATCAAGACTGTTAGTTTCACAAAACTCTTACGCATTCAAATGTGCTGAGAAATTAAAGGGAAGGGTATTCTCCTAATTACTCATTTTGACAGATTATCTAAAAGATTTATCATTCAGACACATATACACCTACACCCTTTCTCACGTTTGAACGTCTACCCTTTAAAGAGCCTCTCCAATTTCCAAACCTCTGAATGGGAAAAGCAGTTGGAAAAAAGTGAGTTATGATGTAACAGATGTATTAACAGGCCATGAAGTCAACTGGGTGGGGACTCGTATCAGTTATTACTCCTTTATAAAACCCCTTTGCAGGGGAAGGGAACTGTAAAAGTCCATACTCAGCATCTCTGAAATAAATTAATTCCAAAGGAAGTCAGCAGAGTTTAATTTACATCAATAGGTAAAATGAAATGATATATCCATTTGACTTGTCGTTTAGTGTAGCTCTTTCTTCTAACAGATTCATTCATTTTATAAATCAGCAGTTGCCAGACTTCCCTTCTGTAAAGAACTGGATCCTGAATACTTTAGGCTTTGAGAGCCAGACAATCGCTCTCACCACTATTCAACTGCACTGTTGGTGTGAGCGAGCACTCACAGACAACACAAGTGAATGGCCATGGCTGTGTTCTAGTAAAATTTTGTCGAGGACAAAGAAGTGGTGGGCCATAGTTTGCCAGCCCCTCTTCCAAACGATGTGTTCCTTAAGCTCAGAAGGCTGTACGGAGAATGGTACGCCAAGTGAAGTTGAGTAAAAGCTGACAACTCCTTTAGGAGCGAAAGCTTCCCCCCCTTTGCTTCGGGGCTCCTGGCTACACCCGAGAATGGCTGGGCTGCCCTCCGTACACCTGACCTTTGAGTTGTAAAGGTCAGGCATTCAAGGCAATCCATGAGCATCGTCTGCTCTTCACAAGGGCCACGGGGTTGGCAGAGGGGCGAGCGGTGGCTGTAGTTCGTTAGGAAAGCTGCCTGATAAGGCGTCGCACGGTAGACTTGCTCTGAACAGCAGGTGGATGTGGTCTTGGGAGAAAGCAATCAGGGACGGAATGCAGGAACGACGAGATGAGTGAGAACAGTGGGGGGAAGGAAGGGAGGAGAACTGTAAGAATGGGCCAGTGTGGGACGGAGGCTGAGTCTGGGCTTTGGGAACCCAAGGCCTGGCTTTGAACCCAAACTCCCCCACTTTCTTATAGACATTACTCAAACCTCCTACGCCTCAGTTTCCTCAATGAGGACTGTTGAGGCTGGATGAACTCAAGCCTGCACAGCTCCTACAACAGCACCTGGCAGGTAGGTCGTGAACACCCGGTAGAAACGTTAGGAAACAGGAAGGGAAGGAAAGAATGAGTCCGTGGCAGCTGTGCTGAGCCGACAAAAAGTCCTTGGGGCTCAAGTGTTTTTTTAATGGAAGGAAGTCAGTTTCAGTCTCCTCTCCAATGACACAAACCTTCTTTCCAGTAAGAAGTTCTAGTCACAGCTGCTGACTAGATAGGACTAAAAACTCCAGCTCGAGCCCCAAGAACGCGATGTCCTTCCGTACAGCTTTCCCAGCGACAGGTTGTTTCCCCCGACACAGAAAGCAACATACACACGGTTTCTGAACACCAACATAAAGTCAAGTCCCTTAGGTCCAGCAGCAGAAAGGAGGACGTGGAACCAGAAATATTCTGCCAGTCCTAAACGGGCACGGAGCATGATGCTGGCGGTGAGGGAAGTCAGGGAAGGAGGAACAGAATTCTTAGCTCCCCACTGCCGGGAAGGCAAAGCCATTGATTTCTTTATTGGATGCTTGCCAGATCCAGTTTTTGGGAAAGTGGATCATGGCTGCGGATTACAGTAACCCAACCAAAAAAAAAAAAAAAGAAGTGAATTTTGGATGATGCAACCAATTCTTTTGGAAACATTCCTTCCGACATAATGAATAAATAAGTTACTCGATTGAAAATCGGAGTCTCTGGAAAGGTGACTCAGAGTAAAACAAAGACTGAAGAGTCTGAACCGGCTCTCCTGAAATCCCCTGTCTGTCTCTGCTTTTGAATCTTTGTGGTTGAAATGGGGATCAAAGATCACGGACATTTCCATGTCCTTCTCGTTCTCTGGAGCCTTGATTCCCTGCCACTGCTGGTAAACAGAAGGCAGAGATTGATGCTTTTATAGCTGATAAGAAGCAATAAGCCTCCTGGCTGGTGGCTCAGTGGATAAGGCACCGGCCTGTGAACCTAAAGGTCGCTGGTTCGATTCCCAGCCAGGGCACATAACCAGGTCTCCAGCCACGTCTCCAGCCAGGTCCGTAGCTGGAGGCAGGTGAAAGGCTACCACGCGTTGATGTTTCTCTCCCTCTCTGCCTCCCTCCCTTCCCCTCTCTAGAAATAATAAAAAAAGAGAATAACCTCATCTTTCCTGTTGATGTGATTTGCAGGTCGTCCCAGCCACGACGGCGTCCTTGGCCTCAAGGAAGCGAGCGTGCTGCAACAACAGGGCCGGGGTGAGTGCGCAGGAGGCTGGAGGAGGCTGGAGGGGGCTGCAGCGGCCACGGGGCCTTGGGCAGCTACCAAGTCACTGTAGGTGCCAGTGGCAGGACCCAGCCTTAGAAATGTCCTCATGGGGGGATTAGATGATTAACAGACATTGGACGCATTTTCTTCTTTTTCTTCTTTCATAAAAATGGAACGTTGGAGCCAGCCTCACACCTCTCCTCAATCTTCAATTTATAAATCACACTCGGAGCTGCCATCAATTTCGTAGTAAAAAAAACTTGTTGTTTGTGTGCTGTATACAAATACTTAGGAATCACGTACCCTCAGTTCTCTCAAGCATCCCAAAGATTAGTTTGCCAGGCTCAGAATGATGGTTCCTCTTATTCAGTTCAATTAAAGAAGACACTAGTTTATTTCCAAACATTTAGTACACACCCACCATGAATAAAATTTTTGCTAATTAACTAAGTTGAAAGTAATAAAAATGGGTACTTATTAACCTTCTGACAGTATCCTCGGTACAATTCAAATAGACTATCTTAATTCTTTCAAAACCCTTAAGTGGGAAATACGATGTTTTACTGACCAGGAAAGCAAATAACTTTGTACAAGTTATGACTTTTTAGCTAAATCCACCGGATGTTGTTACTAATAACTCTGAGGGTTCTCATAATTCTCTAAGGAAGGGGGAGAGATCAATGAATACACAGCCACAGTCAATTCCTGGCTGAGCTTGAGGTTTGAAGGCAGAGGTTCCCAGCCTGACGGGGTGAGAGGACCCACCGGGGAGCTTAGAAACACCAGGGCCAGAGGTTCTGTGTCAGCATTTTCCAAAAACCCCACAAATGACTCCAATGTGCCCCCAGGGGTGAGAATCAGTTTAAAGAGGTACACATTTAGATCGACCTTACACACTTATATTTGATAGCAGTTAAAAACTTTATTGTCTCAAGACAGATTTCCATTAAGAATCTCCCCTGCCTCCCCCACCTCAAACCCATATCCTTTCCTGGCAGATCTGTCACCTTTTCAGTGACCATTTTTCTCTCTCCATTGAGGACACAGTGAGTTGAGAATAAACCTGCATGAGAATAAAACACCTTTTCCTCCAGGTGTCGGGCCTGACTTGCTGGCTGAAGGTAGGGGGCATACTAAATACAGCTCATGCTCTATCAGTATTAGCGGTGCTGGTCACTAAATCCCTAGTTTACTCTCAGTAGAGAGCTTGCAGCCACTTTTCTCACCAGCCGTGTGCAGAAAGTCATACCCGCTGTCTTTCAAGTACAGATAAGACCAAAGCACTGGAACAGCGACAAAGAGAAAAGGTAGTCAACCAAGACTGGGCCCCCTGTTTTACCTGCTCCCACTATTCCCCTTATTTTAACTCCTCTGCAATTTCCCTTTGTCCACTCATTGATTTGGTGTGGCTGAGTCATTTACATGAACCCCAGTTCTAAGGGAAATAACAGATCTTGGAATAATTTCTGAAAGCCAGGCATCTCTGTAGTGGTCAGAAATAATAGATGGCCAACATGCACACACCGTGGCACTTCTTGATGAGAAAGCGTAAGAAACTTGCATAGGTCACAGGAGGGTGGGAGAATCAGGATCGGAATTACACCCCATATCCATCACCCTGTACCTTCCCTTAGAAGTGCAGGTCGGTGGTCAGACCTTGAGCACTAGCGTTTACCAGCTGTGAGGTCCTGGCTCCTTATCCACCATGCCGAACTGCAGTTTTCTCACCCATAGGATGGAAACACTCGTATCCAGCTTTTGGGGCTACCAGGTCCCTCACACACGCCATTTAAGTAGCCATCTCCTCCGCCTACACCTTAAGGGCAGGCGTGAAGAACACAGCACACGAGCCCCGAAGGAGCTGCCATATTCTCCCACCATAGGCCTCCTTCCTTTCATTTCTGCAGATTTAAAACAGTCACGATTCAGTGAAACGACGCAGAGCTTCCTTTTGGAAAACACGGTACACATACCCCAACTTTCATTTGGGCTTTAACACTTGCGATTGCCAAATCTCAGGCTTTTAATTTTTTTTCCCTGGGACCCTGATTCCTGACATGAAAGATGCCTCGAGGCTCCCAATCTTCCCCTCTAACAGTGGTGGCGTTGCACCCCGCCTCTGTCCCCAGGGGACTTTTGGCCACACAGTGGCAACATTCTGGTTCTACAGCTGTTACTGGCACCTAGTGGGGAGAGACCAGAAACGCTGCTAGACGTTACACAACGCACAGGAAAACCCCAACAGCAAAGCGGCCAAATTCCAGCAGTGCCACGGCCGAGAATCCTTGTCCTAATGCTACACTGTCGATCGATCACCGCGTAACGCTGACCATTGGCCACTTACCAGATCAGGGCCAAATCTGGACGAAAGATTAATAAGTCAAGAGTGCAAACATCAAACTGGGCGGGGGTGTTCATAGGAAGAAAGGCGGAGCCAGATCTTAGCGTTCAGTTGAAATGGCCAAGGTTCAGAGTTTTCGGAAAACGTGGGTTTACTCAAAATGGCAGAGACACGGGCCCTCTGTCTTCTTTTATGAGTCACATCTAATCATACTGTGACCTTAGCACCTGGCGCGCTGTAAGGTGACTGGGGAAGGGCAACAGTCACGATGGCGCTGAAACTGGAACAGACCGAGAACGCGGGACAGCAAGTGCAAGGGCATCTCCTTTGTTTTTCAGATGTTCCTCTCATCCCTTCTCAACGTCCTCACGCTCCTTGGGGCCTCGTACTGCGTATTGGTATCAGCGCAGGCTCTTCTGCAAGGTCCTCTCATTTGTCACTCTCCAGGCAACGGGACTTCCAGCTGCGAGTTTTCATTAGACAACTTGCGGTGAGTAACCCTGACGTCAGCTGATGGTCTTACACAGCAACTAGTACATGTTCATACCGCAGTGGCTACGAATCAAAACCAAAGATGTCCCCTTTGCTAACAAACCTGCGGTAGAAAATTAGATTTCACCCCCAGATGCTATGCACACATTCAGACCTCAGCCGATGACCCTTTGTCACCTATCAGGTGCCAGGTACCTGGAGGTAACAGAACTCCCCGGGTATCCCCACTCTTGTTGGGGTGACGGATAGTTGCAGAGCGTGGACAGTTACAAAGAAGTGACCCTAGGCTAGCTGCGAACTGCCAGGCGCAGCCTCATATCCCACCTTTTCCTGCACTTGTTCTCCCAGGTTGCACTGCAGCTGCCAGTACTGGAAATGCAACCTTTCTTAGAGGACTTAGTCCTACTATGTAGTAAACCAAAGAGAAATCTCAGGAGGGATGTGTCGGGTTGAAAAGGTTCTCCCTTTCCATTCCTTGTCACAACGGGCACAGGTCCCTTCCATTAGATGTAGTTAACACGCCTTTTTTCTGAGTAAACCTTGTACACCTGGTCCAGGAGCAGAGGCGACATGGGTTTTGCACTAAGAATCAAGCTCCTGCAAAGGGCAGGGCGCCTTTGTTTTCGCCTCTTCAGCAAGTAGAACAATGTCTGCATAAGGAGGCTGAGCCACGTACAGTTGACAGGCAACCATTTTTGACAGAACAAGTCTGAATAAAAAGGTCAATACCTGTTAAGAATCCATGGACACCTGCTCAGAAGCTCTGATCTAAACGATAATTTCTGGGCACAGTCCTTTCGGAAGTACTTGGGTTTATTTACTATACGTAGCCTTTCCTGGGCACAACGTTGTATTCTTTTGATGGACAGTGAAATTCCCGAACATCTTTTCTTTCATTTTTCTAGAATGTATCCCGACTCCTTCAACCTACAGTGGTTCACCAACGGGTCCTGCATCCTGCCCGATGGTCTGAAGTCTGTCCCCAGGAATGACCTGGTGACAAGTGACTGGAAAAGCTACACCTTCCATTCCACGTCTAAAGAGGAGCGATACAAGATGATCCATCTCTCAGTATTTGCAGGTCTGCTGCTCGTGGGGAGTCTTGAATTACTGTTTGGGCTCAGTCAGATAGTCATCGGCTTTCTGGGCTGTCTGTGTGGAGTCTCCAAGCGCAGGAGTCGGATTGTGTAGTTCAAAGGCAACAAAAGGAAAACATTAGTTCGAATCGCCTGAGAATTACATGGAAAAGGCAACATCCTTCTGGAAATCAGAAGTTCAACAATGGAACGTTGTCTAGAAAACTGCAGCGATCATTTAAATCCTAAAGGTGGTTGTTACATTACCTTCACGGAAATTAAAAAAAAAAAAAAATTGGCCTTTTACGTGTAAAATAAAGCATGTTGGTAAACACAATACTTTCCTATGAAACAGCAATGATCATCAGTAATTGACTGGGGAGCAGTGGAGAAAAGCTCTGAATTTGTTTTGCATCTTTCTGTAGTTTGGATTTTATCACTTTTTATTCCAGTGAGTGAAGAGGAAAGGATGAGGGAGGGGAGAAAAGAAGAAACAAGTTATCCCGGAAATAAAAATACGGGAACTTTTTCTTGTATTTCTCTATTAAATACCTGAGTGGGAATCAAGTTTTTAGACTGAATTTCTAGCTCACAGGAAATCCAGGGAAAGAACTCAGTCAAGTAGTAAAGATCAAACGGTAAACGTAGTAGCCTTCTGTTTCCAACAAGGAACTGTATAGGAAAAATAAAAAGTGGAATGTTTGAGGGGACTATTCCATACTGAGAGCAGATGTGACTCACCTAAATAGATTACGGGCCTTGCTGGGGGTCAGCGGGGAAAGAAATCTGGGCAGGGTCTGGTTCTGGTAATTAGTAAGGACTTAATGTGGACATTTTTTTTTTTTTATGGCTGACAACTGTTTCATGGCTACATAGGAAAATGTCCTTATTTTTTTCAGAAGTGCATTTTTACGTGTTTGGGAGAAAATGTCACGTTTTTAAAATGCTTCACCCAAAAATAAAGCAATGGAAAAATGTTAACTGTTATATTTCAGTTACAGGTACGTAGTGAGTCATTTTACACTTTTCTTTTCCTATGTTTGCATTTCCACACTAATTAGAAAACTATAAATACCTAGAAAAAATAAGATATAATAAAATGGTATATTTACCATATTAAAATGTTATAAAGCACAGGATAAAAACCTACACATTTTTGTTTGTTTTCAAAGATTTTATTATTTTCAGAGAGAAGGGCAGAGAGGGCAGAAGAGAGGGAGAAACATCAATGTATGGTTGCCTTTCATGGGTCTCCAGCTATAGACCTGACCTGCAATATGTGCCCTGACTGGGAATTGAACTAGTGACCTTTGGGTTCGCAGGCCTGTGCCAATCCACTGGGCCACCAGCTAAGCTCACCTACAATTTTCTGAATGCGATTATTCTTCTATTTTATTCCAATTATTTATGTTCATTGGGCTTAAGGTTCTAGAAATAACTTACAACACTTCTATTGTAGCTGCCCCTCAAAATTAGTAACATCAAGAACTTGTCGGCATTTTTTCTAAATCCATTTACTGCATAAAGCGCTTCTCCCCGCACCAGCTAATCCCTATCTACGAATTTATCAGCTCCTTCCTGCTTCCAGTAGCTAGGCCTCTCTGCCCAGGTTAGATCCCTCCAGCCTAATCTCCGGCCAAATCTTTATTCTCTAGACTTCAGGGTAAGCATTGCTTTTTCTAAGGACTTCCCAAACTACCTAATGCAACGTAGCTGCCCCATTACTTTTTCCTTCAGCATTTTCATTGATGCTCACCACAATAGTGATAGTTTTATTTGTGCTGGTTTCTTCCATTTCATTCCCCCTGTAAGACTGGAAGCTCTTACAGGGTATGTTTCCCTTATTCACTCCTAGTGTGCTCAGTACTGAGTACATGCCTGACTCAAAGTAGGGCCGTTAGAAACATTCTGTTGAGTGAATTAATGAACCCTATCTTTGGCACCTCGCTTGTAGTGAAGTCTCAATGCGTGTTAAGTGAATGGCAAACTGTGAATCGCCGTACAATTACAACAGTAAAATAACATGACAGCTATGTAATTAAACAACACTATCTTCTCACCCACTGAACGACACAGTTCTCTAGCGGGTCATGCAGAGACAGACTTAAGCCTCCGTTTCAAAGGGCACAAGGAAGGGTGACTCCACAGCAGCACAGCCAGAGAGACAGCTGTTATTTCCCTGCTATTTTAGCCTTGTGAAAACTGCTGGCATGAATAAAATCCCTAAAAGCCGACGGGCCACCTGTGGTTGGGTGTCTTTTGGGGACATGCCATCTTTGTTCTGGCACCTCAATTTATGGTTGCATATTTGATCACACACATGCATCCCACATGTACTTAGTCATTTACTCAGCTGTTTTTATTCCTCCCTCCCATCCCTATGTCCAACTTTTGGAATCTTTATAGACTTTCACATTTTCACTGTTTCTACCATGTGACACATTCTCTCCTCGCCTTCTTTCACTATATATTGCAAGTCACTCTTCCTCAATAAAATGGTCTTTAATCATTCTGTCTTTAATAAACCTTATCCCCACCTTTCTCCCTGAACCTGTCCATGCTTGGAAGAGCAGCCTTTGTGGCGTATTTGCTGTAACCGCTCAGCCCACTGCTCAGTGCTATGCACACATGAATCTGTGCTCACGGACCAAGTGATACAACACCTGTGATGCTGACACTGGGTAAAGGAACAGTTATGGTAAATTAAACCTTTCCCGAATTGAGGCATTAGAAAGAGTTCACTTTCAATGTCAGTTAAGCCACAAGACAGACATCCATGCAGAGAAGGAAGACCTGAGACTAGACTACCTGCACATTACCCCTTATAATGCAAATGCTCAACAAGTGTTCTTAGAAGCTGCGGCCGGAGGCAGACCATTCCACAGTGCCGTGTGACATTGTGCTTGTCCTCTGCTGTGGAGGGAGGCCACCAAGGAGAGCTGTGCTTTGCATTACAGCGACTCAAGCTCTTCTGTCTTTAGATCTGTAACAAGGTGGACGTGTTTCCTTGCTTTTACCCTTTCACAAAAGGAGTCTTTTTGGGGTCCTGGCTTCACACAGATGTCTCCTGTTACAGTGGCTGAAGACAAGAAACTGGGCTCCCTGTCCCCTCTACAATCATTAAGCATGAAAGGTCTAAGTGTGCTGTGTTTGGTAAAAATCAAAAGGAAGAAAATAGCTTTTCTTTTGCTTTTCTCCCTGAACTACTTTTATTTTATTTTTGGCCTTTGTAGAATGTTTTTCATGCTTGTCCAACCAAATAGGTACTAATTTTATCCATTGATTTTTATAATTTTTGTGCTTTCAATGGGATCACTCACAGAAATTACATTGTGATATCTATGTATCTGTATCTATCTACTTATTTATCTATAATTAATTACATCATTAGCCTATTTCAAAATTCAGAAGACTTTTTTGTGTGTAGAAGGGAAAAAAATGGTTATCAAACTCAGGATACACTCTGGAAAGTAAAGGGAAACTCCTTCCTCCAAGGATTATTTTTTGAAGGATGATGGCAAAACAAAAATAGAATGTTAAATCTACCGATTTCCCTCACCTGCTTTTCCCAAAACTGTGGATGATACCATACCTCACTAAAATTCTACCAGTTTTTGAACAAAAAGGAAAAAAAAGTGTTTTAGAATGTAAGGTTTCCAGGACTTGCTTTCTTGGTACATTGCATTCTCATGAGATTTAGGGTCCTAGCTAAACAGGACAATGGAAAAACTCCTGCAACTCCCGGCATTTTCATCTGCACCACACTGGAGCAACACAATTAAGAAAACCACTGGGAACACCACCCGCGCCCCTCTACCGGATGAAGGCCTGCACAGGCGCACAGTAGGTCTCCCTACCAGTCAGGTCTACAGCGGCCGCAGGCAGGCTCCCGTAAGGAACTAGCAGGCCTGAATGAGCGCGCAGCACAGCATGATGAAACAAAACCCTTCAATAAACGGATACTGCTTTGGTTGAATGTTTATTAAATACACTACAATTGTACCTTATTCTGTACATTTTTAAAACCACTCACATGTGAACAAATGTACTTTATAGAAAACCCACCTGAAAAACTAAAATAAAAAGAAGAACGCGCATTTTACACACGTATTAGATACTGTTGAAAATGTTAGGAATTCTTTTAATAAAGGTGATCATGACACATGAGGTGGCTTGATTTTCCTGACTCTGATTCCAGACCATGACTTCAGGAGGTGGAGGTGAAATGTGAATGCAAACAATGTCCGTTAGCGAGACTGCTGAATGGTGTTGGGAAAACACACAAAACACTTTTTCTTCTTATAAATGCTCTTCCAAATGCATTCTCTACCTCTCTTCCATCCATTAAGAGAATTACTTGTGCAGACAGATGGGGCAAAAAATTAATTCCCTTTAAAAAACAGATTAGAGCCTATTTACAAAACATGCGGAAGGGGTGTCCTCGGGCGGCGGCAGGACACGCAGTGGTGAGCGCAGCGAAGCCACGGGTCACGCCTCTACTGCGCGCTCAGTCTGTCCCCTCCCTTCCGGGAGGAGCACTACTGCAGGACATGGACTATGCAGGGCGGACACGCAACACAGAAACAAAGACGTTTGCAAATTCTTTATATTTCCAGCTGTTGAGACAAAGTTACCTCTAGCGGCGAAACCACAGCCAGCTATTGAGCAGCCAGAACGCGACCGTGATTGAATACATGACCATTTCTCTTTTAGCTCGTTCTTTGTTTTCCTCTTCTAAAAGCTGTAGCCGTCGATTTAGTTTGATGATCTAAGTGAAACACAAAGACCACAAATTGGAAGCTTTAATGCATGGAGTAACCCGAGTCTTACACAGTACTAATCATAGGCGGATGTAATTATTACAAACATGGCAAGTTTCATCTGGAGCAAAATAAACGCAACCACATGCAGTGAAGTTACCCATGACAGCTTGAACTCACTTAGCTCCTCTTTTCCCTTTCCCTTCTCCCAACGTCGGAGTTAGGGAGGGGGCACTTCCTGGCCTGACGGGACAGCGAGGCGGCTGACTGCTGCGTGCCGCTCTTCTGGGAGGACAGACTCAGCTCGCTTGCGCAGGCTGCCTACGGGTCCCACCCCCACTACCAGCTCCGGTCGCTCAGCCTCAGTTGGCCATCTTTACCCCACCTTCACTGCTTCTCTGTCCACCCCTCTTACTCACTGTGGGGATCCCTGGAGCGGGCCCTGTCCCTGCCAGCTGACAGGGGATCAATTCCGTATCCTGAAGCTGGTGACCCATCCAGACTGCTGGGCTCCCAGCCACCGAGTGGGGAACTGCATGAGTACAGGCTTCCCCTGCTGCCGAGTCACACGTACAAACTCTGCAGTCTTCTTACGTTTCCCTTTTGTTACTTACCTTAGAGACTCAGTTTCCCAACTGGCTTTCTACCTCTTAAAGTTTCACAGCACGTCTGTGGCTTATTTATTTATACGACTGTATCTTTGTCCTTTACTAGTTTACCCTCTAAGTTAAGGATTAAATGAATATTGTGAAAACACAAACTCAAATTACACTTCTGAAAACAAGGTCATTGGTGTAATTATGGATTTAAAGGTCAAAGACATCTACTTTCTTCAATCAGCAGGGTATAAATAAGTACATGAAAATACGTAAGAACTTAGGGCATAGCTTCAATTTATATTTCAATAACTGAGACTCAAAGTGAAAAGCACTATTTGTTTTCCTAAGACCCTTGCATTATATTAACTCTTTAAAATGACACTGCCTTATTCTTATGCTAAACTATTTACCTTCTTAAGCTTTACCAGAACTACTTTATCTTCATTCATTTCCCCTCCTCGTCTGCCTGGTGCAGACACAACCAGAACACCGAGCATGCATTCCCCGTGTGTGATATAAAAAAATACCTATGTCCCTGTGGTTCTAAGTAAGACTTACCACAGAAGACGAGACGCTGGTACCTAAGACCCTGTGCAACCTGAGAACTTTGCAAAATGGAGTTCTCAAGCATCATAATCCAGGTCCCAAAGTGACCGTTCCGTATTTCAAAAAGCCAAGCAAGCAACTTACAGCCTTACTGCTAAAATGTCAAGATTCTTTGTTATTTGGCAGAACTGTATCAATCCATACTTGCAATACTGTTTTGTGCTAATCAAAACATGTAAATGAGGGTTTAATGCATCTTTAATCAAAATGGGAAAATCAATTACAGTTTAATAAGTAGTTTATCGGTAAAATATTTTCATTTGTGACCTTCCCAGGAGAGAAAATGATGAAATGTCAGGAACTGTCACTTTCAACATTATGTGAACATCGCTTAAGATTAACCTTATCTGGTACATTAAGTACCTGTCGTCGTAACGAAACCGCATCAACAACACTCATGTCATCTGCGGTTCCTTCAACTGATGCATCTACGTTTGAAATGCCATACCTAGCAGAGAGAAATAAAAATACAATTCATATTAGAATAGAACTAAGAACATCTGGCAAGTGCTCAAAGAATTGCTCAAAGACTGGAATTTAACAGTATGAATCCCTACAATATTTGACAGTCTGACTTGTCCCTAGTAAAGGAAAGACCATGTAACTGTCTTCAATACTGGCAGTGCCCTACCCCCGGCTGAAGACATCAACAAGGAGGCACTTGGCAACTCGGAGGGACTGGCATCCTTACACAGGCTCCTTGGCTGGAAGGACGTGCAAGCTGCTACTCTGGAATGTAACGACTGACAATTCTCGTACAAACTTCCGTTCACGTGTGCTTGCATGTCCCTGCTGAGTCACGGGCAAGGAACTCTAGTTCTAGCTCAAAAGTTAGACAGATCATTTTAAAATGCTCCTCCTCCCTCCGGTTGCCTCTGTTTTTGCCATTTCTGCTCTTTGCTTCTTAGTTCCAATTACTCTCTACTGTAAAATCACCTGAATACATCTCAACCCTACATTCGGATCCAGAATTGGTTCAATGATCAATCATTAAGTGGCTATGTATAGAATAGTAATATTGGAAAGCCACTATGGCAAACTCCAGGGAAAGCCTATTAAATGGTACTTCTTGCCCTGGCTGGTGGATCAGTGAGTTGAGCACTGGCCAGCGAACCAAAAGGTCCCTGGTTTGATTTGCAGTTAGGACACATGTCTGGGCTGTGGGCTGGGTCCCCCACCTGGGGGCATGTGAAAGGCAACTGATCAATGTATCTCTCACACATCAATGTTTCTTTCTCTTTCTTTCTCCTTCCCTTCCTCTCTAAAAATAAGTTAATAAAATCTTTAAAAAAGTATTCTTGTTCAAAGGCAGTTACTTTTAAAAGGGCACTGACTTTTAAATGAATGACAATAAACTTCTGAGAAACAAATATACACAAATACTATTCTTTCTCTTTGCCTGAATTTCCACTTTTTAAGTATACTTTTAATTAACAGCTTTAATGAGATACAACCTCACACATTTATATTCTATTTCAAACCTGTATGGTTATTTCAGTAAAATGTTCTGAATGAGAACATAAATAAACTGAATTTAAAACTTACTCCTATGTAATCTACACAGTCAGCATATAAATCATATATTCTAATATTTCAAGCAAGTCATTATAAAAAGCACTTTACCATACAAAAGGGGCATGAAGAGAATTTTATTTTTCATCTAGACACTTTAAGACAAAACATTCAGAAAATTCTTCGTTTTAAATATAATTGAAAATAATCCCAAAATACTGGAGTGAGGCAGTGTCATCACTCTGAACACCGATTATAACTAGACAGGTTGCATTTCAATAGCACGGCATACAATGATACTAGGGAGTCGATCTACAGTAATGTTTGCAAGTGCCTTTGGTAGCTAAATTCACTTGCTTTCTCATTAACTGCCCCTTTCCTCATGGGAACAGAAAACAATGAGTTCTTTACTCTGAATACTGAGAAGAACTGCACCAATCAAGAGAAATAAGCTATTAAGTTAGTAGGTACTAGAACTATGGGATTATGAACATCTGAATTAATTATTCCTTTGAACATCATAACAGAACTGAACGATCAGTAGAAAAAATGAGGGTTGAAGATGCCTCTTCTCTGTATCTTATCATCAAAACAAAACTCCTCTATTTCTGTGAGGCCAACACATGAGATGAACTGGAAAAGAAAAGTCAACAAACAGAAGCTATTGCTTCAAAGGTCAAGAGACCTGGACTAAACACAGAGAATGAAGTAAAACCAAAAGGGATTACTCACAATTTAAATCTTGAATTAACTAAGTTTTTTCAGTATCGGTAAAGGGAAATCTTCATTTGCAAACAAATCTAAGGACATGGCAAAAACACTTTCTGTAATTCAATTTAAAACAGAAGTAAACATTACCATGAGTTTTAAACTAAAACCTGTATTTATCAGAACTAAAAATTTTACGGAATGCTAAGTGAGGTCACTAGTTGAAAGTGGGTAAAAGGGCTGCGTTAGCCAGTCGGCAGGGGAGGGGCCCCTAAGGTGCTGAGGACACAGCCGGGTTCCTCGCACCTGAACTAACGGGAATGAGCACCAACCATGGCCTAACAATTAATGCATCAGCTTCCTCTCCTCACAGGCATAATGCTGCCAATTTAAAACCAACTGCTATAGGTAATATATTTGTGCTTAGCAACATTAACTCTGAAAAGTTACAGTAATGGTACCTGTGAATACTAACCAAGCTTCCTCCTAGGAGACGGAAAATGAAGGTTTTGGCACATGAGGATCTCAAGTATTTGCATGTGCCATTCTATCTATCCTGTGCTTGACGGATGAAATGATTACTCAGACTAAGCACGTGGGAAAGTTTGCAAGGGGCAAAGATAAGAGCAAAGTTGAAATCAACAAATGCCAAAAATTCTTCAATTCCATTTATGAATGTTTAATCTCCCCCAATTTAAGATGTGCCTTTCAGACAGTTTTATCCACATGCTGAAAATGGCATAGGAGACAATTCGCTGAAAAGGGCATGCTGGACAGAACTCAGGCAACGACTGAAATGGTGCTTGTAAAAGAAGGTGTAAGATATTTTCTGTTTTAGCATAATCTCCTAAGCTCTAGTTAAATAAAATATCTAGGATACATGACGCTGTGTCCTAACTGTTAAGTGTGGTGCCCACACTCTGGTGGCCAGATGACATGCGTGACGCCTCACTGTTCTCAGAGAAAAGCAGGCTGTGCTCACAGAGGGGTTCAAGGCAGAATAGAAAGGCATGGCTACTGTATGCATTACAGCCTGCAAAACACAAATTCAGCCAACTATTCAATCCAGTAGTTACAAAGAGCCTGAAGTTACCTGATGTTGTCATGATGAGCATTAGAGGTGGCAGCAGCAGACCCGCCACGCAACATGGGTCTAGAGCAGGTTTTTGTAGAAGGCACAAGACAGAACCAGGAAACAGAGATGTAATAAAATAAAAGCAAAAACAAGACAAATAAATGTCAAATACCATTATATTGTACGTTTCAATACAATATAACATATTTCAAATATTTTAAATATCTTTGCTTTGCATGTCCTCCATTTCATAAATCTGATCTTTTCAACAGGTTAGAAAAAGAGTAAATCTATAGTTATGTAACAAAATAGCACTGATATAAAATAACATTTTGTGCGCTTACATTTTAATTTATGGAACTCAAGCAGAGGCCAGTTCTATATAAAAAGCGTAACCTCTCTTCCGGTTGGAAACAAATCCCGCCAATCTTAGAAGCACATCAAGAGTCAGTTAGCAGCACCTGCATGATCATGGCTGCTCATCTGCTGGCAAAAGCCTGTCTTGAAAACGAAAACTTCACCCAACTCCTATTGTCCCACAACTGATCACATCATGAATTGTGATCAGAGCCTACTATCTCACTGTGGCCCTGTCTCATTCAGCCAAGCCGCACACCGCGGTTCTGGAGCTGAGCTTGGGCACGCGCCCTGAGGGACACAGTGCAGCTTCATAGGGGCACCCAGGTCAAGTCTGCTCTTGAGAGACCACCAGGAGCGTCACCCAGGGCTGATGGGAACGAAGACTAAGGTGCACTGGAAAACTGGGGATTTTCACTTAGTTTCAGTACATACTTTTTGGTTTCTAGAAAACAATGAGCTCTTTACCTAGGTAAGTAAGCAGTGACCTTTCCATACATCTTAGTTTTTAAAATCAGAAAACAAAAGCTCCACAAGGTCACTGGTCAATTCCCCAAAAAATAATCAGCAATATTTACTTAACAGAAAAAGAAGGTTGGGGTAGAGGATCCATACAAAGGTTTTAGGAATCATTACAGTGTATTTTGAATGTCTCATTCTCTTAAGCAGTGATCAGGTTTGGCCTAAATTTAAATATCAAGGCAATCCTTGATTACAGTAATCTTTTAATACCAAATTCCCTAGGTTTTTGTTTTTTATTTTTTTGGTAAGTTGACACAGATGTAGAATTTTGGCTACAATACAAATCACCATTGTGTCAATTCAATTTATTAAAGAACATTTTAATGTTCAGCTTGTATGCTTCCTAAAGGCACTACTTGGTGCTTACATCAATTTTTAGAGCCTAGAGGATAAAGCGAGTCAAAGACTTTTGGGGGAGGTCCGTTAGAATTCTATTTTGTTCACTAAAGAACGGTGAGAAATCACATGTGCCTGAGATGTTTTAAAACTGGTCCCATCTACTGAGAAATTGACTCTGTGGCGTTAGGAAAACTGTTACTTAAGCACCATCTTAAATGGCACTAACACGAAATGTTTAAATAAAGCCCACACTACGTGCTACTACCTAAGGCTTTTTAAAGCAATTCACACTAATATGCTCAAATGGATCTGCCATATTCAATATATTCCACCACAGAGATTCCCTTTTATAAAATGCAGAGCCAGAAAAGAATACAGTTTACCTTTCATAACGTATTTCATTTTGTCTTCTTACACTGGCAATTGACACATATAATATAAAAGTAAATTAGACAGGCATTTGGCATAGTACCACTTTCTATCCTAAGTATCATACGTTAAAAAAATTTCTAAGTTGGATAAATAGGTTCAACAATATGTTTTGTAATTAAAGTGGCAAAAGGGAATGTGATCCAGTGCTCTACAAGATCTAGTATTAACTTGTTCAGTGACATTCTTATTTAATATAGCGTTTTTTTGTATAAAAAATTGAAATTGCTACAGTAAATAAGCAATTTAATTGGGGAACCAGGAATTACACACATTATAAAAAAAAAGACTATTTCTACTACAACTCTGCATTCTAGGCTTTCCAAGTAATACATTTCCAGACACTTGCAAAAAATATAAAATCATTTACACACTGGTTTCTTATTCTATACATGCAAAGTTTGTAGGATCTGAAGAAAAACTATAAAAATAAGCCTCTTCTAAAGTAATACTTAGGCATGACTAATATGCCAATGTTTAAATAACATTCTTACTCAGAAGTCTCCTTTTAAAAATGTTAGTATTTTGCATTGGAGAATGAGATATGGCATTCTAGCAGATGTCAAAAGACTTAGGCATTTTCTAACCAGCTAAGGACTGAACCATAATAGCACTTAAAATCAAAGAACACATCCAGTGCTTGTCCCAGGTGTTTTGACAAATAAATTTTTCTAATGTGTACAATTAAAATTTATCTTCTTGTTGAGCTTGGTTTTAGATCATACGAGTTCTCACAAAAAAATGAAAATACCTAAGTAAACCTTTCAACAGTGTCCCTTCAAGTGTAAACTACAAATAGTTCTTCTATCAAGCAACTATGAATCTGCATTATTTTATAATAATATAGCAGACAGAAAGTCTTCTTCCCTTTCTCCTCCTGTGCCTGCCTGACAATAGGCCTAGCTTAATTTAACTATACCTAATGTGATAGCATGAGACTAAAGATAACGTATTAGTCCAACAGCCCAGGGTAATAGAGATGTACAGAACAAAAAACATAAAAGCACTTAAAATTTTATATGCAGTTATTATTTTATAATCATGCAAAGTAGACCATTATCCAAATTTCACATTCCTAGTTCTTATATCTGAAAAGTCATGTTAAGACAGTTCTTGTGGTAGAAAGAAACCCTGATTTGGCACTTACAATTCTGATTAAATCTTGTTCAGCATTTAGATCATAAAAGATTGAAATACAACAATAAACTAAAAACACTTTCAATAATGAAAGCACCCAATAAAACTAATACGAATCCAACCCTCCAGGCTCCAAGATTACAACAATGATGTGTCTCCAGGAGCAAAGAATTATTAATACAACTACCTTATGAATTAAAAATATCTCATTTGAGTAAAAAAATGTAACTCCTTCTAGGAAAAGGGATTTTAAAGTTATCATTTCATTAAAATTAAAAAATAAAATAAAACTTCCCTTAGGGCTCAAACTAGTTTTTCATAATTTTAATGTACTGGGGGCTTTGTCATCTACTGTAATTCAACTGATGGAGGATTTATAAATACCTTTCTCATTCAGGTATTTTCTCTGTAACAGCGTTTGACATGCTATAATCTGACCTAATAATCTGGTCTCTTCTAAGGACCTATGGTAATGAAAAGGGTAAAGAATAAATTTAATTGTAGGGCAGGGGAGGAAACAGGCCTTTGGAACTCGGCTCTGAAGCGCCAGGTACTTGTGAGTCAGTGTCTTTTGAAGGCTCCTCTGACACTAAATGAAGAGTTGGAGGTCACGATCCCTGGACCTTAAATAAAAATGATGGCGGCAGTGGTTGGGGGATTCCTCACAAGAATACAGAAAAGTAGGTAATAGTTTATCCACCCCTTCTCTCTCTTTTCTAAATAGCTGAGAAAAACGAAGCAACTTGTCGAGGTCATCACACAGCTAGATACTCAGTGGGTGGGCCACGACTGGCTCCAAATGACCACCTAATTATATGCTTTTTCTTTAAAGCACAGCCCCAAATATTCGAAGACAGTACTTGAAGCTTCCAATATAAAAGGGACTTGAAACCCTTGGGGAAGGGGATATACATATTAAGTTTCCCCCCTGCCACGAGCTTTCTCTTTTAGGCTCTTTCTGGTCCAACTGTCTGTCCCTGAGCTGCCGTGCCCACCACTAGATCCAGCCTGGGAGGCCCGGGAACACCCAGAGCTGTACGGACAATTTATTTACAAAATGTGGGGAACAGCCCTGGCTGGTAGCACAGTGGATAAGGCGCCGGCCTGCGAACCCAAAGGTCGCTGGTTCGATTCCCCAGCCAGGGCACATAACCAGGTTGCAAGCCAGGTCTCCAGTCAGGTCTGTGGCTGGAGGCAGGTGAAAGGCAACCATACATTGATGTCTCTCTCCCTCTCTGCCTCTCTCCCTTCCCCTCTCTCTAAAAGTAATGAAATAAAATCTTAAAAAAAAAAAAAAAAAAAGATTTTATTTAAAAAAAAAAAATGTGGGGAACACCTGAGGCTTGTGGGAGGCTCAGACACTCCATAAGAAAGTCTGTCCGGAGCAAGCCACCGACAATTTGGTTCCTAAGGTAAGAAGTAAGGTTTACTGGGTATTCTTCAAAATGCAAAGATGAATAGTCTAATAATCACAAAATGTCAAACACTGACTCACAGAATTACCAGACAAAAGGTGCGTTGAAATGAAGCTGATTGTACCTTTCCCTTGCAGTGCCAAAAAGCTTCCTAAATTTCATCTTTTAAAAAAACTGTCGTAATAAAGCAAGGACAAAAATAATGGCAAAAAATTTATTTGTATGAACAAGTCTAAGTATACTACTAATGATTTTACTTAACATGTGACATGTTATCAATACTGAACAATACCAGATTTTCAAAAATAGCACCTGGGACTTTCAGTAGAGGCCTAGAAATCCCTTGCTAGAGGAATTAAAAAAAAAAAAGTCTTGGGAGCTACACTGACATCATTGTCGCATACAGGCTTCATTAATTCAACTATATCAGCATCAAAAACTTCCTAAAGAAAATTGGTATGCTTCGTTCAACGTCCTACACTCAGTGCCACAGTATCTCCAGCGTATGCCAAAATCGAATCAAGTTCTTAGCAGGTCAACAAAGCCTACGGAAAATTCACTGCACTTCCTGTGTCTAGCTACTAACCAAATACTACCCCTACCTGAGAAAAAGCTCATAGAATCTGGGGAAATGTGAATTTTGGACAATAATTTCAAATTAAAAGGAAGCAAACGGATTTAAACCACTGAACTTTAGAAAGAGGCAAAGGTGCAAACGCAAAAGGACACCACCGGGAAAAGCCACCACGTATTCAACAAAGCTGGCAGCGCCTGCAATGGCCAGTCACCTGCGATTTTCCTCCAGCACATCCAAGATCTGCTGGTAAGCCCTACGGGTAGAAGACTGGATAAGCGACAAAATGCCACGAGCAGAGGAAAGACTAGCTCCGTCTTCAGGTAGCATATGGGGAGGACAGACCCGAACCTGTTGTGGCGATGGTGTCACACTGTTTATATAAGCACAGCACATGAAGAAAAAAAAAACTCAAGTCAGATTTTTATCAAACTTTAGCTCAGCAGTTTCCCACTTACATGTTAAGAATTTCTGTGCCCCTTTTTCCCACCCTTCACTTTCCCCTAAAGAAACAGTCAAAATCAACAAGTTAATATACCAAATTGTTTTAAAGGACTAGCTACAATGCAGCACCTGTAACTGGGAAGCGTAAACATCAAAGTAAAAGAAACAAATCATGACAGAACAACTTTAGGGAGGAAAGGCGCTACAGCACTGCGCTGTTCGTCCGCTAGTCCTGGAGAGGCGCGTCCTTTAGGTGGCCGGTGCAAACTGCTAACAAACAACACTGCCCTGCAATGTAGGAAATGATCAGAGTGAGACAGAAAATTCTGGTTTACAGGTGCCAAAGTTTAAACATGTGGATGGAGAGTGATCCCATGAAAATGCCCTTCCACATATTTCACAAAGACAATGAAACAAGCTGACTTTATGGGTCCATTTAAAGACGAATTCAAGTTTCAGAAAGCTATAACAAAAGTACTTTAATTTTTTAACTCCATGAAAGCCTAAGTTCTTTGACTAAATGACTAACACATAAAACTACTTCCAATTCTGTGAATACAGTGGAAGAGGCAAGAATACTTCTGAAATTTTCCAGATGGATATTAACCATTTCTGGGTTTCTCAGTGACAGTCCCTTGATCCTCTCTCCTGTATAAGCTGAGAGTCGCAATTTCTTTGGCTCCACTCACAGTGCGTCCGAAAAGCTGAACACACGAGTCTTAACAGTTCTAACCCAGACTCTTAAGATTGGTGTACAAGGTCCGTCCAAAAAGTATCAAGCCAATGTCAATACAATTAAAAGTTTGCTCGGCCGATACTTTTGGGACAGACCTCATTATTTTCAGACATTTGTTCAATCTTAGAGCATGATTAGCCATTTGAAGTATTTAACTGATACACAGACTTGGCATCTGATTTGTTATGGTAAGAGGCTGCGTTGTTATGAAATGACTGGGACCCTGAGATGTCAGGGCAAAACACCTCAGGCTAAACCTCATCCTTGTAAACTATGTTAACAAAAGAAAGAAAATGGAGCAGAGTGTCAGCTGAAAAAAGAAAATCTTTTGTTTGATTTGTATAATCTTTCTAACTTAACATGTGTGTGTGTTTGGAAACCAGAAAGTATGTGGGAAGTTTTGAAAGGATAGCTGTCTTCCAATATTTTTCTGAGTCCCAGGAAATTCAACACAAAATCTTCTCACAATTCTGTGAATAACTTAAAATATCTTGGTGATCCAAAGTGAGGAGAATAAATATGAAAACCTGTTTTCCAAAGGTTCCTTGGAAGAGAAAGATACAGGCCAAATCTTCTCATACTGAGAAATTAATGTCAGGCTGATGTTCACAGAGCAAGTAGGCCTAATGGCAAACCCAGAGTCAGCCCCTAAGAGTAAAACAATCAGTCTATCTGGACACAAGGTACTTAGTCCTTCACTCAGGAGTCTCCTGAGGCACCACAGGGAAGCTCTGAAGTTCCCACTCCTTGTGAGACATTAGACTGAATTCATGTTAGAAATGTGTCACAGAGGCTGGGAGAAAAGTGGGCAGTTTTATGCTGCATACACAATACATCCTACACTCTCCTGACTGAGCTGCCAACACACTTGGCTAAATTTACCTACCAAGTTTTAAAAGACCAATTGGTACAATATTTATGACATAATTAAAGCTCTTATCTTTGTGTTTTGGCCCTTGAACACTTTTGCACATTATTCTATATTAGTAAATAAATTAAGCACATACTACCATATTAAAGTCTCAGCGTCAATATTTAGAATAATCTTATAGCAACAACACTGATAAACTAAATCCAAATTCATGAAAAACAGTTCATAGATTTTTGTCCATTAAAAATTAAAAAAAAAAAAAAAAAAAAAAATTAAAACAAGGCCTGGCTGGTGGCACAGTGGATAAGGCACCGCCTTACAAACCCAAAGGTCACTGGTTCGATTCCCAGCCAGGGCACATAAGCAGGTTGCAAGCCAGGTCTCCAGCCAGGTCCGTAGCTGGAGACAGGTGAAAGGCAACCATACATTGATGTCTCTCTCCCTCTCTGCCTCTCTCCCTTTATCCATCTCTAAAAATAATAAATAAAATCTTTAAAAAAATTTAAACAGATTTTGAGAGAAATCATCTTATTAGAAAAAGAATTATTTGACTTCTAAAAGGAGTATTTCCTACCCAAACACATAATATCAGGGGTATTTATATAGTAGTCAAGCACAAACTATTTTAGGATTCACTGCTAAGAATTCTTAGAATGCACAGAAGGTGGAGTTCTAAAACAGTCTGCAAGATCTCTTCCAATTCTGCCCTGGCTAGTGGCACAGTGGATAAGGTGCCGGCCTGCAAACCCAAAGGTTGCTGGTTCAATTCCCCAGCCAGGGCACATAACGAGGTTGCAAGCCAGGTCTCCAGCCAGGTTCATAGCTGGGGCAGGTCAAAGGCAACCAACTGTACATTGATGTTTCTCTCCCTTCCCCTCTCTCTAAAAATAATAAATACAATCTTTATTAAAAAAACAAAACTCTTCCATTTCTAAGATTCTTTGATCATACGAAATTGAAATATGGTAACAGAAATTACAGTTTACATGATCTTCAATTGTAACTTAAAAATTATGTAGATCAAAGACAAAAATTAAGTACCAAAACTAGTAAAGATATTTCATCAAAGGCCAACATAACATATTTGGCTTTCTGATGGCTTATCCAAAGAAATTAAATTTTCAAAGATTCTTTGGATTTCTGATAGTTTATCAGAAAGTAAATTTTCAAAGATTAGTAAGAAATAACCTTTTTATTGAATTATATGGCAATCCCTCATAAACAGCAAAAACATAATACGAAGGATTTTAAACTGATGGTCACTTTGGGCAATATATGTACAGATTAAATGCCCTTGATTGTTAGCACCTATTTTCATCTGTAGATGAACTAAAGGATTAAATCAGAAGATGACCAAAATTACTCTAATTAGAAGCAATAAATACCTTAGCAATTAAAAAAAAATCTGAAGCAGCCTTGCAAGTCTTTGTTACAGACATATACAAACAAGCTGAAGACAAACCCCACTCGGTGGCGCCAGTCTGCTGCTCCTGGAATTCCCCCCCCTCCCCCGACCCCACCCCAGTGGCATCATTGCGAAGGGAAACAGTGCTTCCCGCGCTGGGTTTCACCTCTGTCCACTCACCACCCAGCCAGGGCAGAGGGACTTTCTGTTTTGTTTTGACAAGTGAGCTACTGTGAAAAATGAAAAAGTAAACATTCTGCCAGGGCATGGAGATTATTTAGCAAATGTTATAATATTATAATATAACTTAAGAAAAATGCACTTTAATGATAAATGATCCTAGTAATGTTATAAAACATCAAAATCTCATTGTTTCTTTTAAAACAGATTAGAAAAATTGGAAAAAAACACCAATGTTTACCATGCTATTTCATTAGTAATAGCTCAACCTCACGCTTACATACAATTTTATGACATGATTGTTAAGTAAGTAACACTAGGCAATGTCAAAACTCAAGTTTACTTGGCATACCTATGTCATCATTAAAAGCAAAGTCCAGGGTCAAGTACCTCTTTCCCACTGTTTTTATAGGAATAATGTTTCTCAAACTGTGAGGATAACCTCTTTGGTGAGGCTGCGGCCTCTTTCAAAACAACAATAAAGGTACAATAGGGAAAAAGAAGAGAAACACATTTCTCTTGAAATTTTAAATATAAAGGAGTCTTTAACTTGTTGCCACTATCTAAGATGATTTAGTTCCTAGAAGCATAACGCGAGAACCAGAACCAGAGAACAATCACTGGCTGTCAGAGTGGTGCTTGAGAAGGACGTCAGCTTTCCAATTCTGATGTTGTCCACTAACATTCCCCTTCCCTCAGGGGTTTCATAACCTCCAAACATTCTTCCGAGTATAACTTTAATCTATGACGTTTAAAAACTCCTTCAATGACAAACCACACACACACTCCACTCTCCTTCTGAGTCAAAATAAAGCAAGACAGTGTGCTTAAACTATAAAAAACTGAAATCACTCAGCTTACTTAAATCTGTAGAGAACATTTCAACCAAAGCAAAAGAAAAAAAGTGTTTAGTCCTTATGTATAAATATTTTAAAAATTTATTGGATTTATTGGGGTGATATTGATTAAGATTATATAGGTTTCAGGTGCTTATGTGTGAATTATTTCATTTTACTTTCACCATTATACCCAAGATCAAAATCTGAATTGGTCCAATTTTCTTCCCCTAAACGAAGCATATGGTGACAGTTTGAGAAATCCTGAACCAGAGGTACTAAAAGCCAAACAGTAAGAGAATTACGGTATGCCATGCCAATTACCAGGTGAAGTATTAGTATAACAGAAGCCTGCAAAATGAAAACAACTCCTACGGTGAGAAGCAGAGCAGGTAGAATCTTACGTGTACTCCGGTGCAGAAATCGGTGCCTGGAACCTTGAAATTTTATTTCTTGGGGCGGAATCTGATCTGTGCCACCTTAAACAATAATTATGCTTCTTTTACATATTCGGCTTTTATAACACAAAGGAAAAGCTAGATACAATTCTACTGGTCAGAACTCAGTTTTGTATCTAGAGCTGACCATAACCAATCCCCTGGGCTCCCGAGCGCGACACAGGGGACCGAGACCAGCACGCTCGCTCTCAGACCCCTACGTCCTTCTATCCAGGCCGAGGAATAAACGTAAAGGCGGGCGAAGGTTCACGCACTCTGGACACACAGTTCATCTCACGTTACGAAGAAAAGACCAAAGCAGGTAAAGACAGCAAGAGTTTGATAATTACTTTAGTCAGGGTAAAATACAGCTGTATTAACAGTTCCTTCCTGACCATGCTACCAACATTGAATATACAATGGATTCATTACATAAAATTCCTAAGATTAAATGTACATTCATAAAGATGCATTCAATTATAAATTATAAAATTAATAGCGACAGTAGAAAAAAGGGCAAGGTTATATTATTACCAAGACAGTTAATATATGGTAACATACATATAACCACTATAATAAAATGTATGGTTAAGTAATGTAAGCATTTCAACGTGAAATATATATTCACTTTCTTTTTACTACCAAAAACGAAAACATGAGATTTTCAGTTTTACTAAATATCTAGAATAACATTACTTAAAGAAAAAGAAATCAAACAAGGATTAGTTAACGCTATTATCTTTTCTGTTACGAGGAACTTACTGGTAACTGCAAAAATGTCTATGAACTAATTAATCACTTTAAATCATACAGTAGGCTGGTTTTTGTACATAACAGAGCTGTTTCTTTTGAATTGAACTCAGCCACCAGTAATATATACTTTGTGAGGATAAAAATATTAAAAAATGATGCTATACTAATGCTATTTCACTAGTATGAGATTTCAAAGTAATTTAAAACCTAAATAAGTCATACGTTTATATAACAGGAAAGTTCACTAAAATCTTTGCTGTCTTAAAAAATAATACAAATAGAAAATAATAAAAGCTCTTAGGTTATGTTTAATCATTCTGAGGGCACTAAATATCATGAAGCTACCGTAGCCATAAACGATACAGCTTTTTCCTTGTTTGCATAATATGCTTAAATAGTCTAGGAAAATGACTTACAGGCTGGCTGAAATCACTGGCAATCATGTACCCTCCGGGAAACATACAGTTAAAGTCATAGTTCTCTCTTGCACCTGACACAAGGAGACCCTCTGCCCATCAGAGCCTATCCTGCACCCTTACACCCACTCTTCAGTGAGATCCAAACTAGAACTGGATATAGTTTAATACAAATGGTATACTTGTACGGTCCTCTAGCTATTTTGTATTAAAAGGTAAATGCTTTGCTTTTACTTAATTTGAAGAGAAGATTTCATCTCCTAATTCTTTTGCAGTTTCCAGAGAAGCTAATGTAAAATATAATACTTGGCATCAAATATGGTTAATGATGAATGTGTTCATAATAATTGACTGAATACTCAATGAAGAAGAAATACTGACATAAAATATCTAAATAATCTATTTTAAATTGCTATAATCATCAATGGCTTTGAGACTTAAAATACTGATCAGCTTTTAAAGGGATGTTTAATTTACAAAAACTTACCAGTTTTAATAAAACAACAAAAAGCACTTGCCTGGTCTAAAACATCTTACAGTGGGGGAGCTTTTGGATCAGAATATGATAATACAACCAAATGAGAAAGGTTTAAACAAACAATCCTTTAAACAATATACTTGTATTTCCGGGAAACGAAAGGGACCTAATAATTCACTGATTCAGAAAGCAGGGAGCTGAACAAATAATCCCGGAAAGGGAAAAAAATCCACTCACCTATGGTTCACTATTTACCACGGCTCATCAGAAGCACAGCTAGAAAGGGCCAGTTCTAGTTCATAATCTTATGATAAATTAAGTAACTTGAAAATAAAGCTATTTCTTTAAACAGTTTACCTTTTACTTATTTTAACCTACATGCTAGATAAAGTTTTGAAGGATGCATAGAACAGAGCACTCACTACATTTATCAACTTTTCTTAAGTCTACTTTATGGAAGATTCCCGAAATAAGCAAATCACCCTTTGTGAAGATGATCATATGCATTAAAGATAATGCTACTGAAAAATTTTCACAACTGGTCAGACTTTAAGGCTGTAAAAAGTATTGCAATTATGTAAAACTGATGTAAATGCAAAACAGATTTTAAGCACTATTAGAAGTAAATTATTTCTTTTCTCAGTTTATTAGGCATAAAAGACAATTTGTTCCTTTTTTTTTTTTTTTAAATATCTGAGGGTTAAAAGAAGGGACAGACAACACAGAAAACTTAAGACACAATGTTAGCGGCTGTACTCACATGGAGTCCGCTCTGACCAGCTGTCCATTTTGGCGAACAGCGTTCTCACTCATGGAGCGCTCTCGTTTTAGCCTGCCAACTGAACGGACCTGTTAGGCACAAAGAAAGGCAAGGGAGTAGAAAATATTCTAGTAGCCTAGTAGCAATTTAGCATAAAAGGAATCTTAATCCAAGGCTACTCACAACATTTACAAAGAAACATGACCAAGGATTGCTGCAGGCATGTGTCCCATAGGTAATACGTAAATACGTTATTATTTTAGAACAAGGCCCAACAGTGTTTAAAGGCATGGACTAGTATATTGTAGGACACGAGGTGATTCTGCCTTTTTTTCCTCCAGACTGTTCATGTTTGGGACAATGGCACCATGGTGTTGGGGAACCCCAGCAGCCACACTGAAGACCATGGGGAGGGGTACCGGCCAACAGCCCTAGCTGAGGGCCTGGACACAGGACAAGCTCTCAGACGCCGCAGCCTCAGCACACCTTCGGCCCAGTACTGCAGAACAGAAACTAGTTTCCCCTGTTAAGCCTGAAACAAATTCCTCACCCCAGATTCCATGAGCACATTCAATGGCCCAGGTAATCATTTCCATCACACAGTCACTCCAACTTCCTTCACCCCCAACCCCCTGACAACCACTAACCCTCTTTCTCCTGTTCTGGATGTTTCATGTAAGTGGAGTCATACAATACATGGCCTTTCAAGGTTCATCCATGTTGTAGCAGGTGTAAATACTTCATTCCTTATTATGGCTAAATAATATTCCACGATATGGATATACTACATTTTGCTTATCTATTCATCAGCTGATGAACATTTGGGTGTGTCTACCTTTTGGCTATTAGAGACCTTTTTGATTTTCATGACTTGGAGAACACTAGGGGCATCCAGTAAACAGAGACTGAGAATGTTGTCGAACATTCCAACATTCTACAGTACAAAAGGACAGCCCTCCCCACAACAAAGAATTACCCAGACCAAGATGTCAGCAGTGCTGCTGCTGCAGATGAAAAATCTTGGCACGTGCTGCAAAATGACTACTACAGAGTGAATGACTAGGGGTCTTCTTACTTGATAGGTACTGAAGAGCATCCGAATGAAACACCAGTGGTACCCGCCCATAGGGCCTTAATGCCCTTCTATTTTAATCCCTTTTCTAAAAGCTACTAGAACGTTGCTCCCTTCCTCTTCCTCCTTTGCTCCCTGGCTGACGGCCTCTGGAGGGCTGCCTGACCATGCTATGGAGCTGAAGCCCAGATCACCATTGCTTTTCTTTCCACCTACAGCTGACACTAAAATCAGACACTCTTGTCTTGCATCTCAGGATTTGGCTCCTGACACAAGATTTTAACTTTTATAACAATAATATTTATGCACATTATGCTTTTAATATAGATTAGAACATATACTAAACACATTACAGGCATTATTATGTTTAATTCTTATAAGAACCTTATACACTTGGCATTATTTTTATTTTAAGAGTCGAGCTTTGTCATTAAATAACTTGCCCAAAGTTATGTGCTTAGGAAGCAGCAAAGTGGGCCTCCAAAATTAGATCTAATCCTCAACCTAAGTTTTCCACGCCAGTATTAGATTCTCTGGGCACTTAGCACATTTGCCTAAATATAAAAATTACTTAGCAGGAGTAAACCCCACGTAGACTTAAAAACCTACAGTCTACTGAGGGTAATTCTGGCGGTAAACTTTTTCCTCACTCAGGCAAAGCAGTCCCTCAGAATGGAGTGTGGCTTGTTTTCAAGCAGTTCATACCAAGTAGGACTAGTGTCTAAAATCGTGGGAGCAGGAAGGCCAAAAGAAAAAGAAGAATATTAAAGGGAGGGTTTCCCTCCTGGCAGAATCCTTACTTGCAGACAAAACTATTGGCAGCTGTGATAACTTTTGTTGTGTGTAATGATCTTCATAACTGTCACTATCCCATGCCCTTAAAGAAAGAACTCTGTATCTCCTCCGTGTGTGTTAGTATTCTTCCCTCTTTCATACCACTGTGCAGGAACTATTCTTCACAGTGTAGTGCCTTACAAGAAAGTTTAAAAAAAAGTGTCTTAAACAAATACAATTCTGCAAATAGCAACTTTTCTACCACGTAAACTCTTAAACTTAATAATGCTTTTCACCTGGCAAATATCTAGAATGTCCAAACTAGAACTTACAGGTGTATTTTCTCCATTATCTCAATAGAAACTTTCAACTTAAAAGACTGTATCTAGTACTAGGACACTTCTTCACTCCCCTATGTTGTATGGGTCCTTCACAGTTTGGTTATCAAGAGCAACATGTTTCACATTGTCTCATACTAACCTTCTGACAACACAAAATTTCAGAAGCTCTAATCAGAACGTTGCAACTACAGAAATCCTCACAGAAGTTTTACAAAACTGGCCCTGACTCAATGGCAGAGACAAGACCTGAGCTTTGTTACTAATACCTGATTTGTCCCTACTGCTGCCACATTTAGGGCAACAGGGCTAACAACGTTACATGGTACAGTAAACAACTCCTTACCAGCTTTTCAGCAAGCAGGGAGAACAGCTAGTGTCAAAAGAAAAGAGAGCTTCTCTGGCCTCTTTGCCAGACTGCTTTGGTAACAGTGTGCATTAATCTTCTCCTATGCTCAACCTCCCAACTTTTCCTGTGTTGCTGAAGGCGTACTGTATGGTTCATGATTCCCACAAAGCCTGCTCTTCCCTGAAACGTAGTATTTAAATGAAAAGAACAGGAGCAACATATCTTATTTGAGGTATCTATAAACCAGGATTTATAGTAATCAATGGTCTATGCAGAAGCCTTTCGTTACCTATTGCTAATGGCAGGATTTATAGCCACTTACTCCTCTGCAACTTTCGCTTTTTTCTGTATTATTTTTAATTCAGTTGATGCCAAAAATTCTACTTACTTCTTCATTTTGAGGGGTTGGAGGAGGTCTTTCTAAATCCAGAAAATCCAGTGGTCTTTCACTTAGCGTAAGTACACGAGGTGGTGTTTTTAGGGCCAGAGGTTTAAAAGAAGTTGACTGAATAAGGTCAAGACCCCCTGGTCTTGAAAATGGAATGTCTTCATTATTACCTAGTAGTAAAAAAAAATAAAAAGGAAACAAGAGGTTTTTAAAGAGCTAGTGCCTTTATTAAACTGTACTGGCCACTACGTACCCACTAGAATGGCTAAAATGGAAAAGACTGACAATACAACGTGCTGACAAGGAAGTGGAACAACTGAAATGCTCATATATCACCACTGGAAATATGATAGAGCATAGCCAATGTGAAAAATACCTTGAGAGCTTTTTATAAAATTAAACCGTAATACGATGTAGCAATTTCATTCCCAGAGATATAAAAACACATGTCCTCACAAAGCTCTGTACAGGGAACAGCCATGGGGGTGTAAAGAACGGTTCAGGAAATGGAGCAGCCGGACTTACATGCATGACCTATGGCATGAGCCATGGTGTGGGGTGGCCTGAGGGAGTGAAGGGGGGCCAAGTGGAAAAATTGGAAAAACTGTAGTAGCGTAATTAAAACAAACAAAAAACAAAGTTTTGTACATGAATATTCAAAGCAGCTTTAATCCTAATAGCCCACACAGGAAAAACCCAAATGTCCATTAACAGATGAATGAATACACAAATTGTGGTATACCTACAGAGTGTAATTTTGCTACGTAATGAGATGTAATGGGTAAGATATAAACAACAGAAAAAAAACTTTAAAAACATTACACTAAGCAAGAAGTATATGCTGTATAATCCCACTTAGGTGAAATTCTAGGATAGACAAATATAAGTCTCTGGTTATAGAAAGGAGATGATGGTTGCCTGGATCAGGGTGGGTAAAAATGGAATGACATGGAGCACAAGGGATTTTCTAGGGTAATAAAAATGTTCTCTATGTTGACGGATGAGGGTTACATTTATCAAAGCTCACTGAGCTGTATGTACACTTTAAAATGACACAAGTTTTATGTATATAAATTATGAATATATTACCTCTCACTAATTAGTTGATTAAAAATAGTTTGAAATTTCAGACTACTACAATGAATAAAAATTTTGAAAAAAGGGTAAGCTGTGTTTCCCAATTCCTTTTCTAAATACTGCTTTTAAAAACCCAAAAGTTTTAGCCCTGGCTGGTGTGGCTCCGTGGATTGGTGTCAGCCTGTGAACCCAAGGGTTGCTGGGTCAATTCCCAGTCAGGGCACATAACCAGGTCTCCAGCCAGGTCCGTAGCTGGAGGCAGGTGAAAGGCAACCATACATTGATGCTTCTCTCCCTTTCTTCCTCCCTCTCTGCCCTTTCTCTGAAAATAATGAATAAAATCTTTGAAAAAAAAATTTTTTAGATTAAAAAATGAAAACCAAAAGTTTTCCTAAAAATATCTGGAACAAAAGATTATGTCAGACAACTGGATTAAGCAATGTAAAATACCTGCTACCACGATCCTCTCCGGAACCTGCATGGTCACACTTGCATTTGGAACGCCTTCTTGGAATTCTTGCTCCAGGTCAGCATTTGGTGGTGCTACCTTTAATTTTTCCGGGACTCTCATTCGCTGACTAATACCTTCAGTGTATTCCATCTCATACTGAATTCGACTAATTTCCGCCATCTCAGCAGCAGTGGGAGAAGGAAATGCTGCCCCACTCACTCTGTGGGCAAAAAAATTAAAGACAGGTGGCTGAGTATTACAAGGTTAGTCTTCTCTACGTCCAGAGAAGTTAGATGACAATACCTCACGCAAAGAGCAAAAGGAGACTTCTCATTTATGAGTTCTTAATACATACAAAGGAAAAAATAAAAGGTGAAGAGAATGCTTTCTCCAACATAATGCCTTCTCACTTATTAGTCGCAACTGTACCTTGAGGATATTGCTTGGGATCAAATTTTTAAAATTATTAGGTAACCATAACACAAATGTGCACACACACACATACACTCACTCTGTATAGATACGCATGCCACTTATAACTCAAAAATGCCTCAAAGAAAACTTAAGTTTCCTAATCACTCATTTGAGGAAAACATTATAAAAATAAAATCTGAAATTGCTGTCATGCACGAAAAGACTTTCATGATAAAAGTCAGATTTATAACGGAAATAAAATTCTAAATGTACTAAAGATGCAGGCCCTTGAAAATCACAAAATACAAATGAAAACTTCTCTTGCTGAAGTTTTCGGCAAGGCCGAATGTATATCTGATGACCAAGATGTAATGAATAGCAAATGTAGCATATGTATTAATAAATCCTTAATGTATACATTCATTTTGAGGGATTCAACATTTTAATTATTAATTTGTATTTAATATGTTTACATGTATATATTTTTAAGCGCAGGACATGCCTTGAGGGAAAGATGATGCGATTGCAGAGTAACCCAAATTAAAGAAGGACTCATGCTCCAGAGAAGTGCAGTTGAAAGAAAGCTGCTGCTATACAAAAGGCTGATAAAAATGGAAAAGAGCGTGGTTAGCCTAAGGCAACCAGCTTGAAGGCCACTATCTCTTAAGCCTACAATACCAGCTCCACTGAAGGAAATGTCACTGACCTTCCTATTGGTGGGTCACTTGTTTTTCTTTTACTCATTTTTAATACAGTACATACACGCCTCTAATAGCTATTAAAATACTGCTACCCTGTGGATCAGTTTACTTTACACAACAATCCCCTACAGATCTGAACTTTTTTGGTGGTGTGCATAACAACACGGACACTGCTTTTCCAGCTGTAAAAAAGAAAGAATAAAAATCAGTATTTCAACAATTCATTTCATATAATAAAAGTAAGTATCTATGTAACATTATTTCTGGATTTCAACAGGCTTGCAACTTGATCTGAGAAATCAGTTTTCAACATGCTAAACAGAATTATCCTATCTAAAATAATACCCTATTATTTTATCAAAAAATAAATCATCAAGATGGTTTTGCCAACAGGATAAAGAAAAACTAATCCTACGTATTTACCAATGAGAAGTTGGATTAGAAAAAAAACACTATCTTTTGAAGGGGAAAAATACTCTTCATTTTTTGACTAAGGGAAGAAACCACAAAAAGAATGTAAAAGGCAGAAGTAAATGTATTCGAAGTAGCCTAAAACTTTTTGATGTATAAGTAGTGTTTTCTTTTAACAGAAAATAACTTTGAAAACCTAATCATACTAAATTTTCAGCAAAACATATCATATCTAAATCAAGGGCAATAAAAATTAAGGCCAAGCCCTGGCTGGTGTGCCTGAGTGGATTGGTGCTAGCCTGCGACCTCAAGGGTCACTGGTTTGATTCCCAGTCAGGGCACACCCGCTCTCCAGCTGGAGGCAGGTGCAGGCAACCATACAATGATGCTTCTCTCTAAAAATGAGTAAAATCTTGAAAAAGAAAAAAATTAAGACCAGTATAATTTTAAGTCATAGCTGGGCTATTTCTTGAACTACATGCCAGCATTACACGCCTTCATCTCCGCCTCACAGACCTTACCAGAGGCTCAGAGGTGGCTCAGGACAGGACCGAGCCCTGATGACTGGTTAGTTATGACTGCTAACCTGCTGTTTTATTCTTTACCCAAATGGGTGAATTTTAAGGATTTGGCATGCAGATGGTTTAAAGATTAAGAGCATACAGCTGAAAGAGAAAATTTTTACTCACAAATGTGTACCAACTACTACTTGCTACTTGGCACTATCTGCTTCTGTGCTTCATAGTAAATACTTCAACTTGCTTCAATGTGCACGTGCTGGATTGAGAGCCACTTCTGTCCCTGGGAGAGAAAATAGGAGCTGATTGAGAAGCTAGATGATACCACATTAGTAATTCATTTCTGGAAATTCTCCAAATGATAAAAATCATCGAAGATGCACAACCCTACATTAAAAAACAAAAACAAAACAAATCCATAAAATAAACAATTAAAAGGCTTACCACCAATTGTAGTTTCCCAGACAGGGCCCTACAACCACTCATAAGTTAGTGTAAGATTAAATAAAAGGCTGACGTCATTTATGATTTGAATTTAGCGAAATGTAATAAAAATGCTTAAGTTTAAAACAATCTTAATATACATACACACATATAAGTGTATCTATACATACATACATATTGTTAAGAAACAAATGTACTCGCTACATTTTAATTTAGTATGTAATTTTATTCCTAGTTCTTACCCTAGTGTGGATCTGAAGTAAAGTAAAAGCTGATATTCAGAAATAACACTGAAAAGGTGTATCTCAAAACGGTTACAGTCTTGGGACATTACAAACTGACGTTTGATGATAATAAACAAGAGATGCAAATTGCGAGAACATTATTGGCCTGAAATGTGCTCTTCTCCAGGCTTGTTTCCTGCATTTTAGTCTCAGTGACGGTCCAGTGGGACAGGCCTGTCTCAACATCCCCTCCCACAGCACATCCCAGCTTCCCACAGCCTCTGAGTCTTGAGTACCACAGACTTACATCACTAAGGTGGACATGGGAAGGACCACTTCTGGAAAAAGCCAAATCACTCCTGATGCCAACCTGAGCTTCTTATATTTAAAAAAGTCAGTGGACCTTTTCTATAAAGATTTAACACTGAATTGTCCAAATTATAATCTTTCTGCTTAAGTACAAAATAAATCAAATTTGATTTTTTCCCTTCCTCATAAAGACAGCAGCATTTTTGGTAATATCTTTTGATAATAATAAAATTTTTCATTTGGAGTTGATATTAATTCCAGTTTTGTCACTTGGAATCTACTAGCTAACCAGTACTAATTTTGTTATAAAACTAAGGATGCAAAATTCCTCTCAGATTCACAGTGGTTCCCAATTATCAGTATCTTGCCAACTTCATGGTTTTACCCACATTCACACAGTACACTTACTCTTTGACTTTTTTAAAAAAAGGTTTTATTTATTATTTTCAGAGAGAAGGGAAGGGAGAGAGGTGGAGAGGGAGAGAGACATCAATGTATGGTTGCCTTTCACCTGCCTCCAGCTACGGACCTGGCTGGAGACCTGGCTTGCAACCTGGTTATGTGCCCTGTCTGGGAATCGAACCAGTGACCTTTGGGTTTGTAGGGCGGTGCCTTATCCACTGTGCCACCAGCCAGGACCTGAATTTTAAAAATCTTACATAAATGACCCTTAAAAGGAAAATTTACATCACTACCTTAAACTGTGGTTTAAATACAAATAACAAAAACCATTTAAAAACCCCTCATCATGTACCACCCAGAGTCAAGTCAGTCACATCCCACTTAGGGCAAGTGTCCCAATTTTGGGACTCAATAATTCAAGCTTGACTGACTTTCTAGATCAAAACACTGGGACCTAGAGAAAAAGCCTAGCGAGTGACAGAAAAGAAAGCTTGGGACAATGGATCGTGGCTGCAAAATGTATATTAATTCTCTAATTACAAAATCTAAAGTTTTAAAAAAGATCACCTATTGTGTGAACCTAGTTCAAGGTTTTTTATCTAGGTCACCCTGTTACAGTTCTCTTCAAGCAACTATGCTTAATGAATTAGGTATTAGAAAGTTAAGGGTTAGTGATCCAGAACTAATTTTAAGAAAAGTCACTGAAAACTTGGGAATTTTAAAACATAGTATGACTTCACAGAAAACAAGTTTGAACGCTAGAAGGGAAGAGAGGAACAGCCCAACTTCGTAACCCTTAAATGGGGCAGCTGTATCAGACAGGAAGGGCTAGAGCAAGTTCCTTTGGGGAAGGGCAACACCAATTCCCAAGCCTTTGAAACCAAAAAGATAACAGAGCCACCTCCCCCCTTCCCCCAACCCCGTCCAATTTAATTGCAAGGGAAAAGACAACTCAGCACAACTAAATGGTTCTAAGTCTTCCCCAAGTCATTTTCCTAGGGGATTTCCCTTTGGGGGGTCTCCTTTGCTAACGAAAATGACCCAGAAGCAAGTGTTTCTCATCTCCGGGAGAGAAAACATTTAATTTGAGGTCCTGCCGCTCAAGTCTCTCCCTGGGCCAGAGGCCCGGGTTCAACTGATCCTATTTTTGGGAAACAAAGAACAAGGGCCCCAGGCTTTTCTTATCTCCTGCAATTAAAAGACGCCTCCAAGCCCTGGCTGGTGTCACAGAGGATAAAGCGCCTCCCAGCCAGGGCACAGAACCAGGTTGCAAGCCAGGTCTCCAGCCAGGTCCGTAGCTGGAGGCAGGTGAAAGGCAACCATACAGTGATGTCTCTCTCCCTCTCTGCCTCTCTCCCTTCCCCTCTCTTTAAAAAAAATATTAATAATAATTGGGAAAAAAAAAAACCAAAAAAGACGCCTCCCGTTTGGAAACGGGCTCTCCTCCCGGAGGAAACGCAGCCGCGGCTCCCTTCCACCCCGGGGCCCCCCTGCGGGCCACGGTCAGGGGCTCGGCGGAACCGGAGCCCAGCTGTCCCCCGCCTGGGCGGAAAGGCGTCCCAGGGGCACCCGGGCATCTGCGCCCGCGAGCGAGGATGCTCCGCGGCCCGCCGACCTGCCCTTCCGGCGGCTGCCCCGGCTTCCTACGAGGCCTCTCTTTTCCAAGTCCTTCTTTTCCACAAAGTAAAACAACAACAACGAAACAACAAAATACCCCCCCCGCCCCCCAAAAAAGCCAATAAACGAAAATCTCCTTTCCAAGACGGCAGGTGCCTAGTTCAAGGTCAGGATGCCGGGGCCGGGTGGCAGAGCGCGGGGCCGAGGCTCCGACCTCCTACCGCTTCCGCCCCCGCTATGGTCCCGACGGGAAAGGGCCACGCTGACCGGCGAGAAGACACAGCGAACTGGGAAAGGAGAGAACAGCTCGGCCCCCAAAACGTCTGCAGGGCAGTTTCCTCCAGGGCCTCCGGGCGAGGGTGCGGAATGGGGAGGCAAGGCCCCGAGAAGGCCGAAGGCCAAGGTGGCAGGCGAGGCGCCGGGGGTCGGGACTCGGGCGAGGGTGGCAGCAGGGACGCGCCGGGGCCGCCGCCGGCCCCTCGTCACCGCCCTGGCTCCTGAGTGCGGGTCCCGGGTCCGGAAGACGTCAGTACTCACCCCGGCGAGGGCCGCCGCCCGCCGGCTCCCGGGGCGCTCGGGTGGGCGCTGTCAGAGGCCGTTGGCTGAGCGTACGGAGGCGCCCGGGGTAAACACCGGCCGGAGCGGCCCGCAGCGGGGGCCGGGAGAGACGCGAGAACGGCGGGGGCTGGCCCCTTTCAGGACCCGTAGGGGAGCCGGGCCGCGGTCACGTGACCGAGGGTGGTGCTCCAAGCGCAGGCGCAAGGGCTGGGGAGGCGGGGCTCGGGCGAGCCCAGCTCCCGACAGGGTTCTGCAGGGAACGACTTTTCACCGTATGTGCTGGGTTCCTGCTGATACTGACCAGCGTTCGTGATCGCGAAGAACCTCATGCTTACAAGTAAACCTTCGGTAGCCGGTTAAAAGAGCTCCTTTTCAGGGCTGCCTGGATCAAAATGTACGTGGTGTGAGGCCTCGGAATCTGCGGGTTTCGCTAGCTCTGCAAGCGGTGTTTCTGTTAAAGCTAAATTATTGGGGTGACGTTAGTTAGAATTATAGAGGTTTCAAGAGTAGAGGTCTATAGTCCACGACCTGTATATTGCACTGGGCGCCGACCACCCAGAATCAAATCTTCCGTCGCTCGCCGCGTATTTGTTCCCCCTTAATCCCCCCACGCCCACGCCCGTCCTTCGGGTACCCACAGACGGCAACACGTGGTTCTGACACACGTTAATTCTGATGACTCTGTAGGCTCTCTAATTGCACACGTCTTCCTTTAACAGCGACTCCGGCTCTGCCTGACTCCCCTAATCCTGCAAGATGAGACCCCCGAAGGATTTAGGTTTCAGTGCTAAGCCTCGGAGAGCTCCCTCTGCATCCAACCGTCAGCCTTGCCGCGGGACAGATCGGTACCGGGTCCGCCAGCGTTGGGAAGGACTGAAGCCAAGTCACGGAATACTTTGTTTGCCCCCAGAGCCTAACTGCCCGTAACGGACCATCTTTCACGAATTATTTCCCGAGGCTTCCAGCTGTTCACTCACTGTTTGCCATTTCTTGAAGCATTGATCACGTTGTCCAATATTGTATGTGCCTTTTTTTTTTGCCTTAGCCCTACCAGATGATGGTTTTTTAAAAATATTAGTGCAGCCATTTTATTATTTATTTATTTGTTTCATCTTTATTGTATTTTCCCCCATTACCATTTAGTTCCCTTATTAAGTTCTGTGTTTGAGACCAAGGTGTATGTGTCACTTATCTGGATATTTTACGGTGGAGCCAAGCATGTTAAATTAAGCATGTTGTATGTCTTGGGTGTAAAGTAATGGGATTTATGTTCTTGCTTGACTGAAAAATTAGAACTGAGGATAATTCCAAAGCAATAGCTCTAAAAAGGTGTTGAGCAATGCCAGCCTTTTTAGAAACATCATGGGGTCTACAAAAACCTGGAGAGGGTAAGTTGTTTAAATTTAGTCTGGTTATTGAAATATCAGTCACCTTCCCTCTGTTTGGTCATCTCTTAGTTTCCAGGAGGCGGACCTGGGGTTAGGATGCAGTGAATTGGGCAGGCTGAGTGGTCTCAGGGCTCTGTCGTTAGGGTGCTAAGAAGCCATGAGAGACTGAGCAAGAGTTTCCTTTCCAAACAGTTATGAGTAGAGAGGGATAGAGAGAATGAGCTCAAACATGGCATTTCTTATTCTACTTGCCAGCTTTAAAAGTAAGTTCAATAAAATGGATTAGTATATCTCTTGATTAAACATGTCTACAAACTAGATTTTTTTTTGCCCAATGATGAGAATGATTCTAAGATATGTATTTGAGCAATAATTTTCTTGGTCTTAGATGTATTACCTAGGATCACTGTTCATTCTGTTTCTTCCTTTGATTATATTGCCATTGAACACAGCCTGTAAGTTCCTTAATTATGTATGAGATTTCATATTTAGTGTATTAAAAGTGTTCTTTACCAATTCTCTACATTTGAAATTTTATGAATATTTCCCCTCAAATAAGTAGTTGTATTATAAATGGCAAACATGTTATCAAAATATATGACCCATGATTTCTATAATTATATGTTCTCTTGCTGATTTGTAAAAACTTCTTGAATATCTCCACAGAAAATGAATGAAATATTACTAAGCTCTTAATGGGAAAACAAAAAGCAGGGGGAGAAGGAGAAAGGAAGTATATATGAGTGTATGTGCTAAGATTGTGAGTTGATTCTCCAATTTTCCTTCTAGAGATTTACCCTGAGAAAATAATTGGAGAGATGTGAAATGAAATATATACATGTCCATAATAAAACTAAATTAAGTGTCCATCAATTGGGAATTCATTGATTTATGTAGTAAATTCATGCAAATAATGATTAATTCTTGCCTATGGATATGAAAACATGTCCACAGTGTGTTAACTTCTGTACTGTCTATTTATGAAGTGAATGTATATTTAAAAAATTCAAAAAAAATTAATTTTATTTTGGAAAAATAAGACCATATATAATTTTTTTCAATTTTATTATTAGACAGTACAATGAAATTATATTTTAGCTATAATTACAGAAATATTAGTACATTACAACATTGTAATTTTGTCAAGATATGATAATATAAAATATTCAATATATTTTAAATACATTTCATTTGGTTATGGAGTAAATATTAAATTAAGTTTAGTAACAGTTAGTTACATTTGATGCATAGAAAAATCTTTGTAAATTATATTAGCGATAAAATTCAAATGTAGTGTTGTAATACTTTTATAAATAAGTTATTTAATAATATTTATCTGGCAAAAAGAGAGACCTCTGAGCACACTGTAATTCCAAAGTTGAAGCCCCAGATTTGAAAGACAAATTATTTACATTTTATCTACAAAGTTAAATCTCATAACTTTGTAAGCTACTCATAGATGCCTAGAAAGAGATATACATGAGCTATGATTTAATGCTCGGTCTTACAAGTACGTTTGAGCAGCTGGTAATATGGCTTCATTGGAACTTAGCATCACTTGTCTTCCTCAGAAGTTAAACACTGTTGAGAGGGCAAGAGAGAATGGAGGCCAGAGCACAAGTGAAGCCAGAGATTTAGCATTAGCACCAATCTAGGGCTTTTTCATTTTAGTAACATTAGATAACCTGAAGTGCATTTGTGATCTTGGACTTGGAAGAGAGGCACAGATGGAAATTGTGGCCAGCTCACCTGGCAGCTGCCTACAAAATTGTTTGTTTGGGTGTTTGCTTACAGCAGTTTTTCTCAGTCTTTGGCAGGCATTGGAAACCACTAGGAGAGCCTGTTAAAGCAGATTTCTGGGCCTTACCCGTCGGGTTCCTGATGCTGCAGATGTGGGGTTAGCCCTAGGATTTGAATTTGTGACAAGTTCTCAGATGTGACAAGCCCAGGGGCCACACTGAGAGAACTATGGTCGGGGAAGGGTTTGTGGAGATTTCTTAGCCCTCTACATTCATTACAGTACAGTTGGGACAGGAGGATTTTTTTAGAGCAAAAGAGTCTTAATATTAGGTGAGTATAAATAAATAATCTAAGGAAAACTTAGTTTAAATGCAAGAGCAGTGGTGGAGGGACCATGGTCACAGTCTGGGCTGTTCTCTGGGGCCACGTCTTCACTTCCAAAGCCACTGAGATCAAAGCAATAAAACCTGAATTTAAACATTAGCACCACCAACTCCACCTAGGTGGATCAGGAAGCATCTCCAGAGCTTTTTCTTAGGGTGCCTGACTTCTGGGGCTCATCAAATAGTGCTGCCGTTGCATATAAATGGCTTTTAATGTTTTGCACAGCTTTGTTTTCTTAATGTCCAGGCCAAGGCCTGCACTGCCCAGAAAAAACCTAGGAGAAGCTAGATGTCCTGTATTGTGGCCTGCTGAATTATGATGACATAGTAGGCCAGAGATAAAGGAAGAAAAGGGGGAAAACAACTCAGCTATGTGGGGGTCCTAACAGAAACAGTAAGTTACCTTTTCCAGGATATTAGGTCAGAAACAAGCCCCTCCCCCTTTAGTATTTCAGTAGTTTAGCACAGTGCCTGGGGTCAGAACGGCTTGGTTCTGAATAAAATGCTTGTTAGGTTGAATTGAATAACCTTGGGAATGGATCAACACACTGAAAAGCAAGTTTTAAGACACAGCTGGCAAGCTATACAGTTTATACATTAGGATTTTTACACAACAGACTGTCTTAATATGGTTTGAAAAACATGTTTAAGGAAGTCATGGAATCTAAATAGCCACATTAAATGGAACATATAGAGCAAAGGAAAAAATATTCTGAGCCTTATTAGCCAACAAATGCCTTAAGTTCTTTCATGAATTATTCAACTAGTCAATTCTAAGCATGAATATTTATGGGAATGGGGATAAAGTACACAGCCACATCGAGTAAGTCATTTTCTTGTTATCTGTGTGGGTATGCTGGTAAAAGAAAAGCTAAAATTAGACACATTTCTGAGTATGTGTGTAAAAAGTTCCATTAAAATTAATTCACTGAGGGTAAAAACTATACCTACTTGGAATACAAGGAGGCTAGACTGCTGCACTGACATGAATTCAACGGACAAACCAAAAGACTTAAAAAAATACAAACCCAAACCGTACAGTGTTCCCAAGACTATTGTGATTTCATTCAGGGAACCCCCCTTTTAGCCTTAGTATTGCTTATGTTTAAAAGAATATCCCTAGAAGATCCACAAACCTCAATCTAATTCTGGTTCCCTGGAGCCTTAGGTTAATTAACAGGTCTGAAAGTCCAGTTTCATCAGTGGCAATGCGTGTCCCCCGCTTGCTCTCATCTCATCTGCTTAGGATCTGAAGTCAGGAAGTAGGAGGTGGGGTGATCTCACACTGATAGAGCCCCCTGAGTCTCAAGGACTGGACTAGAAGGGGCAAATCTTGGGAATTTAGTGGGCCTAATAGGCCTTCGCTTGAATCATCAAACTTTGTGTAGTCACCCTTCAGATAGTGCATTGGGTACAAGTGAAATACAATTTCAGGGACATTTTGTGAAAACGCCACTGGCTTGCCATAGACAACTTGAGAGAACTTTGAAACAGATTTAGAGGCCGGGATCACAGAACTAACTTAAAAGAAATGCTCTGTTATATGGGGAAGCAAACAGAAACTTGGTACTAAGTCATCACCGAGCAGTATTGTTTGGTTAGAGAAAAATACTTAAAGGCATGTTCGGCGTCATTACTTGGTTATTGAGGATGAAAAATAGCAGTTCGATCTTCTTTGATTTCCTCATTGTCTGTTCTTCATGCACACGCGACAACGACTTATTATCTTTTCTAACTCTCCGGCTTTCACAGTTGATGGAATAGGTTTTCTGAAAAGACAAAAAATTTCAAGATAAGGAGGGAATGCTTGCTATGTTTGAGTTTTATTAATGTATATTGCGGCTCACCTAAACTTTATTATAGGAGGTATATTTCCAAAAAGGTGTATATATTGTCCTCATTTTATGATTTTTGTTGTGTTTTGGTAGCACTAAGAATTCAGACAGATCACCTTTGTTCAGGAAAACTAACCCTGTTTATTTAAGTAGCCTGTTTTCAGTCTTCCAATACAATAAATTAAGATTAGCAGATCGTTGAATGGTTTTATTCAGTAATTTACTATAAATTTATGTGTAAATATTATTAAACACATCTGGTGATGCCTTTCATGCTACTTGTTGATTCTTGTAAACTGGAAGTACCAAGCTAAAAAGAATTGTATTGGCATGCAGAATTTTAAAATCATGAAAATTCAACATCGACAGCCTTTTAATAGTTCTCCAGTTGAGTCCTTAGATAAAGCTTGATGTTGAATAGTTACCTGAACATTCTTTCCGGGTTCAGTGACGCCAACCAGAAACTGTAGGAATTGGAATAGTAGTTGCAGGTTCCTCTCCCATGACATTCTATAAATGGACTGGCTCGGAATTCTTCCAGGCAGGATCCAGGGGATGCCAGCGCTTGTCCCGCGCCCTCAGAACCTGCACTTGTGAACTACCACGATAAAAATACTCGCGTAAGGATTCTGGGTATGATGTTGACATTTTCAGGGCTCTGTTTCTTGGTTTTCTTTTTCTTTCTTTTGTAATAGAAGACAAGGGCGAAAAGAAGCATGAATTAAAGTTCTTATCCTTCCTTGCCCAGATTTGCTAACGTGCCAGTTACTTCCAAGTTGAGCTATAGTCATCAGAAAGAAAGTAAAAGCTGTTTCTTCTGCCTGGAATCCTCTTTTCCCCCAGATGTGACTGGTCCTTTCTTGTCATTTAGGGATCTGCTTAAATATAAATGTCGAAAGGCTTGAAGAATTACCTGAACACTCTGGGGTTAATGAAGCCAACCAGAAACCGTAGGAACTTGAAGAGTAGCTGTATGTTCCTTGGTAAAACTGGGACTTGCACGCAAGGCTCTCTGCTTTGTCCTGTCCTGTGTCTTTCATAGTAGCTTTCACCATCTGTGCTCATTACCGTTATTATTATTGTCTCTTCTTGCTTATTGTCTACCTTCTCCACTAGGATATAAACCCTGTGAGAGCAGGAACTTTGGTCCCCTGCAGTACCCTTAGTGCTTTTAGACCCGTCATGGCATATGGGGAGTGTGCGATAAATATTCATTGAATTCATGATTGAAAGAATGGACAACTGTGAGTAAAGAAGGGGGATAATGCATCGTAAATGATGTTGCACAGAACATGGATAACCATTGACCTTGTATGTGCAGCTATCAGATTCACAGACGGTCAGTTCATAGATTTTTTCACATAGTACTTACATCTGGGGAATTTTAAAAAAAAGTCTATTTCTGTCTTGGTTCCAATCTACACATAAATGTCAAAGGAAACAGTTTAAGGTATAAATATGTTGGAGCAGAGATACTTGGGTGCAAGTCCAACCTCTACTGCTTAGTAGTTGCAACACCTTGGACAAAATGCGTTTTGGGGGCAAGTCTGAAGATGATAGAAACTGTCTTGCAGGGTTTTCATGAGCATTGTGGGGGATGCATGTAAAATATATGTCACATTAAAAAATTAAACATTTTCTTACCAATATTGCAGCTACTGTTCACCTAAATGTCTTATGTAGGATTTGTGGGTAATCTCCTGAGTTGTCTGTTTTTTTTTTTACAATGCTCTATTATTTGCCAAACAAACAAACAAACAAAAAACTTACTGCTTTTTAAAAAGAGGGTCTATTTTCAGATTTTAAGCAAATATTTGTGACATATTTTATGTATCGCTGCCAGATAACATCATTTGGGGGTGGGGGGGACATTCAGGATCCTACAGGCAGTCTTTGCTATGAATTTGCTGTTCCTTTTTTAATTACCATGATGAAAGAAAATCCTTTCCACAGAGAAATCCAGCCATCAGGACATGAGGGAATGGCATTGGTTTGGCTGTGAATGGCTATGGCAATTGCAGGACCTTCACAGACAATGCATCTGTAACATGAAACAAAAGTATGGTGGTGTCATCACTTTGTGAACTGTGATGTGCTGCCTGCAGTTCGATTACAAATGATGTGATTGACCTAGCTGCATCACTGAATTGAGTAAGGGATTGAATCTTTACCTGCTAATATAAGGCTCCAGGGCCCTGCCAGTAATTGGAGCCATGTCCATTGGCATCGGGGCTGGCGTTGACAGCCAGTATGAATAATCATTTCGAGATGCGAAATTACACACATCATTGATGTTACAGAATAAGAATGGCATTGTGGTAAATCGCTGTAGGCAGCTTCCAAGAGTTCCTAATAAAACATCAGACTGGGTATTACTTTCAGTTAATTAAAATTATTTTGAATATTGTTGCTAGGTAGAGGCTAATTAAAACATAGCCTATGGCAAAAACTGGAGAAAGATGACACAAAAAAGAGTTATTTGCAAAATGTGTTATGGAAATTTTAATAATGATAGGAATCAAAGATCCAATAGGCAAATTCTCATTCTCCCACTCTTTTTTTTTTTTTTTTTTAAGTAAGATTTTATTTACTTATGTTTAGAGAGAGGGGAATTGAGGGAGAAAGAGAGGGAGACAAGCATCAATGTGTGGTTCCTTCTCGTGTACCCACAACTGGGGAGATGGCCAGCAACCCAGGAATGTGTCCTGGCTGGGAATCGAACCAGCAACCTTTGGGTTTACAGGCTGGCGACTTATCCACTGTGCCACCAGCCAGGGCTATCTCCCACTTGTAATACTTCCTGGGGCCCTACCTTATCAGTGTAGAACTTGAGGACTGGTAAAGGCCAGCTGGGAAAATGTTTTTGCTTTAAAGTATTCCCAGTTCTTGGCATGTACATAATCGCTAATAGCCAGAAAAAGGTTTAAAAATGAAGTTACTTTTAAAATGAAAAGGAAGATAGAGGATTTAAATGAAATTGCTTTTGTTGAACAGGTCAAGCTAAATTGGTGTTCAAGAGCAAGGCTCCTGGCTTCAAGTTCAAGATGGTGGAGTACGAACATCTTGAGCTCACCTCCCCTCATTGACAGCAAAACTGCAACTACATATAGAACAACTATGTCTGAGAACCACCTGAAGACTCGCAGAACGGATTTTCTACAACTACAGCTATCAAGTAAAAGCCACATTGAAACAGGTAGGAGGGTTAGAGACTAAACCTCGTCAGGACCTACCCTCCTCGCCACTCCTCGTGCAGTGACTCACAGGTGGGAGGGCTATCACAACCACAGAGGTCGTCCCTGAAGAGTGAAGGATCTGAGCCCTCGTCTGATTGACTTGGACCAGGAAGTAGCCTTGAGAACCAGTGAGGCTTATATCAGAAACCCAGGTTGCATTCTTTCTGAGCCCTGGCACAGAGGCAGCAGATGGAAAAGTATCTAGGTCTATGTGAAGGTGACACATTGACTAATTTTAGGGTGTGTGCTGATGGGACAGGGATATGTTGGAACTTGGTCTTGTGTCAGGGGTGCTGGTGGGCACCATTTTTTTCCCTTTTAATTTTGCTGTTCTGACATTGGCAGGCACCATATCTGACACTGTCCATTAACCTTGCTGACACTTTTCACCTCATTTTGGAGTTTCCCTGAGGACCCACCAGGGCAGCCCTGCCACACCCAGTGGGCGGCCTCACCCAGCAGCAGTGCACAGAGTGTGTCTGCAGCAGTGGGGGTGGGCTTTGCAGTCAGCTGAATTGACGGCTTGCTCTGCACACCTGTGAGCCTGCAACAGCTGGGGCCAGGCCTCACAGCCAACAGAGACCAACCTTGTCTGTTGGTGTGTCCATAGAAGTTGTGGCCCAGCCACAACAGGAATCCACACTAGTCCACCCTCTAGAGCACCTGGCTCTGGTGACAAGGGGGACATCTAAATAAGGGCCTCACAGGACACTTCCTAAATAAGGTCACTTTTTGAAGACCAAGAGATTTACCTGGCTTAGCTAATGCAATACATAGAAACAAATAGGCAAAGTGAGGATAGAAAAGAATATTATAAACAAACAACAACAACAACAATGAACAGGATAAAACCCCAGAAAAAGAGCTAAATGAAACAAGTAAGCTGTCTACTAGATGAAGAGTTAAAACTAACAGTCATAAAGATGCTCACTCAACTCTCCAGACAAATAACTAAACACAGTGAGAACTTCCACAAAGACATAAAAATTATAAATAAGGACCTATCAGAACTGAAGACTATAACAGCTGAAATGAAAAATACACTGGAGGGACTCCACAGCAAATCAGATGATACTGAAGAATGGGCCAGCAATCAGGAAAACAGGATAATGGAAATCACTCAGTTGGAAGATCAAAAAGAAAGAATTAAAAAGACTGACGATAGCATAAGGGACCTTTGGGACAACATCAAGCATACTAACATTAGAATCATAGGGGTCCCAGAAGGAGAAGAGAAAGAAAGGGATGGAAAACCTATTTGAAGAAATAATGGCTGAAGACTTTCCTAACTTGGCAAAGGAAATAGAGATCAAAGCCCAGGAAGCACAGAGTCCCAAATAAGATGAACCCAAAGAGACCCACACCAAGACACATTATAATTAAGTTGTTAAATGTTAAAGATAAAGAGAGAATCTTAAAAGCAGCAAGAGAAAAACAGCTAGTTACATACAAGGGTATGACCATAAGACTTATCAGCTGACTTTTCAACAGAAACTTTGCAGGCCAGAAGGTAGTGGCATGATATATTCATGATGAAAGAAAAAAACCTACAACCAAGAATACTCTACCCAGCAAGGTTATCATTCAGAATTTGAAGGAGAGATCAGGATTTTCTCATATAAGCAAAAGTTAAAGGATTTCATCACCACTAAACCAGCATTACGAGAAATGTTAAAGGGAATTCTTTAAGTGGAAAAGAAAAAGCCAAAACTAGAAGTAAGAAAATAGATGAAAATATATCTCACTCGTAAAGACAAATATTTAGTAAAGATAGTAAACCAACCACTTATAAATGTAGTATAAAACAAAATGGCAATAAGCATATACCTATTAATAACTAAATGGAAGTTGGTTAAATTTTCCACTGAAAAACCATAGAGTGACTGAATGGATAAAAACAAACAAACAAACAAAAACAAGACCCGTACATATACTGACTACATGAGACTCCAGAATGACACATGGAGACTGGAAGGAAAGGGATGGAAAAGATATTTCATGAAAATGTATATGAAAATAATGAGAAGTTATGATAGCAGTACTTATGTTAAGACACAAAGATTTTAGTGCATAGGCTACATAACAAGGGATAAAGAAGGACCTAGTAATTCCACTTTTGGTGGCTTTCCTGAACAAAATGAAACAATTCAAAAAAGATGTACGCACCCTTGTGTTTACTGCAGCATTGTTTACAATAACTAAGTTACTAAAGCACACATGTACACATACACTGGAATATTACTCATCCATGAAAAAGAAACAGATCTTCCCATTTGTGACAATGTGGATAGATGTAGAAGGAATTAGGCTAAGTGAAATTAAGTCAGAGAAAGAAAAATACTGTATCAGTTCACTTAGGTGTAGAATCTAAAAAAGAGTAAAGAACAAACAACAAACTGACCCATTGACACAGGAAACCTACAATTGCTAGAGGGTTGGGTGGTGGGGGTATGAAAAAAAAGTTAAGAGGTACAAACCTATAAGTCATGGGGATATAAAGTACAACATGGGGAATATTAATAATATATTAACTTTGTACAGTGACAGATGGATAGTGGACTATTGTGGTGATTACTTCATAAGGTATATAAATGTGAAATCTCACCATGTTCTACACTTGAAACATGTAATATTGTATGCAAAACTGTACTTTAGTTCAAAAGAGCTTTACATTTCTGAATAACAATTAGCCATGAAGCCAATAGTTTTACTCTAAAAAGTGCTGTAAAATACCCAAGGTTAACTTCAGAGAGAAGTACCCCCTGCCATAAAACTGTACAACCTGTGGAACAAAGTGACAGGGAACTGGGACAGGGACATTACCCAGGTCTTGTCCATGAGCTTGTTCATTTCCTTGTACAAAGAGAAGAGAAAACCCGCTGTAGAGTGGCTCTGTTCCTGCTGGACAGGAAGGGATCGCTGTGGTCTGACTGTGCCGGGTGAAAATGAAGCCTCTCATCGTGGTACTGGTTGCAGGTGGTCCAGTGTCACCTGGTTTCCCCTTCAAACCTGGCAGTCCATCAAATCCAGGTGGTCCTTCAAGAAATGTTACACGTGTTTCAATACAACCCCAAACTTGTTTTTCCAAAGTACTGACTTAAGTGTTTATCTGAGAAGCCCCACATATAATAAGGAGTCACAAAGGATAGTGGCTTGTACAATGGCCAAACAATAATAATAAATTCTGACTAATATCAAACAATGCCTGTTATACATAGTTGTATATATCTTATGATGAGTGTTTTGAGACCATATCTTTACCTCTGTATTATCCCATGGTGCCAAACACAATGGTCTGCCTCTGGTAGGTTTTATATATATCTTTTGTGCATAAATGAATGTATTTTACCATGTGGGGAACAAGAAATCAAGTATATAATTTGGTTTTGATTTAGCATAGAGCTTACATTCAGACTAAATTTTTAAGAAGGCCTTTTTAAAAGATACACAGGAGTTGAGTTGTATTCAAGCATGGCGTAGTTAAAACATGGCTTTCCTAAGTAAGGATACTGAGTTTCTCTTCTATTTATATCCAGATAATATTTCTCTACTATATACCACTCCTATAAGTACATATGAACTAAGTACTGTAAACTGAAAACAGGACAGGTCTTTCTGAAAATAGAATTAGTGCTTCATTACGTCCTCGGACTAAAAGTTTGGAGTACATCTGCCCAGTTAGGAGGATGGAAGAATGGTATATTTCAATAACTTGAATTTTCTTCTTCCGAATGAACCATTTACTGCTGGTATTTAGTCTAATCTAAACAACACAACTGAAAGCCCTGGATCACTGCTGTAGGTGGTCACATACTCAAACATGACTCTCCATCTCCTGGAACAGCACTCCTTTGGTGAAGGAGGTGAACCCGCTGTTTACCTTGCTCTCCTTTACAACCTTTGTCGCCCTTTTCTCCAGGTGGTCCTGGAGTTCCTGGTTTTCCATCTTTGCCTGGTTTACCTCTTGGTCCACAGGGTCCTATGCAAAAAATAAACAAAAAACCCAACATTGTATTGAACAGTTCATACAGGACCAGAGGTAGGATGGACTACCATCTCAGTTAACCTGGGGGATCCCCAGTTTCAGCAATGAAAGTTAGCAAACTGAGCAGATTCTTAGTGCTGGACACACTGGGACAGTTGGTCATCCAACTTGATACATCCTAGTTCCCAGCGGGGAAAGCCCCCTAAAAATGAACAAGGAGTATATGAAATACAGCATATTTGAATTGTGCTGCCATTCTGGTTGACGCTGTTCTGGAATCCACTAGGCCCCTGTATTGACCAAAGTTATGTGTCATCACCCAGGTGATTCAAGCAAACTTAGCATGTAAACCCATTCAGAAGACTATTACAATACGCAAAACCTATAGAAAGGGGTTAGCTTAATTTTCAGACACCAGTATTTTGAGAAGCTTTTGTACGATAAAGCATACATTTATATGTACTACTTTTTCAAGTGCTATACATTGTTAGAAAAGTATCAATGCATAGAAGGCAGTCAATTAGAAATAGAGCTCTGTGGCTAACAGTTGTCAGACAAAGAAAATACTTGTACCTTAATAAAAACAAACCCATAAGTGTCCAAAAGTATTTGCTCAAGTTTATACTATGTACAACAGCTTTTAGGGGATTGAAAAGGCCTTATATTTGCTGGTGACAAGTAAAATGAGCCCAATTTTAAAACTGATTGGAATATAATGTGTTACATTTTCTGTGAATTATCATGGGCTGGTTCAACCACTTTTTAGTGCTCCAAGTCAATGCTGTCAGTCCCACACCTGGGATTCCTGGTGGCCCCGGTGGCCCAGGCTCTCCTGGTATCCCTGGTTGTCCAACTGGGCCTGGTGGCCCTGGACTTCCTGGGAGGGTGATGATGGTAACTGTGCCAGGATCTCCCCGTACACCTGTTGACATGAACACAAGAAGATGATGGCTTTGCTCATGAGCTACCCTTTCTTCATGGAGAGCAACCTAAGGAGATAATATTTACCTGGTGGTCCTTTTGGCCCAATATGCCCCGGAGGCCCAGTTGATCCCAGAAGGCCTGGATTACCCTTCTCGCCTTAAAAAATAAAATGAAATAAAATTAAAATAAAATGGAGGAGTGGAGCAATGTGATTCCACTTAGAACAATGGGTTCCCTAGCTCTTTGGGTTGGTGAGCAACTCTAAGGATAGATACTGAAATTATGACCAGAGGTTGTAAACTCTGACAGCCTTCAACATAATTATATTCATATGGGTGTTAGTATTGCATTTGGACCCCATCAGTCATGTTTAATATCTATTGAAAAATACATTCTAGAAGTAAGCGTTAAGAATTTGTATTTTAGCATTGAAGGGGGAGTTTCTTTAAATTTTTAATTGTTATTATACAGTATAACAGTTATCCCAATTTTCCCCCTATGCCCTCTTCCACCAAAGGGGGAGAGTTTCTAAGAGATCACTATTTAAGTTCAGAAGTCAGTTCAATTTAATATTTATGGTAAAATACAAAGTGACATTAAAACCTATTTTATTACAGCGCACTTCCTGGCCCGTTAGATTGGTTGTCATGGTTATCTATTTTTCTCAACTTATTACTCCTGCTTTATTAACAGCCCAGAGTCAATTATGATGGGAACTTTCATGAGTATAGAATATCTATTTTTTTTTAATTATACATTTCTTTCTTTCTTTTTTTAAAATTTTATTGTTGTTGTATTACATCCATCCCCTTAGAATATCTGTTTTGATAGAAACTACCAAAGTGGTAAGAGTTTTCTGCCAATCTTTGACATGAATAAAAGGTACTAAGAGCCATTGATTTGGATACATACTGTATTATAAAAAATTTTGAAATAATGTAGATATTACATCTAATTACTTACACTTTTGTACTAAATATAACACTTGTAGAAAAAAAAAAAATAAAAAATTACCAAACTGGCAACTACACTTAAATTATCCACTTGATATCAGAACTTGGAAAAGGTGTTAATACTTATTTACATACACCAGAAGAAACCTAAATATTTTTCCCTTGGGGGATTAAAATTTTCTAAACAAAGTGCAAACTCACCAGTGCCAGCTGGTCAGTGGTCTTACCCTGAAATCTGAGAGTACTTGAAGGTTTCGTGGAACATATTTTAACAGAACAGAGGAGATTTTATGAATCTCCTCTCTAAGTACCCCTAAATATCTCACTAGAATATGTCTTTCATTAGGGGGATCTTTACGACATGTTCAATGCTTAGACACGTTCATTATGAGATGTGGCAGGAGGTACCCAATTGTCCCAGGCTGCCTGCTAGTAGCCTGCAGCCCAATGTCTCATAACACTCCTTCGAATCACTTGCTTTGATTTATTCTTAGCCAATTTGCTCCTTGTACACTCAGTGGTGGAGAGCATTAGAAAAGCTTGCTTTTGAGCTCCACCTTATCCTCCCGTAGACCTTGAAAAAGTTTTTCCTTTGTGAAAATGTGGCTTTGTTCAGTTTGACTACACTTACTATTTACCATCATACAATCTGTAATAGATTCTCTGCCATACAAAGAAGCAATAACAGAGGATCAATTAAACCAGCAAAGACATCAAATTCCATATTCAAAACCTTATTTAAGGCCATAGCATCCTTATGGAAGATTGGAGAATTTCTAAAACCTGAAGCTTAAATTTTGGTGTATGAACATTTAAACTTAAAAACCCAGTCATTTTTTTTCTGATTAAAAACATAATACATGTGCTCCATAAAGAAAAAAATGCTTAAATCTACATACCAAATTTACTTACCCTTCTCTACTAATAAAGTTTGGCATATATTTTTTTAGATATTCAGCTTTTACAAAACACATGCACAAGGTAAAATAAATGATTCAGAGCAATGCTGTTGCTATTAATGTAGTCCACCCCCATATCACTCAACTCTCAAAGATAACCACTTTAAACTGTTTTCTGTTTAGTTTTCCTACAGTTTTCATCTTTAAGATGCGGTTTTAATTTTTAAGTCCTTTGGGGTTGGGTGCTGGTGGAGGGAGGCTTCCTCTTCACTAACTCGGAGGCCTCATTTGCACCAACCCCAGCTGTCTGCGGTGACTGTAGGAGTTCAGGAACCATTTGTGTGTCTGGAAATATGCATCCCAGACGCTGTATTTGCATTCAAAGGGCAGCGCACAAAAGCAGTACCTTTCTTGCCTGGAAATCCTGGGAACCCAGGGTCACCTCTCATCCCTGGCAGCCCCGGAATACCTGGTGCTCCCTGTATGTCAAATAGAAGAGAGCAGAACCACTGAAAAATTTTTTAAATCACAATATTCACTGCAGGTTTTTTTTTTATTAAGCAAATAGAATGGAGGTCTGTCCAGAAAGTATCAAGCCAGTGTCAATACAATAACAACCATTTGTGCGGCCGATACTTTCCGGACAGGTGTCATAATTCATTGGGTAAGAGTGAGCTGAAGCCCACCTACATCAGTTTAACCTCCCAATCCAGCGTTTCACCTCCTGTAACCCCTCTGCCACCTAGACCGCTCCTTAGGACTATCGTTTTCAATAAAAATGAGTGCAAGAGCAAACATAACTTCTGATACTCGTGAACATCCTGTGAGCACTGGCGACACTTGGGTAGGGAGAGCAGGTTGCCATCATAAGAATGAGAGCTTGTATTCATAATTCTTGCCAAGACAAGCCGTTGAATTGTAGCACCCACCGTGACTCCAGCTAAGCCGGTGGAGTTGTGAATGACTCCTGGTCAGCGTGGGGAGAAGTCAAGTGCCCAGGGAGGGGTGTGAGGGGTTGTCAGGGCAATTCTGACATGGGCTTCGGGTGAAGATGGGATGATCCCATGGGGAGGACATGCTCTCTCCTTCTGGGGCTCACGCTAACTGCCCTTGTAGCCACAGAGGCCCAAGCAAACACAGGAGGAGAGGGGACGGGAGGGAGCAGGGCTTCCAAAAAGAGCCACCTGTCAGAAGGTGTGTAAAATCTGCAGAGTCCATGTGAACGAGACAGGATGTTATTGCTGGAAAGCAATGAACACGACAAATGCCAAGAACAAGATTGCCCTTTGAGAGCCAGCTATTTTTGGAGCAAGAAGACCAAACGGAGATGAGATACGGTCCTACTGCTTGGATAAGGGGGTGTGAGGTTAACAAAAAGGAAGGAGAGCAAGCAGAACCATCTGACCCAGGACCCCCAGGTTTCTGAGGCCTGGCAGGGGTAACGGGGAAGTAGGGCCTGGGTGCTGGGCCCAGCCCTTGGTGGGGGGTGTGGGAGGGGGCACTTCCATGCCAGGAGAGAGCAGGAAGAGGCACCCAGCCAATTTTAACATCTATCAAGATGAATTACGTTCAAGTGTAAACGTAGAAGCCTAGACCTTGGAAACCCTTCCCCACAAGGTTTAAGTGAGATACCCTTTCCACACTGGACTTTGCACATCCAAGTGTCCTTGAAGAACTTCTAATATGATCACAGGGTCAGCATTTGCTACTTTCACGGAATCATGGAGCATATGAGAGATACCTATGACTGAAGAAGGGCAAAGATCTAATTTTTCTAATTAAAATAAAAGAAGGTTTCAAAAGGTAGGTTTTAGAAATCAAATTCCAAGAGCTCTTCAGAGAGCAACATGACTCCTGAAAATAAGCTATGCGGTACCTTATTACCCACCACTGATGAAAACACAGAAAATCTTGGACAGAACTGTGGTGTCCTCACCAGGATCCAAGACTCGGACGTGAACAGAAATGGGAGAACTGGGGAGATAGGTGAAGTGTTGGGTAAGAGGCTGAGTCAGGAGATGTCAACAGGCAGGGAACCTGGACCTTAATGACCCAGATGAGCTCTAAGAAAGATACGCGTGAAAGTTCTGCATTTAAGTCACGAACAATAAACAGGACAAGCACTAACAAAGAAAACTTAGTGGCAATTCATGAGGGAAAGGCACATGGGTTTCCTTTGGCCATAAGCTCAATGGGTGGCAACAATGGGGTGACGTGGCAGGCAAGCTGACCAAGTGGATTTTAGGTTGGCTTATAAAAGTGTTGATGTTTAGGATAGTGAAACATTTCCCTCCTCTAGCTACTCCTTGGAGTACTGAGTTCTCACTCCTGGAGGCTGTTTGCCCCAGGGCCTGCATTTCTAAGGGAGATATTGACAAACTAGGAGATATTCAAAATAGAGGCAGGGTTGATGAAAAGTTAAATTGAATTTGAAAAAAAAACCCCCAACATTTATCTGTGGAGAAAATAGGGGGTGGGCAAAAGTAGGCTTACAATTGGGAGTATTGAAACAAGAGATTATCCTTGTATTATTGTTTATTAATTATGATATTTATTATCATTATTAACGTACTTTTGCCCGACCCTGTCCTTGGAAGGAAATGGCAGGCATTTACAAACGCTGGGAAGTGTGGTGTGTTGTGGGAAGAAAATAAACAGACGCTTAGGTGACAGCACCCAAACTTGGAAAGCGTATCAACAAAGACAAATTATGCTGTCTTCTAGAGTAATCCCAAACTCCTAGGCATTCTCTGAAGCTCCCATTGCTGGAATTGCTTAGAATCTATCCAAGAAAAGGTCAGGAATGACATCAAGGAGGGTCCCACCCATATGGACCGAACTTTCAAAGGGCTCTTAGAAGCCGACTCTGTCCAATGCTTACGATTCTTTGATTCTTCGAACCCTCTGGACTCTGTCTTTCCTTGGGGGCACTGCCCAGAAGCATCACAAATGGGGACATTTTGTTGCCTCTTGGACATCTGATGCTGGCAATCAATTTGGAAGAATAAAGAAGTCAAAGTGATTTTATGCACTTACCAGAGGACCCGGTGGCCCCATGTCTCCTACGGTGCCAGGTGGGCCTCTTGGACCAGGCTCACCCATAGCTCCCTTCTCTCCTTTTATGCCTTTTACGTGTCTCCCTGGAGGTCCGGGTGGGCCAGGCTTACCTGGGTTCACAGAGAGCCTGTCAGTACTGCAGGTCAGGGAGTTTGGCAGGTTCTGTCAGTGTTTCTCTTGAAGGAGGTGCAAGCCCTGTGTCTCCCATTACCCAGAACGGTTATGGGGCTACTATAGATGGGGATTGTGGTAATGACAGAATGCGCTAACTCCAGTGAAGCACCTAGCGCAAGGCGAGGACTCTTTCTCTCTGAGGAAGGTCTGTGGGAGCAGGCTCTGTGCCTAGCTCAGACCTGACCAGAGTAGGAGCTCAGCGGTGAGTGGGTGCACCTCCCTCTCTTAGGCTGATGGGTCTTGTATTTACTAATTTCTCAAACAGTCCCAACAGCCTTAGGGCACTTTACGTGACAACTGGTGGGGATGGGAAGATGGACAGACCAGAGGCAAAAAAAGAAGCAACAAGGTCACATGAGGGGGAGATGCTTGAAAGCTTTTGGTGTGAAACATTATTTTCATTGTTTTATCTTATTTAAAAGCAGGTTTTACCTGGGCTTCCTCTTGAGCCTGGTGGACCTCGATTTCCTTTAGGGCCAGGGATGATTGCACCAGGTTTTCCCGGTGGCCCTGGGAATCCCACCGTTCCCATGGGTCCCGATGGTCCAACGTCTCCCACCATCCCTTTCCTGCCAGGGGGACCGGGCAAGCCTGGGGCGCCTCTGTCTCCTTTGGTTCCTGCAGAGAGAAAGGTTTTGTCAGTTTCTGGGAGTTTTAGTTCATCGTTATCTCTAATAACGTCGACATTTTGCTTAAACGTGTTGAGGTTCACAATGCTTTTTTAAAAGAAGCTGGTTTAAAAAAACGTAGGTTTCCACTCAGTTCTGCCTTCAATGAGCCATTTGATCTTGACCAAATCCCTCACTTCAACATATGCTTGTTTTTAAATGAAGGCCGTCCCTGACCTTGCTCAGTTCTTCAAAGATCCAGCGAGATAATAAACGGAAATGTGAGATGGAAAAACAGGGGGTAAGGTCGAAAGTGCTCTGTACATGTAAGCCACAGTTGTTCTTATCTGATGAACTGTAATTGCAATGACATTGTTTAATCGCTGAAACTTGAGGAGAGCACGCAAAGCTGCACTTCATGGCATGATGTGTGCGTTTGAAGAATGGCCCAGCTAAACCCAGACAAAGCGACCAATTGTACCTTCACCCTTTAGAAGGTAATGCATTGAAACCCTATGATTGGCAATAAAGCAAATATATATGAAGCCTTTTTAAAGACTTTCGTCTTTAGACGAAACTCCAAAATTGGATCGTAGTTTCTAATTCGTTCACTTTGTTTTGATGGTAATAATTTAGCATTTTTACTTGAACACAAGGAATATAAAGATTCTATGTTATTACTGGGACTTCTCGAATTCAATGTGTTCAGTTTATTTTATATATTAAGCATATTAAATTAGATTCTGTCCTTGGAAATATGAATCACCAGGGTCAGGAAGGAAGAACTGCTCACCTTTAGCACCAGGTTTCCCTTTGGGGCCTGCAGGTGCCCCCAGAAAACCTGAAAGAGGTAATTTTGGGCATATTAATATTTTATATGTGGTTAATTTCATTACATAGGTATAACTTATTCCACTTGGTCAATTTCATTTTGACAACATAAAGGAGTTTAATTATCATGCCCCCAGAACACACTAAAGCCCATTCATTCTGCCAGAGAAGAATCTCTAGGGCAGTGAAGGGTTACAATGAATTACTATGAATAATTAGCATCACTAATTATTTAATATAAAATAAAACTTGGGAGTCTGTGATAATGAGCAAGTTACCTGTTTCTCCCTTTTCTCCTGTTGGACCAGGAATTCCATCACGTCCTTGGTTACCTCTCATACCCATTGGTCCGGGGTGACCTGGGAGTCCCGGGGGGCCTGAAAAAAATGCCATTCAAAGGAGGACTTACTTCCTATCAATGGCCTAATATGCTGGATGTAATTCTGGAAAACATGTTCAATTTTCAGAACGGTAGTTAGGTGACGCTAAATGCACAATGCAAAGCATGAGCAGGCTAAGACAATCACGAGGACTGTCACTTGGGAATGTCTTAGGTTGGCTGGTCTTTGAACAAAGCATAAAAACCTGCCCTCACTTTCACACATTTCTGTCTGAGGTTTGAGAAGCTGGAAACTACCTTCTAAAGAGCAGTTGCAGCTCAGAGATACCCCTAAACAGAGTTCAAACTGAGAAGGAAACCTGCCTCCCCAGGAAAGGGAAATGGACAAAGTACAGAAAGGAGACCTGGAGGGCCTTTGGTTCCTGGATATCCTGGGAAGCCTTTCATGCCTTTAGACCCCTTTTCACCATCCGGACCTGGCTTTCCTAAAAATGAAGAGAGAGGGAGAGGGAAAACACACACACATACACACACACCACACACACACACACACACACACACACACACACACCAGAAGACAGATGGTTACAACAATGGCTGAAATGGTCAATTCTCACAGTCAGCTGTGCTCACACTAGTCGTCAGGTTACTTGCTCCCTGTCACCCCAGGCTTTTGTCATGGGTGCATTTCCCTAGAGACTCCCAGCAGAGATGTGCGTGGCATCACTTTCAAAGGTGTGCCTGGCATATGGCCATCACATGGGCCACTTGCTATCTGATTTGCTTTCATTGGGCGTTAACAGCAAATTCGTTAAACCTCCCCGTGTTTGAAAAGAAAATTTAAATGTTATCTTTCAATAAGACCCGAAGCTGCAACCCAGTAGTTTAGCAATTGGTTTTAGTAAAGCAAAACAAAACCCGAAACCTTTTTGTAAGTAAATAAGAAAGAAAGTGAAAGTTCAGCATGGAAACATGCCAGGAAGGAAAAACAATGACAGTGTGGTGGGTTGAATTGTGGTGCTTCCTAATTTATATGTTGAAGTCCTAACTAATCCCTAATGCTTGAGAATATCACTATACATGGAGATAAGGTCTTTAAAGAGGCAAGTAAGATAAAAAAATAAATAAATAAATAAAATGAGCTCACAAGGCTGGGCTATACTCTAGTGTGACTGGTATCCTTGTAAGAACAGGATATGTGAACACAGAGGACAGACACAGGGAGAAGGTGGCCAGCTATGAGTCAAGAAGAACGACTTCAGAAGAAATCAACCCTGCCAGTACCTTGACCTCAAACTTCCAGCCTCCAGAATTGTGAGAAAATACATTTCTATTGTTTAAGCCACCTTGCCTGTGCTATTATAATACAATTATCATAAGATAGGGCAATGAACTCATACTTCACGTCTTTAGGCTGAATTCCTTGAGGCTGAATCTCAGAAGTTTTTTTTTTTTTTTTTTTTTAAGATTTTATTTATTATTTTTAGAGAGAGAGGAGGAAAGGAGAGAGGGAGAGAGACATCAATGTGTGGTTGCCTTTCACCTGCCTCCAGCTATAAACCTGGCTGGAGACCTGGTTTGCAACCTGGTTATGTGCCCTGGCTGGGAATCAAACCAGCGACCTTTGGGTTCACAGGCCAGTGCCTTATCCACTGTGCCACCAGCCAGGGCCTCAGAAGTTTTGTTTACGGAAGCAGGCGTTTAGATTTCGGTCCACCAAACTGGCTAATCAGTAAATAAGACCCCTCCTGATTAGTTTGCTGCTTCTTAGTGTCTTAGAATTTGAAGATCAAAGTTGAATAAGAGCAATGATAGTTCAAAAGCCTCAATAGCTTTCTGTCCACAGAGCAATGACTCTAGAGGGTGAGAGCCATACTATGTTTTACTTCCAAACCCACGCTCACCTGGGGGGCCAGGACTTCCGGGGCTTCCAGGGGCTCCGTCAGGTCCGGCAGGCCCTGGATATCCAGGTGGGCCAGGTGGCCCTATTTCTCCTTTCTTTCCCATGTCACCTGGCAGTCCTGGTTCTCCCTTAAATTCAGTCAAACACCTTTAAAATTCTCATATAAGCAGGATCTGGGATCAGAATTACATATAACCTATATTTGTTTGCATGAATTTATTATTATCATCATTATCATTTAGTTGGTTAGTTAGCAATTCCTACTGAGTGTCTGCCATGTGCCAGCATTGTGGCAGGTGCTGGGAACAGCATGACTACATGTTTCATGGGTTGCAGCTCCCTTTATTTTATTTTTTATTTTTTAAAATATTTTTATTATTTCCAGAGAGAGAGGAAGGGGGAGAGGCAGACAGGGAGAGAAACATAAATGTATGGTCACCTTTCACTTGCCTCCAGCTATAGACCTGGCTGGAGACCTGGCTTGCAACCTGGTTATGTGCCCTGGCTGGGGAATCAAACCAGTGATCTTTGGGTTCATAGGCCAGTGCCTTATCCACTGTGCCTTCAGCCAGGGCATGCAGCTCCCTTTAAAAAACTTTTAAAATCAATTCAAGACAGCAGCAGCAGGGCCTAGAACCAAGTGAGTAGCCTTTTACACCCAACCTATGTGACTACACGGGTCATGTGCCCATGCAGCTGGCTTTCACCAGGAATGTAATAGTAGCTATGGATGGATATGTGGTATATACAATCCCTGCCTTCATGGAGCTTGAGAGACCAGTGGGGAAGTAGTAAATAACCACGCAAATGTATACTTTTGAATTGTGATGATTAACTCAGGAGTAGGAAAGAAATAGACTAAATGAATATAAGTTCTACAAATACTATGCATGAAAATAAATGTATGTCAATCATGTGTAAAAAAACCCTTTTCATTAAATCTGTACTTGAGTTTTATGATAAACCAGAACATGTGGATTCAATGATGGTGACTTACAAAATTTCCATAGTAGTTGATTAAAATATATTACACTGTTACTGTGATTTGCTAGCCCGGTAAATCTAGTTCATTTTGTGTTCAATCTACAGTTGTAAATATTTCCCTATGAAAACCCTAAATCTAAAGGAAACTACTAATTAAGCAAATGTGAGTTAAGTATGAAATGATTCCTCACTAAGAAAACATCTCAGTGAAAGGACTATCTCTTTGATTTTCTGAGGACCTAGTCTAAAAATAAAGGGCAAAGGAAATTTATTTTGGTTACTTTCTTGGGCCTGTGTGGCTTCTAAGAATTTTCTTTCTTGCTGCTTTAGAGATTATTGCTGGAGAACACGACTGGTGGAAATCTTTAGGAAAGGTAGTATTTTATTGGCTCAAAAGAGAGCCAAGGAAGAAAAGGACCCCGAAGCGACAAGTTTTATAGTTTTTGGAGTCATATACTCTTGAAAGTTTGATAAAAATACAGCCTCTCCTATGCAAAAATTTTCATTCATTTTTACATTCAATTTTAGGAGGTTAGTAGACTTATTGGGATTCCATAGATTTCTTTGGGGGTGCATGGAATTCCATGTTAAAACTCTTGCTTATGGGAATTTCCATGAATCATTCTCTAAAGATCTAGCTCTGGTTCTTACTATAACAAAAAGTTGGAAGAAAGTAAGCCTAAACAAACAAACAAACAACTGAGCCTCATTGAAATATTTGGTTGTTACAACACACTAAGAAGGGCTTCAAAATGCAACCTCTAGTTACCAGCTCAACATTGAGACAAAATAAAATTCTGTGTAATACAATGAAAATAATGGAATTTCCAAAACAATTAGGATAAATGCATGTATCTTAGGATTTTGCTTGTATTTTGATGATGCTCTAAAGTTGTTTTATTTTACATCTTTTATTATAGTTTATTAAGTCAGGGGTTTTGATTACAGGGTTTAGAAATGTATTTTTATTAGCCTGTGTGGGAAGAGTCCATGGCAGAGACTGGCTTACTTTATATCACAGGAAAAACAACGCTTTGTTAGACTGTGGGAACCTCTGGTCACTGCCTCCTTCTGGCAGCTCATTTAAATTGCAGGGACACTTAGAAGTTCCTTGGGAGTTGAAATTGGTGGGAATAAATGAAGAAGTTGATGGTTGAGTGATAGGCATACTCAGTTGTGAAAACAGGATTTTAAAAACCAGATAACTCTCTGAAAATACAATAACTAAATTTTTTTCTCTGAACCACATCCAATCCATTTACTTGACATTTATTTAAAGGGACTCACTCCAGCATCAAAATGTAAATACTTCAGTGGCCTATATATACCTTTGGCCCTGGTGGTCCTGGCCTTGTACCTTCTGAATAACCTGGTTCTCCCTTATCTCCTTGGAGACCATGAGTACCTGGCAGGCCTGGTCTTCCAGGTAGACCTGGGAGTCCCAAAGTTCCCTTCTTTCCTTTGGACCCTGAATTAGGAAAGAAATCAGATTATACAGGTAAACACAGAGATCTTGACGGCTTCTACCTCTGGCCTTCCCACAAACCACCTTTCTCCTAGGAAGCTGACTTTTCAGTATTACTAATGTATTAGGTAGTCATAATGAGTAATTTTAACACAGGGTAAATATTTATTTTGTTCTAACTAGTGTTCTAGTGGTACATAGTACATTTGCCTAAAAGTATATCTAATTGTTTTACATCAAGTTTCTCACAAGTGGAAAACCAAAACAACAAACAACACAAAAAAATCAAGAATTGGGACCCATCATGAGCTTGTAGGCTTATAACAGGATTTCATACATTACCTGGCACCCCCATGTACCCCATGCTTCCTGGCTGGCCATGGGGTCCTGGGTGTCCAGGATCCCCAATGCTTCCAGGATCTCCTTTGGGGCCTTGAGAACAAACAAACAGTCATATGCTCTATGTAGTTCCTGGACACAACATGCTCAATAAATATTTCTTGCTTGCCTGAATGCATGTGGCCAGGCCAGCCTGGTAGAGTGCTTGTTAGCTGCCCTTTGCCTTCATGTAAGAAGAGGACTGGGGCCCAGAAACGTAAAGTTAGAGAAAGTTAGATTCTTGTCAGCAGGCCCGGATTTTGAACGTCAAAATCATTCTAGGACCAAGGCAAGCAGGAATAGGGTACGTGAGTGTGTGTGTGTGTGTGTTCTGTGACCAGAGAGTAATAGATTTCTTTACTGAAAATGTATTGCCATGGAATATGTTTTGTTATTGATGTCATCACAGAGAACCACTTTAATTGTTTAAAAAATTCTCTGCAAACTCAAGAACCTGTTTAAAAATGAGAGAGGCAAATTTGAAAACTTCTAAAGTATTTTCTGATTTTTTTCTTTGATATGTAATATTTGGATAAATTAAAGTTTATAAAACATAGCAGTGGTTTCAAAATAAATTTTTTAGTGCAACAATGGATCTTCATTATGTTGCTATTTTTTAGTTAACACAGGCTGACTATGCATATCTTCCTGTTAGTTTATTTCAGAAATAACTTTTATATTTATACCAATAAGTCTAAAAACATACTTCCATTACATTTAGCTCTAGGAGAATTTAAACCCTGATATTTTATTAGAAAATCAGCTATACCTGGTGGCCCTGGCGGTCCAGGGGGCCCTTTGAGTCCTTCTAAACCTGGTAATCCTGGAATGCCTCTGTTTCCTTTCATACCCGGTTTTCCTGCAAATCCTAAAGTTGCAAACAATGTATTAAAAATACAGGTTAAGATTTTATCAGTTATCTACAACTGGCTTAAAATTGACGTGATATTATTTAGAGTGTAGATGTATGTTAAGAGAATGGGCAGATGTGGACATACCTTTTTAAAAAGAGCATTTAATGAGAATACATGTAAAGTATTAGTACAGTGGCTGGCATGAGTTAGTGCTCAAAGAAATCTAGCAATTATAATATTTACACGTCAAACAAACATGATAAGAATTAGTGGCCTAAGGATAGCTTCTTGTGTTATTTTAGCAATGATAGAGGGCTGTATTTTTGTCTAAATGATACCATTCTCAATCCATTTATTATAACTATGGTTTATTAAGTAACTAGTGTATGACAGACATGATTTTCTTTTATCGATCTTATTTAATCTGCAGGCAGTCTCAGTCTACTTTTGAGCTTTTTCAAATAGACTGCAGAGATGAGAAAACTGACTCTAAGTAGTAAGAACTAATACTAGAGCCATAGTGTCAATCAGTGGTGATGTTGGGATTTGAGCCCATTTCTTCAGGCTGGAAAGCTCAGAAACTTCCCATAACACTATCCTACTTTTGTAAAATATGGCTTTGATCGCATCATTTTCCTGATCAAAAATATTACTCTTTGTCTTTTCACACATATACCTAAGTCTCCCCTGCAAACCCCTTTAGAAGACCCCAACTATGCATTTCTGTACCTTCAATATTTCGTCCATTTGCAGTGAATGTCTTTCGAGTTTAGAAAGGAAGATTTTTTAAAAAATGGGTTGTATTTAAATGAGAGAGGCCTAAAGAGTATGATTTTTTTGTTTGTTTTTTAATCTCTGCTCCTTGGTTATGCATTTGAAAAGCCAAAAGGAAAACTTACAGGGCAGTTTCCATTCATATGGAACTTTGGGTGAGTAAAAATATTTTTGTTAGCACCCTAGAAATAGCATGTGTCTGTCTATACTTTCCAAAAAGGAATTCATTAATTATAAATTCGTACCCATTGTGATTTTATGGTGTTAGAGCCAAATTTTAGTTTATGTAAGCACAGGTATGCCATTCATATTTTTTCCAAAAAAGTTTTTTTTTTAATTTGAAAATTTAAACATTATTTTATTTTTATGTCCCAATTTTCAATGTGTTTTTAATATGTCCTAAATTATCTGGAATAGTCCAGTGAAGTGGTGTGTATGTAGATAATTTATGAGGATTGGGTATTTTTTTTTCAAATTTTGGCTTAAATCAGTGCTAGAAGATTTTTATAAAATTCATAGTACTCTCTACTCCATTGCAAACAAAACAAAACAAAACATGAAAAACAAATGTAGTGTAGCCTTCTGTTTGCTCCCAGACCTAAACTACCTCTTTGACACCAGATTAAATAGTGACTACTTAAAAGGCCTTTACTTCCTTTATGGATTAAAAAACCTGTCTATAAATTGATTTTCCTAATGATTATCCATGTTTTTAGACTGGCAAATTAATTGGATTCAATCATGTTCCTTAACCTAATCAGATGTTACTTCTGTGAATTCCTTTCTAATTCTTTAAAAGACAACTATTCGGGGGAGGGGGGAGGAGGGAGGCAGAGGCAAAGAAGGGGAGCAGCTTAGACAAGAACCTAGTATAAAGGAACCATGGACATGGACAACAAGTGGGATTGACTTTGGGGGGAAAGGGTGGGTGGGGAGGGGGACAGAGGGGAGAAAAAAAGGGATGGATGTAATACAACAACAATAAAATTAAAAGGAAAAAAAAAAAAAAAAAAAAAGACAACTATTCAATCTTCCTAGCATGGTCTCTACAGCACTCTGTGCAGAATTTTAAAAGCAAATCTATGTGGACTATCAATCCTTATTATGCCAAGCATAAAAATATTTGTTGAATACAATCTCACTTCTCAAAATTTATTACAAATTACTCAAAACTTAATATGGTTTTGCAACTGAAAATGCACTTTTTCTCTATTCTTCTCTGCTATCAATGTCTGATCTGCAAATGTTTCATTTTACCCAGCAATTCTCTGTTTTTCTAAAACTTCTTAGGATTAAAATTGGTCAAGAAGATATCAGGAAGCTTTCTTAAAATTTGATTTTATGTTGGCTGTATTGATCATCTAACAAAAACTGTCACAGAAAGTACCCAACTAACTTGTAATAATTTGATTGTATTTAAAATTTAGCCTAATAGCTATAGCTAACAATGAACAGTATTCTAAAGCATTAATTTTCCATTAAAATACACTTTCCTTTTAGTAATTATTCTCCAAAGCATTTTGAACAGGAGAAGCAGTTTTTGGATGCAGTGAGAAAACTTCATCCTGACAGTTGACAAAATATAATGGAATTTGGAGTGGAGGTTTCTATTTCCCTGAGGATTTTGTTTCTGCCTTACTTGTCAGATAGTGGGTATTAAGGCTTATGCTTTAGAAAACTGACTAGGAGAAATTTAAAAATGGCAGACCAAAGTGCAGAATTGACTTAGAAAGAAAAAGTTGTGCATTAAAGAGGCAACATATTATTGTGCAAAGCACATGAAATCCAGCTCTAGTTCAGGCTGGGCCACCAACTGGCTATGTGACTGGGGACAAGAAATTAAATACTGGCCCTCACTGAACCTCATTTGCCAGCTGGAAGGATTTACTGGGATAATTGTTAGTATCGGAATCAGCTCTGAATTCTGATTCTAAATGTAAGGCGGTCTGTACCTTTAAGGCCCTGTTCTCCTTTGTCCCCAGGTTGGTAGAAGATTTGAGAAGGCCCTGGTGGTCCTTTTGTTCCTTTTGCCCCCTTGGCTCCTGGGGGTCCTCTCTCACCCTTCGCTCCTGGAATTCCAAAGCTACCTGCAAGGCAGGAGTAACCACGGCAGTTTTTCTTAATTCTTTAAGCAGTTCACAAGGATTCAAATGTTAACAGTGCTTATCATAAAACAAAAACAAGTCAGCCGAAAAGCATAACAGAGCTGACACCTTTAATAATTTCCCAAAGCAGGCAGTTATGTGAAGGTAGGATACAAGCCAGCAGGGAAAAACATGATCTCATCCAAATGGAAAAACCGAATGCAGGAAACAACAAAATCAAATGCAGGGTTCTCTCAGAACCATCTTCCCCTCAAAGACTACAATACGATTTATTTTGCCATTCCTTCTTCCTGAGAGCTGCAACGCCCCTTCTGTCACTTACCCTTCTGTCCCGGGGAGCCAGGGCTCCCAGGAGGCCCTGGAAGGCCAATGATACCTGGAAGGCCCATCATGCCAGCCATTCCTTTTTCACCTACGGAAACAGAGTAACACAAGGCAGCACATATGTAACATGCAAAAAGCAAATACTCTGTAAGATAAAATAAATTTTACTTAGATGGAGAGCTTGGGAATTGAAGGAATGGTTTCTGTAGACAAGAAAATAACTCTATTTATCTAGGAGATGGGTCAGTAAAACAGTCTATATTGTATCATGTACGTGAAAGTCACTGGTAGCAGATCACGTGTGTGGTTAAGAATAGAATATATTTAAATTTTGGACATTTCCCTCCTCCCAGTTCATGCCCAATAGCTTTCTGTTTTGCTCCCTTATTTTATTTCCCTCATTGCAGTTGTCTAGAATTGAACTGATAACTAATGTATTTGTTATTGTCCCCCACTGTCGGCGGTGGATTCTTGTCCACTGATGTGTGTCTAGGGCCTGGCACAGTGCTACCTCATGATAATAGCTCAATCATGTGAATGAAAACATAATTTGCAGATGGAGTTGTTATTCTGGGCTCTTCTCTAGAGAAAAGGTCAGCAAGGTTCTGTGTCATGAAGGAAATACTGGAATGTGCTTTCCAAACCTATAAACTATAAAAATAGTGATGAAATAAAATGAATTTATACGGAGGTGTTATGAGTAACTATTATATAGTATATGCCGGCCAATTAAATAACCTAGAGAAAATGGATAAGGTCCTAGAGAGGCACAGATGAACAAAACTGACCCAAGAAGACATAGAAAAGCCTGCTTAGACCCATAACAAATAAAGAAATTGATTTAGTAATTAAAGAGCCCACAAAGAAAAGCCCAGAAGCAGATGACTTTACTGGCAAATTCTACCAAATATTTGCCTCCCCCAACTACATCAACATCACAACTAAAATGCGGGAACACTATCATTCAGGACTGCCTGATATCTAGCAGAACAGATCTACAACTGAAGATTTAAGATGCCACATTGAGACTGGTAGGAGGGGCGGAATCATGGAATGGGCTGGTCTCACGTCCACATGGTGGATAAAAATCAGGAGGGCTATCTGGGGAGTGCAGGTCCTCCCTTAGGAGTAGGGGTCCCGGCATCATCTAGGTCCCCCTGCCCAGGGTTACAGTGCAAGGAACGGAGGTCCTATAACTTCTGGTTATAAAAACCAGCGAGGATTGTGGCCAAGATGGTGGGATTCTCAAGTCCTGGGGCTTCCTCTTTAAAGTCCCTCACACGGATGTACTTGGACTCAGTCGCTCTGAGTTTCAGCGGCAGGGCAGGAGCTCAAACAACGCCAGGACATGTGGCAAGGAACTGAATTATCTGGTCTCAGACTGTGGGGTGGAGGCCAGCTTTCTCCGGATAAAGTGCTGGCAGAAGCCTTTGTTCCTTTGCTGAGCTCCCCCGCACCCCAGACTGCAGGCACCATGTTTGAGTCTCCATCAGCCTGGCTCAGGCTGTCCACCAAGACTTGGCAGTTCCCCCAGTCTCCCCACCCAGCTTGCGGGCCCACCCAAGCTGCCTCCAGTGGCTTTTCCACACAAACGGCCTAGTTAGTTTATGCTGTGCACTTTCCTAAGATCTACCAGAGGTTCACTAACCCCGGACACGCAGCATCTGGCCTCATTGCACCTAGTACCTCTTGTTAAGCAGCCCCAGGCCCAGCTTGTAAAGGGTTAAATGCTTCAATCAAAAAACCCTCAGGTGGCCAAATGGATAAGAAAACAAGACTCTTACAGGTGCTGCCTACGAGAGAATCATTTCAGATCAAAAGATACACACAGACTGAAAGCGAAGGGATGGAAAGAGATATTTCATGAAAATGGAAACAACAAAAAGGCTGGGGTAGCAATACTTATATTGGATGAAATAGACATTAAATAAAGCCTGTAAGACACAAAGAAGAACCCAGCAATTCCACTTCGGGGTGTTTATCTGAAGAAGCCCAAAACACTAATGTGAGAACACACAGACATCCATGTGGTCAGGGCAGCATTATTTATAACAGCCAAGATATGGAAGAACCCTAAGTGTCCATCAATGGATGAGTGGATAAAGAACTGGTGTATATACGCAATAGAATATGACTCAGCCCTGTAAATGTGAAATTTTGACATCTGTAGCAACATACGAGGTCTGTCCCAAAAGTATTGGCCACACAACCTGTTTTAGTTATATTGATACTGGCTTAATACTTTGGGGACAGACTTGTAGATGGACCTAGAGCAGTGATTGTCAACCTTTTTCATCTCAGGGGCACAGATGAACTAATTACTGAAATTCTGACAAAACTAGATATAATTTTGATTCATACATACTGAACAGCTATTGCTGTGTTGACTGTTGTCATTTTTTAAGTTGACGGTCTCAGGGAACAGGTCAGTACCCCTAACTAAATACAGGTACTGCCTGTTTTAAAAATTCCTGTGCACACTGGTTGAAAATTGGTAGCCTGGGGGAAATCATGGTAAGTGAAAAAAATCAGACTGAGAAAGTCAAATGCCATATGATTTCACTTTTATGTGGAATCTAAAAAACAAAATAAATGAACAAGCAAAACAACAAACTCATAGATACAAAGAACATTTTGATGGTTGCCGGGTGGGAGGAAGGTTAGGGGACTGGGTGAAGAAAGGTGAGGGGATCAGGAGAAGTACAAGTTGGTAGGTACTGAATAGTCATGAGGGTGTAAAATCCAGCATAGGGAATATAGTCAATAATATTGTAATAACTATGTATGGTATAATATGGGTATTAGATTTATCAGGGTGATCAAGTCATAACATATGTAACTATCTAATCACTATATTATACACCTGAAGCTAATATATTATTGCATATAAACTATAATTGAAAAATAAAAATAAATAAGTAAAAGCACAAGAAAGAATACCTGGTCGCCCTAAAAATCCTGGATTTCCTGGATATCCTTTTTGACCAGGTGGTCCCACCTCACCTTGGTGACCTGGCATTCCTGGTGGTCCAGGTTCCCCAGGAAATCCTGACCTATCCAAGCCTGGAATCCCTGGGTCTCCTTTTAGTCCCATTTCGCCTCTTTTGCCTATATATAAATGAAGGGATAAATGAATGAGAGGAATGAACACACAACTGCTTTCCTTACCGACTCCAGGAATATTCTATGGCTTCGTGATTTGGGGCTAAAGAAACCATACACTCATCACCATACACTGCTGGCTTTAACATTCTCCGCTTTAATGTCTCATGCAGTAATAAAAATATAGAACGTGGATCTATTTTCTAGTCCTTCAGGCATATCCTGGGGCTGCACTTAATGACTGCGGCTCAGTCTTTGACTTGCAGAACACATTCAGTGCCACTTACATTGAGAGAGCCACCAGATGCCTCTGGAAACAATAAGAGCATCACTATGACAGTTAATGCCTTGGCCAAAAATTGGTTTGTGAACAGTGATATGCTGGGCATTAGCTGAGTTCTGAAGGGCTTTTCTTAGAAATAGTTCACAGATCTATTACTAGGATGAGTAAGTTTCCCACTGTGGGGATCATCTCAGCTGCATAATTTAGATTTATTTTTATACCCTTTCTTTTAGAGTAATTTCAAGCAATCAACTACATACAAGGTCTGTCTGGAAAATGTCCAGTCATTTTTAACATAATAAGGATGGTTTCTGTGACATCGATGTAACCTGGAAGCCAAGGAGAGTGGACTGGAATGCACATGTGGGAACAATGATGACTTCACTGTACTAGTCAGTGTGTGTGTGTGTGGGGGGGGGTAGATGCTGTTGAGTGAGCATGTGAACTGTGTGACTATCATATTCAAAATCAATGAGCAAGTCAAGTGATGAAGCTGCATCCAATTTGCAATAAGCTTGGAAACTATTTGGATGATTCAGAAGGCTGAAGCTATGGGCAACTGGTGATTGGCAGCTTCATTATAACAATGTGCCCCCACATGCATCATCTCTTTTGCAGAATTTTTTGGCACAACATCTAATCACCCAGGTGACTCAGCCCCCTTCAGGCCAGATTTGGTGTTCTTTGACATCTGGCTTTTCCCAAAACTAAAATCACCTTTGAAAGGGAAGAGATTTCAGAACATCAGTGAGATTCAGGAAGATTGTTCTATAAAATGATGCCTAATAATTCTTTAGAGCCTCCACTTTTTTCAGAATACTGGGGGATTTTCTCTACAGAGTCTAGATGTCTCTATTTTTTTCTCATACCTATCCATGTTTCTTTCTAGACTTCTCTCATTTTAAATGTGAATGTTCCTGAAGATTAAGGAAGAATCAGAGCAAACCTGCCTTCTAACACCTGTGAGACACTTTAAAAAAATTCATCATCTTTGTCATCTACAGGTTTGTTGATAACTGCTACACATAGAGCATTCCTGACGGGCAGGAACATTCTAACTGGCCAACTGTATTTGCTCCTCCTGCTCCCCATTTCAGTCTGGATTTTAATTCTAAAGATATGACAGGACAGCTGATGATGATTGGGAGAAATGTATGAGGTCCCAAGGTGCCTACTTTGGAGGGGACTGAGGCATCATTGTCTTATGTCCGATGTTTTTGTATCTTGTATTTTCTTCAATAAATGTCTCTATTTTTCACATTACATGGCTCTGGATACCTTCTGGACAGACCTCATATTTTGATCTACAACTTACTAAACAGAAAATTTGCTCTATTTTAATAATAAAGATAAATACATTTACCACTTTACTTATAAAGGTAAAACTTTTTCTCAGTTTATATGTATATACATATATTTGTAAATACACATCTATATCTATATATCTATATCTATCTATCTATCTATCTATCTATCTATACACACATTTAGTGTTTATATTTTCTCACAGACACAAACTGACTCACTGTAGTAACTTCACGTCCCCTACTCTACAGGTGGGACGCATTGCAACAATCCATGACAACAAGGTTAGTTTATATTTCATGCCAGTTCCCACTGAACAGTGTCCAGGACAAGTGCTGGACAGTTCCTACATTATACAGCAAAGCTTGGAGCGGGAGTCCCATGCCACGTGCCCATATAATGACTAATTTTGAGGCTCTTCTCTTACCTTGTTGTCCTTTCAATCCATTTAAGCCTGGAAGTCCTGGGTCTCCCCTGGGACCCTCTTGGCATTTTCCTGGGGGTCCTTTTTCCCCAGGAGGTCCAGGCTGTCCTGGATCCCCTGCAAAAGAGAGTCCAAGGATATATTCAATGGCCAATACCCAAGGTCCTAGTATTGCTATCCAAGCATTCTCTTTTAACTTCTCCCCTCTTAAATCTGACCAAAACTTAATGCTGTTAGTATGTATGTCTATTATAGAGAATACTCATTAAGAAGAAGGAAGGAAGAAGGAAGGAAGGAACAAAGGTAGAGAAACAATGCTGAATGGAAAAATAGTTAGGCCCTACAGATTCTATTCATTGATCTAGAACTTTGTTGTAGAATTCTTCACCCCTAGAGCACCTACACATTCAATTTGCTGCATTTTAGCTGAACTCAGAGGAGAAAAGCAATTGCACTTGCTATTGTACCTCGTGGTCCATCAAGCCCTCCAGTTCCTGGAATTCCAGGGAGACCTGGAAGTCCAGAGAATCCAATTTCTCCATTTTCCCCAGAATTGCCTCTTTCTCCTGGAAAACCTGGTGTTCCTGGCTCTCCAGGCATGGCTAGTCCTGGTTCTCCCTATAGCACAGAAATTGTGTTAGTTTTACTACATAATGCTTCTAGGTCCTTACTTACTATTGTCTGGCCTTTAGGACAATTTAGAGAAAAATGCTGTCTTCATCATGGAGGTTCTAAGTCCCTTTTTTCACAGTCATTGCTACTCCATCAGCTCTCCTTTTCAAGTCTATCTGCTGACTGTTCTATAAAATAATGCTTAATAATTCTTTAGAGCCTCCACTTTCTCAGAATACTGTAGGGTTTTCTCTAGAGTCTAGATGTCTCTATTTTTTCTCATACCTATCCATGTTTCTTTCTAGACTTCTCCCATTTTAAATATGAATGTTCCTGAAGATTAAGGAAGAAACAGAAAAGCAAACCTGCCTTCTAACACCTATGAGACACTTTACAAAATTCATCATCTTTGTCATCTACAGGTATATTGATAACTGCTACACATAGAGCATTCCTGACAGGCAGGAACATTCTAACTGGCCAACTGTAATTGCTCCTCCTGCTCCCCATTTCAGTCTGGATTTGAATTCTCAAAGACCTTGGCTCCTGGGAGGCCTGGCTCTCCAGGTGACCCTGGCTTTCCCATTTCTCCAGGACAACCTGGTGATCCTTTGGTTCCAGGAAAACCTCTGTCTCCTATAGGGAAAAAATAATAAAGGTTGTATAATTAGGCTTATTAAAAAGTTCTGGACAGTATCTCTCTTATTTTATGGAATACTTTTATGAGGCAAGTAGCTAGCTGTTGATATTGCTATGAAAGTTTCAATGATGAGAAAACCAATGGCTAAAGTAGCAATTAAAAAATTCAGTTCCAAATCCGATTACATTGGGTTCCAATTTTTGAATTTCCTTTCTCCAGTTTTGTTGTTTAGCACCACTACAATTTTGATTCAGTATTTTTTTTAAACCACTGATCTCTGTTGACCATTTGGCCAACTGAAAAAAAAAAAAGAGCATATTTTACATTGAGTGTACAGCCACATATTTACATGAGTGTGTAGATATCTATCTATGCAAGCATGATCCAGATCAAGACATAAAGCATTTTCAGTACATAACTAGCATTTCTCAGCATGGACTGATCAAGAGAATTATTCTAACACCCTATAGCAACCACTGAATATAATGAGTTAATTTTCTGTTACGCATTTTTGGCTGGATAATTGAGTCACATGCAACATTTTTTCTGTCCTGTGGTTCAGAAGTGGAAACCCTGGTGGAGCAAAGCTGCCTTCAGAGAGTTCCTTCGTGCCCCTGATTTGTCCAACTTTAAATAACAGTTAGTTCATAGGATTCATTAAGTTTCTCTGGGACGTTTTGATTCTTCATTTTTCAGAGCTCTTAGGCTAGTCCTGGTGCGTACAGTAGAAAGTCTCCCTCCAAAGGCGACTCCAGAGGGGAGGCAGCCAGGATTCAATATCGTCATGTAGAGTCCAAAAAATTACAGTCAAAGCCATTTTTGGGACCACATGAAAAATCTGATTTTTTTTTTTTTAAAATTTCAAATACTCATAAATTGAGATCAGTATTCCCATGTTTGGGCAGAACTGATGCAAAATAAACATGGATCACATGTTCAAGAGGTGAGCACGAAAAGTGGATTTGATTTAGACAAACACTTTAAGTAATATTGAAACAAACATCAAATTGTTGCAAAATCTGAAGTTCTGCGTGACAGTCCTGTCACCTGGACAGGAAGGACATTGGGGTAGTTGTGTGTGGAGAACCTCAGGTTTACTGTTCAAGTTCTTGGCATTTGGGTTTCTTTGGACAGTTTCCCTTTAATGAGAAACAGTATTTTTTTTCCTAAAGGAAAACAACTTCTGTGATTTATTTCAGAGTACATAAGAAAATCAGCTATGTGTGATTTGATAGTTCTTTTTTTCATTACAAAAGAAATGTATAAAGTGAAGAAATGTATAAATGTAAAAAGTGTAGACATCTATTAAGAAGTAAAGAAAGAAGGCATCATATTCCCACGAGCAAGAAGAATCACTGCGGTGAATTTCCTTCCAGTTTTTTAATTTGCATTTAAAAAATATGATTGAGATGAGGTTGCCTACATCAATGTGAATTAAGTCTTTTTAACCTAACATTATTGTAAGATTTCTTTTTCCCATTTAAGACTGATGGAAAATATCATTTTGAAGGATGTTATGGATATTGCTTATGTTATCCATGATACACATTTATAGTTTCTAAATATCCACAATGAAACTTATGTTTTACATTTTTAAGCTTACCCTTGGGTCCAGGAGGCCCAGGGAATCCAATTCCTGGGGTTCCGGGGTCACCATCAGGCCCAGGAATGCCTGGATCACCCCATTTTCCTTTGGATCCAGGGACACCTTAACAACACACATGTATCCACATCAGCAACTTTCCTTTCTCTTGCTTTAACACCTAATGTCTAAGTTTCTGTGTATCCCCAGACATTTTTGGAAATTAAGAAATAATTTTACCATAACACTGACTTTCTCCCCATTCCTATCCAATGCAGTCTTTATTAGGAACTGCAAATTATTCTGGAAATATAATTTAGCTCCTAAAAAGAAATATTCTAGATCTTGAACTATGTAAGTCTCCCCCCACACAGGCAAAATTACACTTTAGATGATATTGCCAAAGAAGTTCTGTTTCCAACGCATAAGCTGTGGGAACTGCAGTAATTCCAGGCAACTGGTCCTCCCTCCTCCACCGAAAATTCATGAATGTTGTTCTGCTCATGAGTTCCTTTCAAGTAACTATATCAATTCTCTTTTGGAATCAGAAGCAGCAATGGGAATGACTTGGGTAGCTTCAAAGGACAAAAGCAAGTCCCCTGCCTGTAGGCTAGTTCTCTGACAAAACTAGCCTGTGCTCTCCTGGGGAGGCAGTGAAGGCATTTTTTTGCCCTTAAAATGGGGACAGTGATTTTCCAGGAAAGTCAGGGTGGTATTGGATTCTGGGCACCAGGCTAGGCAGAGGGGACACTTACCAGGTGGACCTCGGGGGCCAGCCCGGCCTGGGGGCCCTGGAGCACCTGGGAGCCCAGGGACTGGTGTTGAAACACTGGATTCTCCCTTAGGACCTTAAAAAAATTATGATCATAAGATTAGTGTGCACATTGAAGCTTTTTTTAGTTCAGAAAGAAAATATAATATATAATATGCTAATGAAGGGTTTACAGACATATTTCAAGGAAACTGGAAAAATAGTCTCTGCTTACATAGGCTTCACAACTGGTTTCAAGATGATTAGTCCATAGAAACTTTCTTACTCAATTGACAAACATTTATAAGCACCTATTATTGGGTGAGCCTTGTTTTAATTAATAGCCTGTCATGCTGGTCTATTGGAAGAGAGCCTGTTCTGAAAAATAAATAGACAATATGAATTCTGTTTAGGTATTGGTGAATACTGGTAGGATACTTTTCCACTGGGTAACTAGTTTTCACAGGAAGAGAGTATAGTGTATTGCACAAACCATGGAGTGAAGCTGATCTGGGCTTGAATGTTGGCCTTGCTCTTTGTAATGTCTGCGAGGTTGGGCTTCTCTCTCTCTCTCTCTCTTTTCTTTTAAAGATTTTAGTTATTATTTTCAGAGAGAGGGGAAGGGAGAGAGGCAGAGAGAAAGAGAGATGTCAGTGTATGGTTGCCTTTCACCTGCTTCCAGCTACAGACCTGGCTGGAGACCTGGCTTGCAGCCTTGTTATGTGCCCCGGTTGGGAATCGAACCAGCAACCTTTGGGTTCGCAGGCTGACACCTTATCCACAGTGCCACCAGCCAGGGCTAGGGCTTATTTTTTGTGCTCCCTGATAAGTTCCTCATGTGTCATTGTGGAAATAATGCCTACCCAGCTGGTTAAGATTTGAGTAATGTTCTGACCGCAGTGGCCAATATTAAAAACTAGTTGGTGATTTATATGTGACAAGTAATTTTAAACTTGTTAGTTATTGTATATGTGACAATATATATACACGTATATATACATATACATGAAAATGATGATAATATATTGTGAGACATTGGAGTCCTTCACTAAAGATTCACAGTTAGAAAGAGTAGTAGAGGGACTGAAGATGATTGTAAGAGGAGTCAGCAAACATTTTCTGTCAAAGGCCACATAGTAAGTAATTTGGGTTTTGCAGTTCAGAAGGGCTCTGACGAAACTACTCCTCTCTGCCATCAGAACAGGAGAACAGCCAGAAAGAGCATATTTATGAATGAGTGGGGCTATGTGCTAATTACCCTTTATTTATGGATGCTTAAACTTGAGCTTCATATAATTTTCACATGATACAAAATAGTATTCAAAACTTTTTTTTCAATCACTTAAAAATATTTTTTAAAATTCTTAGCTTTTGGATCATACATAAATAAGTGATGAGCTGGATTTGGATAGTGGCCACAAAAGTGAGGCACAGGAAAAAATACATTGCATACATAACCATAAAATAAACTTTATGTACATGTGTGGACAGAAATGCATACATACAATTTATATATGATTACTATAAGGATGACCACTCAAAATTTTTTATCCAATGAAGGATGCTATGAAAAGATTAGGAGACCACTGGTTCATTGGGTCTCACCCTTTAAAATGATTTAAGAAGTAAGACTTGACCAGGGTAGCAGTATTTATTTAAAACTGTCAGTAACCTGCAGTTCTCATATTCCACCATGTTCTGAGCCACAGATAAACATAGAATATCAGATTCCTCCTGAACCCAGCCACTGTGTTCAGAATCCATGTGCCCCAAAGTTACTGGGACTTTAAAACTCTTAGGAGATAAATTTTCTACATTTGTCTTAGCTATTTTGAGTTTTCTCTATGAACCGTTTATTGGGATATGAATCAAAATGAACAAATCTGCAGTAGTGTTAATGGACCCTTGAGACCTAGAAGAAGCATCTCAAGATCAAGTTCATAGGTTTTTAGTTCCCTTTTGTTTCCTGTAACAGACTTCCACTCCTCCCTTAGGATCTATTCATTCCATATATTTATGACAGTAATGGATATAGACTGTCTTAAGAAGTTTTAGTTGAATTGCCCAGTAACAGGAACAAATAGATTTTTCTCTACTTTGTCCTATACGTCCTTTCCCAGTGTCTGTGGGTGGACGTATTCTACTTATTAAAATAAATTTCTATACATCCACTGGTCTGGAGAGAGCTTCCCTGGCTATCAACCCACTCCGTAGGAAAACAGGACTGGAAAGAAAACTAACCAACCGGCTTTTCCAGGGGGTCCGCGGGCTCCAGGAACTCCTTGGGCGCCCTTTGGACCGGGATCTCCCTGTGGTCCATAGCCTGGTGGTCCAGCTGGTCCTGCAGGTCCTGGAGACCCGGGGATGCCAGGATCCCCTGGGGGACCCTGGTCCCCCTTCTCACCCCTGAGTGCCTGTGACAATAGAAATATGTTTGGATACTTCATTCCAACATTTCCTTACATAGCTTAATATTACCATGAACATGAATACCACTTGGACAGTCATTGCGAAGGTTGTCATTTGGAGGAAGCATTACTAACATGAAGGTGCTCGATGGTTCCTGCAGTTTTGTGCACTTTGCAATTCAGCCATATTTCATTAACTTGGAAGTCCGAGACCCACTCAAGATGTCCGACAATGGGATGGCCTCCATGTGATAATAAGACCCTCCAGCCTAGCTCAAATCAGCCAACAGCTCAAATGGAAATGACATCAATGCTAATGGTACATTTCCGAAATCAAACCAGTACAGCATACCTTTACTTGTTTGGTTTTCACCAGGTATTTCCATCACAAAAGAGATACTCCACCTGTATTAATATTTTCCTTATACAATGTCTTTTAAAAACATTTTGTGGGTTGTAAAGTTGAAAATAAGTCATATGTTTTAAAGAAGTTGAATTCGACAACTTCCTGCCCAACATGGACTGAATTTTTCATTGTCTGGCATCAATAGGTAACTAAGTAGTCCTTATCCCTCTTTTATTTATTTATTTTTAAATTTTTATTATTTCCAGAGAGAGGAAAAGGAGGAGAGGCAGAGAGAGACATCAGTGTAAGGTTGCCTTTCACCTGCTTCCAGCTATGGACCTGGCTGGAGACCTGGCTTGCTACCTGGTTATGTGCCCTGGCTGGGAATCGAACCAGCGACCTTTGGGTTCAATGGCCAGTGCCTTATCCACTGAGCCACCAGTCAGGGCCTCATCCTTCTTTTAAAATGACAGGGCAGCCCTGGCTGGTGGCTCAGTGGATAAGGCGCTGGCCTGCAAACCCAAGGGTTGCTGGTTCAATTCCCAGCCAGGGCACATAACCAGGTTGCAAGCCAGGTCTCCAGCCAGGTCCATAGCTGAAGGCAGGTGAAAGGCAACCTTACACTGACGTCTCTCTCTGCCTCTCCCGCTTCCCCTCTCTCTGGAAATAATAAATAAAATCTTAAAAAATAAATAAATAAAATGACAGGGCATAAGACACAACAAATGAGCTCCTTGATTTTCTTTCACTACCTGGACCATCTCCACAGGACTAATAAAGAAATTAGGGAGATGCAAATGGCACATGGGAGTATCACATGAACTCCATGAACACTAGGCCAAAAGCCTTCTAGACTTTGTCCCTCAACAAGCAAAACTACCCCCTGGGGACAGCCTGGCAGAGTGCCAAGGGAGGGGCTGAGTCACCCTGGCCCTGCTAGCTGCCCCCATCCAGAAGAGTTTTATTGTCAAAAAGGTTCAGGAAAGACTATATATGGCGTCTATACCTTGGGGAGTTAAGGTTCCTATTCTGACATGGAGTGATCTGTAAATGAACATTTACATTTGTTTGCCAGGCTCCCCTCTTTGAGGTGGGACTCTTTTAATTGGCTAACATCAGTTAATCTTGGGAGGAAATAATATTTCACAGACCAGCTGGCTAGGCTGTAGGCCTTGCAAACTACCCCCCACCCCTTACCCTCAAATTGATCCTGGTAGGAATCTCTTAGTTGAACACGTGAGAGATTGTATCTCATAAGAAACAATCAGATTTTCGTGAGTTTAGTTATTGACAGGGACAAAACATTTGATCTCTTTATTTGACTACCTTACCTCTACCTAATCTACCTTTTCGCGCAGTTATGTTTATTAAAAAGAATAAAAGTTGTCCCTAAAATACTGATGAAAGATTTCCATGGGTAATCATTTTCTGCACTTTTTATAAATTAATTTGATAGAAACGTGGAATTGTAGCTTGTGTATGAGTCTAGGTCATTTTATCAATGAAGAATTTTATTTATCCTAAAAAATCCATGAAGTGCTACCTATTTTGCCAAAATATCATGCACATATGTTTGAAGATGCTCGAGTTTGAAGATGCCTCATTCTGCAGTTGGAGGCATGAACTGTGCTGGTGGCCAACAATTTATTGAAAGGAAATCACCTTATGTCTTAACTCCAGAGCACCTCACTTCCAGGGAGAATAATTTGAAAAAAGTTACTAGATACCAACCGGTTCGCCTTTAGGTCCCGGTGATCCTTTTATTCCAGGGATCCCAGGAATGCCATCCAAGCCATTTCTTCCAGGCTGCCCTCTGGGCCCTGGGTCCCCTGGAGCACCCACTTGTCCCACTGGCTGAGGTGCTTCACCTTTTTCTCCTTTAAGTCCTGGGTCACCCTGAGCACCTGGGAATCCCTAGGTGGTAGAGAAATGAGTTGCATTGCTTTTGGGTAGAGAAGTTTTGATGTCAATCTCAAACAAACAAACAAACAAAAAACCTGAACAAGAACTTCTTAATTTTAATGGAACATATGTATAGTTTAGATAGTTCGTTGGCCTACAAATATAATTTTAAAATTTTGGGGTTTTTAATTTGTTTTTGCTTCCAAACCCAACAAAGAATTCAGCTAGGCAGTACAACTCAATGCAACACACATAATAATGAAATTCAATGTGATACAATAATTTGCATAATTCAGATTACGTTAGAATATTGGTAAATTTTAACATGCATCTTTGGATACTTTGATTTTAACATATTTGTCCAAATATAACTTTCTGATTCACTATGCTAATAAAAATTTAAATTTTTAACAACTTCATTGAGGCATAATTTACATACCATCAAATGTATTCTTTCTAAGAACACAACCAATGCTTTTTAAAATCAATGTATGCATTTCTGCTACACTCCCCACGATCCAGTATCAAAACATTTTTATCACTCTCCTAAATTTCCCAAACCTGTTTGCTCTCATGCACTGTTCCCAGCCTCTGCCCCAGGCAACCACTGATCTGCTTTCTGCCCCTGATACCACTCTAAATGGTTATCATTCATTAATTCATTCACACATCACTCATTCATTTGGGCATTTAACCAACAAGTATTTGGTAAGTGCCTATGCTTTGTCAGGCACCAAACAGATAACCTATGTGTGAGATAGAAATGCATTTCCAGACTGAGTGCTCCATTCTCCAAACTGAAATTAAAAGCTTCAAAACCATGAAAAATCTTACGGGAAATCCTGGAGGACCCATGCTTCCTGGGGACCCGGGGCTTCCTTTCATGCCAGCGACCCCTCGTCCTCCTGCAAAGTGACAAATCAGTAAATATTTGTCAAACACCAACTCTAAGCAGCTAGGGGTAACGCAGAATGTGAAGATAAATAGGACTTTTTTTTCTGCACACAGAAGGACAATTTCTATCTTGAAACATACAGTACAAGAAGAGAATGGGAGTAAATCACTAGGACAAAAGAAAATGTTCAAAAACAAGGACTCGGAAATGTTAGCTTCTGAAGATTCTTGTTTTTATAATTTTAGATAACATTTTTGTGGTGATAGAAGCAGTATATGGTCATTGTAGAAAAGTTGAACAGAAGAGAATGAAAATCACCCACAAATCTACCACCAGAAGACACTATTTAAGAAAATTTTTCATGTACGTTACTTGTAAAACTTTATACCTATAAATGCATAGGACCTATGCATAAATAAATATATGCTTAGAAATCAATGAATATAGATTGATAGCTTCATCTTGAGTACATAGTGGCCTATTATGTGAGCAAATGATCATTTATTCAGCTAACTGCAGCTTTTAGATGTTTAGATTGTGTTTTCAACTTTAGGCACTGTAAAAAATGCTATTATAAATATCTCTGGATATTTATCAATACTTCTCCAAATGTATCCAATTATTATGATTTTTTTACAATAAATTCCTAAATGTGTAACTGCAGGACCCACAGGCACAAACTCTTCTGAAACTTTGGCTTATCCGTTGCCAGGTTGCATTTGCTGAACAACTTTCTACCGCCTTCAGGTCTCTGAGCATGTCTGTGAGGATGATTTCCTGAGAGGATCTTTTTGAATGACGCTCAGGTCCGTTTCTTAACAAATGTTTCCTCAGGTGTTCTTTTTGCAAGCTCTGAACCAGAATATATTTTTTTGACAGTGATCCAAAGGGCTTTACTTCTTACATATATTCTTCGAGCTGTACCTGGCGTGTGCCGATGTAGGAAAACCAAGGAAAACACAACTAGTTGCTCAGTAGCAGTAAGCTGTCCCACCTGCATGCCAGCCTGGGGCCAAAGCCCACTCAAGGGGACTGTGGGAAGATAATGATTGCTTGCCTTTTGTCCTTTCCCTCCATTTTAGTTTTTGTTTTCATTGACCATTTCCCCCAGAGTCTTGGGCACTGACTGATTGCTGCATGAGGAAGGGCCTCCCCCTGCCTTTTGCCCCTTCTTTCCTTTCAGGCCTGTCTCAGAGCAGCAGAGGGCAGCAGTTACAAAGCAAGGAAGGTGTTTATAAAGATGCGGGGCGGATTTGGGGGTGACAAAGGATCCCTGATGTCAGCCCCTAGAATGGTGCCTACGTACCACATTAGCCAAGGGCTCCACAACTTGAGATCTTATTGCTCAATAATAATTTGATGACAGTGTCTAAAGACCAGGTGCTGACAGCAGAACCAGGAGTGTCTGTGGTACCATGGGAGGTGCCCTAGGTAACCAGGGCAGGGGCACAAAGGGGAGAGGCACCCAACTAACTAGCTGAGAATTTTTTCTACTTCAAGATTTTGTCCATGACGAGTTTGGTAAGGGCCAGTAGAGGTAGGGGCAGCCGGGAGCAACAGCGTTGGGGTAAAGAGTCCTGGTTTAATATAGGTGACAAGTGAAGTGACATATGCTTTATTTATCCCTTCTTTGAAAATCTAAGGCTAGTATTTTTATTTTAAAACACAAGATTTTAAAAGAAACAACCCTATTTCTTTCTTTTTATGACACTTGGAAGGTTTATGAACAAATTTGGAGTTGAGCATCTGATGGCGCCTTTCAATGTGCCCTCCAGTTTACCGCAGTCTCCACTACTCTCTATCGTCCCCGGCACTGGGGACAGTGGTGTTCAACTAGTCCTCATCTAATGTCCCTGATTGGTTCTTGGAACTGCAGTGACATGACATAGGCTATTTGATAAAAATGTTACCGTAGGCTAATTAATAGAAACAAGAATTAACTTCATATGGCACCTTATTAATGTTAAAATGAAATGATGTTGAAAGAAATGACATTATTTATTTGAAGACCTGCTATACTTTTTCTATTGCACTTGTAGCTCTAAAAAGAAGGTGAAATAGGGAAACACCCTGAACTCTATCAAGAGTGGGGATATGAACAAATGGGCAGAGAAGGGTGTTTCTCTGAGAAAAAGAACAAGAAAAGAGCTAATTTGTTTGTGGAAGGGGAAATTGGTGTGTGTGGTATGGTTGTCTTGCTCCTCCAAGTTACAGGCTGGTCCCCTGGAAGATTCTGAGCTTGTAATTCCAGGATAATATAATAGTTTGCTAGAGTTCAGCAACAAAAATGAAACAGGGGAAATGCCAGCTTTTATGTGATTTTGTCTTACTGTATATTCAGAATCTCCCTCTGAGTCCATATAAACCACATGAAGACGTCCAATAGTCTGATGCTTTTTTCCATCACCCAGTGAACTGAACCTTTTGTACGTGCAAAAATGCTTGTTTGCAAATTGTCTGTACCTGGGATTCCTTTTACGCCATCTAACCCTGGCAGGCCTGGGAGCCCTGGGGGTCCTTTGATATAAGGACATTCTGTGCACAAGAGGCCTGGTTCCCCTGCAAGGAAAGCACACGTGTTACCCATATACCCACACCACGTTTGGGGAAAGGACAGATAACAACACATCTGCAGAAAGGACGGATAGTTGCAAACTGCATAGGCATTTCTTGCATTGAACGTGTTTCACAGGTAGTGATAATTAGGTAGGAAATTGCACCTACAAATACAAATTATTCATCTGCTTTCTTTTTCTGTTTGAGCTTCTCGGTGTTCTTAGAAAATCCCAAGTTTACAATAAAATGGCTACTATTTCAGTGTTTCCCTCTTTGAGTATAGAATAAAACTCACATTCTAGGAATAACCAATAAATAGTGTGCATGGGGGCTAAAAAAATGAATGATTTCCAGATAAATGAATACTTGTAGCTACTTCTCTCAGGAAAGAAGCTGCCTCTGATTGCTGGTTGGGGTTATTGTTGTCTCAGGGGAAAATATCAGTGTTAATGTGTTGAGCATGGTTTATGAAAATAGGACTGCAAAATACCATTGACTGAACTAACCTTTGAGCCCAGGGACACCTGGGCTTCCTGGAGGCCCTGTCTGGCCTGGAAGTCCACCTTCCCCAGGTGGACCTTTGCGGAAAACAACGTCACCTAAAAAAAGACAAAACCAAAGCTAGCTTTTAAAATTATTTTTAAAGTGTTTTCATTTTGTAATTATCAAGTGTTTTAGGGATATGTAATATTTTTATATTCCCCCCCTCCCATATTTATTTTGGAAGCTGGGTCCTTTGAAAGCTAGCTACAATGGACAAGGCTGAGGCATGTTGACCAGATTTTCCTTTCACATTAACCTGCATGTGATATGTTCTGAGTCTGACATGGTGGCTCTATGAAAATTCGTTAAATGGTGTTTCTCCTTGCATAGGAGGCAAGCCATGTTTTCTTATCATGTTAGTTCCAGTTATTCCAAGACTATCCCTTTAGCATTTTTAGGCAAAGAATCAAATCACATTCTTCTGTGCATACTGAATCTCCCTAATCTATTGTAGATGCTTAATACATACTGGGGGGTAAAATCTGACTCAAGGTCAACGTACTTTCTCCTCATGCTTGTTCACATCACCTGAGTTTGTCATTCTTTTTTTAAAAAATTCTTTCTTCTATTTTTTAAAAAGATTTTATTCATTATTTTTAGAGAGAGGGGAAGGTACGGAAGAAGAAAGGGAGAGAAACATCAATGTGTGGTTGCCTTTCACCTGCCTCCAACTGGGGACCTGGCTGGAGACCTGGGTATCAGCCCTGACTGGGAATTGAACCAGTGACCCTTGGGTACGCAGGCTGGTGCTCAATCCACTGAGCCACACCAGCTTGAGTTTGTCATTCTTAAAGCAACTCCCAAGAAAGCCCTCCTAGTCTTCCACACATTCACTGCAACTATCATGTTACAATGAACAGCTACTTCTCTTAAACTACTATGTCCTATAACCTTGCTTTTGGCCCTGCCATTTCAAATACAGGTTGAAGGCAATGCTGATAAAACTAAATCCTTAAGAACAGCATCCATAGCTGCCCCAGATTTCATCACAACAAGGTAATAGTGGAAACATTTAATCTAGATGGCACCTGGTGCCGTGTTATATTAGGTGTGCTTGAACGTGGAAAAGATGCCTATTTTGTTACCCAGTTTTCTGGCTTGAAGATGACTGCGTAGTTATTTTTAAACAGTAGATCTGATGTCAGCTTTATACTTAATATAGACTTACATGTACACTTACATATAGTACTAATACACTTGTGTATACCTCCACAAGTTCATACTTACTTCACGTTTCAGTCTGCAAATGTTTTTTGTACCTACAACGCTCCAGCCCCTAAGTGACATAATGGGACTTAAAGCAGCAAACAAGACCCAGTCCCTGAGCTCAAGGAATGCTGATTCTTATAGAGGAAACTGACGAAGATAAGGCAAATTTTGTGAAAAATTCTACAACCGTGCAAGCATGAGTGTGGACTTGGTGGTAGCTTTCAGCAAGACTTAAATTTGAAGCAGGATGGACAGACAGGTGATGCTTAGGCAAGAGAAGAGGGGAAACCAGGGAGGTCTCCAAGGGGCGAAGGGGTGGCACCCAGGGTCCAGATCCTGACTTTAGCGTCCATTAGGTACAAGAACTGTGCACATGAAGCTGGTTGCCAATAAAATAAGGACACAATCCACATCTGCACAGGTTGACGGCCAAACTCCAGGTGAGGTCCACTGCCTCTGGTGTGCACACACCTGTCACTGGGCAACATACCCAAAATGAGGCCCATCAGGCAACCTTACCTGGTGGTCCTGGACGTCCCGGCAACCCTGGAGGGCCTGGTGAGCCAGGATAACCCGGGGACCCAGGAGACCCCACTGTACTCTTTCCTGGGGGTCCTTGCTCCCCTTTCCTTCCTTTCATGCCTGGTGGTCCTGGGGCTCCTCTGAGACCAGGCGTTGAGGACCCTGGGAGAAAAGGAATCATTGTATTATAGTTTAACTTTTTTCTTGATCAATATATGATTATTTTTCAGTTGCACAATATGACATATTCTGATTGATAACAGTTGCAACATTGAGAGGCATAAAATAAAAAAGTGAATATTTTCCTTTCTTCCCCGGTGATCTTGATAAGTTATCACAGTGCAGCGGAGCTCGGGACACTCCAATCGACAAGAGCATTTACACCATTTATTACAAGAAGCTGAAACAGCATTTGGGAAGCAGAGTGGTCTTTTTATTTAAGAAGGATTTCATGAGAAATTCTTCATTATATGAGGTCTGTCCTGAAAGTATCGGCTGTGCAAATTGTTTTAATTACATTGACATTGGCTTGATGCTTTTTGGACAGACCTCATATGCTATTTTGCAGATTTTTAAATGACAGACTCTAAGATGCCTACTTTGCCACATCCCAAAGAAGGAAGAGAGGGAGTTCTGATGGGACTTGATTCCTGCCAATCATCTTAGAGCAGGGCAGGGGTTGGTTGGGGGGAGGTGACATCTGCTGGGACAGAAGCCCAGCCCAGTGGCCCCAAAACCCATGTCATGTCATGTGTCTCTCCTAAGATGATGAGGATGTGTGTGTGTGTGTGTGTGTGTGTGTGTGCGGGGTGCAGCCTGGAATCTCTGCCTCGAAAACTGTTTAACTGTTAAGAATAGAGACCTCACCACCAAGGGACCGGGAATCCAGCAAGGGTAATACCTGAATATTTCTAATTATAAGCAGAAGGATTTTCGCATAAAGGTAAATGCCTCCAATTGACACTGTTTTAGAGGTTTGCAATTTTCACTCGCTGGCTTCTTGAAGGCGCCTATTCATTGCGTAGGGGCCCGGCAGCTAGAAAGAAGTCTTCTGTAGTCTTTGGCTAGAACTCTAACATATCCTTTTGCCCCATTGTAACTGCAAGAGGTATTCACTGTTAACAGTTTGATGTATACTTTTCACACGTATGCAAGTACATGTAATCTTTATCCATTCATCTATTTTTATAGTGGAGTTATAATATAGTTCTGTAATCAGCTTCATTGTAATTCATTTTCTATATTATGAAATCATTTAAACATATGGCATGGTATAGAGAAAAATATAATGAATGGCAGTGCTTATCAAATATTTGCTATTTTTTGGGGGGTTCCTTTTCTTCACAAAATGACACATTACAGCCTTACAGGTACAACTGAGGCCTCTGTGGAGACATCTGTGACTCTATTCTTCTTAATTTATCAAAAGGCAACCATGGTAATGACCCATGGACGTTTCTACACTGTATGGAATTGTCTATGTATTCATAAACAACACATCATAAATTTTAAAATGTCACATCAAATGTATAATCTATGGATTCTTACGGCATTTGAAAACTGTCATTTTCAACCAGGCTAACTCCCATCAAACTATTGTTTTCTATCTCTCCGCCCCCTCTGAATTTCAAGGTTTCTGCTTGTGCACTCAAGTTGCTGTCTTACACACAGTTACAACCACTGAGAAGTGAAAAACAGTGTTTCTGTAACCTCCTGAGTCAGTTTCCACTTCTTTCTCCACTGTGGGTCACAAAGCTCACAAGTAAGACTGTGCAAACACTTTTCATACCAACTGATGAGAGATTGGTCTTATGTGACTAACGAAAACTTACGAGAGCAAAGGAATTTTACTTTTTAATAGCATCTCTATTGATACACCAACAAACAGGTACATACCAGGCCTTCCAGGGTCGCCGGGAGGGCCGCTAGGACCTATGAATACATAACAGTAATCAGTTGCTTACGAAGGTAAAAATACTCCTCTTTTTTCACTTTCTAATTCCTGTGACAATATTATAATAATAGATAATAAATATTTTTCATACTTTTCCTCCATTCTTGTATAGAAAAATAATAGAAAACTTTCTTTGTGTAGACAAACAAACTGCAGAGACAAAAGTCATCTCAGATGTCTAGTACTCAAAAGTGAATCATGCTGCCTCATCATTTTTCAAATAGAAATTCGCCCAGAGCCTCTCTGTGTTTGTACTTGGATGGGATGGTTCGGATGCTAGCAAACCAAACAGCTGCAAGTGTCAAGGACCAGATGGCTTCTAGTTCAAGCATCACCTTAAAAACAATCTATACCTCTGCCTATCCCTACCTGTCCATTTGTTTAAAAACACTAAAAACTGGGTGTTTTCCCTCTATGTAAAAAATCTCCTTTGAAATCCTGTTTAAATCAATAATCTGCCGGGATCAGTGGTTCTCTATCCTGCTCTGCACATCACACTCATCTGAGGAGCTGTCACCACTGACTGATGCCCAGAGCCTGCTCCTGACAGTCAAGTCAGAATCTCAAGGAAAGGGCCCTGCTGTGGCCCTTGCTGAAGTTCCGGGGGTTCTAGTGTGTTGTCAGAGGGGACGGCTGATGGCTTAGATCCTCTGACCCATAAAAGGTGTAGGATAGAAGTAAGTGTATCTTTATGGGTGGTGCCAGGGAACAGGAAGCCAGGGCTTCGTCACCCCGGTCACTATTTGTGTGGATTTGCTCAAATGCCGCCTCTTCAGCTCTCCAGGCTCACACCTGTAACCCCACTGAGGTGAAAGATCGCTTACAACCTGTCATCCTGCCCTCGGACCAGGTTGGCGTCCGCCTGCCAGACTTGAACATCCCCATTTCCTTCACAAAGATGACCTAATTACCTTCTATGGTATTTTCATATGGAAGCTTCACATGAAATTTCCAAGTGTGATTGCAAAGGAAAATATGGGAATTCATACGAAGTTTTGTATGAAGACATGAACATTAGGAGACACCCAAAAATAAAAATATCACCATACATGAGAATTAGGGGACTTCCCTTCTCCCTGGGCACATTCTAGGTCTATAAGCACATGTTGTATTACCTTGAAAGAAAGGAGGAACTGGTCGGCAAAGACTTTAGGGGGAAATTTATTCTCACCCTGTGGGCCACGAGCTCCTTTGGACCCTGGTGGGCCTGGAACTCCCTCATCTCCCTTTATCTGGTATGCATCATAATATTCTGTCTTAAAGGAAAAAGAAATGAAAACAGAAAAACAATAGCTATTTATGGACATTCACCAAATATAATTACTTCAACTTTTCTTTTTCCTGAATTCATAGGCTTATGTATTAGCAGAAATACGGTAGCCATGTATACAGGATGGGTAAATATAAAACAATTGATGCTCCTTGTGTGGCATCCTGTATTTCATGGGCTTCCAGTTAAAAATACATTTTATGATGCGACCGGGCTCACACACTTTCATTTGTGTATGCACATGCCTGCATGTAGACATATCTTCTGTGTGACTATGTACACAGAAATTAAAGTTTCACAAAACAGTGACTTACTTTATGACATATAACCAACTCTGATATTTTTTGTTCTGATCTATGTCATTTTTTAAAAAATGCTTGTCCTGATGCACTGAATTTATTTTTAGAGTGCATTGAAATGGACACATCAAAAAATACTCTATTAATGGTTTCTTTAAACTTTAGGACACTACTGACTTAGTGATCAAGAACTATTGCTTCTGACATGTTCCATGGACCTACTTCTGGTCTCCTTACCCACCTGCTTTCTAAGCACAGCTTCCTTTGTCCTTAGGTTAGCAGATGTTACAGAGTTATATAGATTTGAGTGTAAGAAAACACACAGTAAGCCAAGAATGCTTAGAATTCCTCTAACGTGCATCTAAGAAAGTAGGTTCACTTAGGTTTCAGTAATTTGTCTTGAAGAAAAGAAGAGGAAAATACAACAGCTTTTTAAAAAACCCATTTTGTTTTTTTCATATTTTGCATGGGGCCAAGTACTTTGTTGACTTGTCTAAAGATGAGGTAACAAGAGCTTTGCGGTTAAACGATACGTATAAAGTCACAAAAAAAGAATTCCTGATCATAACCACAATAGCAATAATGTAATCATCTCCATCGTGTAAAATCCATAATGACCTTCGTGCACCTGCCAAGTGTTGGCTAAGTGCTTCCACCATAAAGCCCGTTTCATCTTCCCAGCAATACCATAAAAGTATCTTGGGGCTACTTGCATTTGAACCATTTGCTTGTAGTATCAAGATGTAGATTTTCAGGACCCTCCCCCAGGTGCTGAGTTACATTACTTGTCCTGAGGGGTCTGAAGAGGACATCTGCCCCCTCCCCACACTGTTCTGTCAACCCTACTCAGTCAAAAAACAGCAGCCCTGCTCAGCATACCGCAGGTCAGAACCGCTGTCTTTCTGAGATGGGAGAGAAACAGCTCCTAAATCGCGGAGCTGGGTCGCTTTGATTCCCTCTCCTTAAGTGGCAGAGTCACAGAATACAGAACGTGGCCACGCTGCAGTCAGGAGCTGAAAGCCATCCAACCCATGTCCAGGCTGGAGGGCGGACGCTGCTGGCTGACAGGGCTGGGCGGGGGCAGAGGCATTTGCTGGCCCTGCAGGAGACCATGTTTGAGCTGCTCCCGCCCGAAGGTGCAGGACTTGTCACGGTCAGCTGCAGTGGGTGGAGCTGGCTGCCTCGCCCCTGGGTGGCCCGCTACGTTCCTTCTCTACTCAGGACCCCTTGGACCTGGTCTGGTTAGACCAAAGTTTCCCCTCTGCCCAGCTGAGCGTGGGGTCGCTAGTGCATTCCAAAGACCAAATAGGACCAAGTAGAAATATTTGCCCATTGTCAAAAGGACACAGAAGGAGAACAGCTATGTCCACCCCCTGGTTTAATAAAAAGGTGATGATTCTAATCCCTATGGCAACCCTTAGAGAGACCCTGATTCAAATTTTTCTTGATATTTGGAAGGACCTGATCACACAGGATAATGCCATTGCCTTTAATGACACTTACTGGACCGTGAAATCCTGGAAGGCCAAGGTCGCCTTTCTGCCCCTACAGGGAAAAACAGTTACAAGTTATGAGCACGTTCATCAGAAGCATTTATGTGTTTGGTATACTTAACAAGCAAAATGCACAGCTGAATCAATGTTATTTCCATGACTTGAGATTATTTTCCGGGAGGGGGGTATCTGGGTCAAGAGTCCTATTAACAAGGTCCCGCAGAAGTCAACGGTTGTTCTGGTGGCTGTCCAGTTTCTTCCATACTGCTACCTTCAGAGGATGCTCACTTGCGTTCCACACTTCCAAGTTCTCGCCCAGATCAGAGGGACAGAACCACCAGGCTATGGGTCCCAACTGTAAACCACCCTCTTTTCACCTATTTCAGAATTCTGCTGGAAGTGGATTATTATAGGCTAAGCCTTGAATTTGCACATATGCTACCTATGAAAATCATTTGACTATGTCTGTAACAGGTTGAATAAGTCAGTCAGCTTCTACTACATAGAACAAGTTTAATACCTTTCCTACAAGGCAGCCCTTCAAGTGTTTAAGTAGAGTTGCTACAACTCTCATTTCCTTTTAAATGCACTAAGGTATTTTAAAGAATGCTGACTGCAATTTCTTTTTATTTTACTTTTAAAAGACTTTATTTATTATCTTTAGAGAAAAGGGAAGGGAGGGAGGCAGAGAGGGAGAGAGACATCAATGCATGGTTGCCCTTCACCTGCCTCCAGCTACGGACCTGGCTGGAGACCTGGCTTGCAACCTAGTCATGTGCCCTGGCAGGGAATCGAACCAGTGACCTTTGAGTTCGCAGGCTGGCGCCTATCCACTGAGCCACCAGCCAGGGCTGATTGCAATTTCTTGTACCTAGTTCCAGGGTATGCAGGGAAAAGAGTGGGCAAAACCCAAGCAGCTGAAAAAGGCTGAAGACAGAGTGTGAGGCAGAGATTACCTTCATGCCGTCCTCGCCTGTGAGCCCAGGAAAGCCTCTGCTGCCTTTAGCTCCCTAAAGAACAAGGAGAGTTGGTTAGAGGACCCATGAATCGTGAATCGTGAATCGGTTTCTCCTGTTAGAAGCAGAATAGTTGGAACTCTAGAAAAAAACAATGTGTTTGCTTGATCTCTTTTCACAGTGTAACACTACAATTCTCAAATGTAATTTCAAAAATGATACGTTTTTATTTAGCGTATTGCTACTCAGTGATGGGCAGAAACCCCCCTTCACCTAACAGGACAGGCATGCTTACTGCGTCAGCAGGTAAACCGTGTTGTTACCTGCGTGCCAGGGAACCCGGGGGCACCGTCTTTCCCAGGTTTCCCCTAAAACAGAAACAAAACAAAAACACATCCTCAGATAAATCTGGGTAACGTTAGTGAACATGGAAAACTTAAATGATACGGGCACCTCCTCTCGCCCTCAGGCAGGAAAGCCTGCCCAGGCTCCCCGCCCCACACCCCCAGTAATTAGGAGGAAACTGTGACTAATCACAGGGCACACAAAGGTCTCTTGTAGGTACCGCAGATGCTGGTCAGAATGGGAAATCAGGGAGGGTTCAAGGAAGAAAGAGAGACAATGAAGTGCTAAACTTAAATTAGAGTTGAGTTGATGCTGCCCATCCAAGTTCAGAAGGAAAACCAAACAAACACTGATCCAAGACGTGGACAGGAAAATGCAGAAAGTGGAAGGTTCCGTAGTCAATATATTTATATAAAATGTTGGCTACGCATGAATTCCAGATGTGCCTATGTTGAAACATGCCTGAAAAAAATACGTTGTAGTGCCCAACCATACGGGGCTTTTGGATGAACTATTAGGATTATTTACCCACCAGGATGCAATTAAAAATCACATTGGGTGAAAATTTTTTCTTAGAGAACATGTAGTTCTCTAAGCTGCCTCCAGCTATGGACTTGGCTGGAGCCCTGGCTTGCAACCTAGCCATGTGCCATTTGGCCGGTATATCATTTTTAGTGTTTAGAAATAATATATGTGTTTAAGTCTTTCCAGGTTAGAGCTGGGAGGCATAAATGGCCCCGGTGTCTCTGTCTTCCCTGCATCTCACCTCTCACCGCAGTGCGTCCTGCTTCCTTTCGGGGCCTGTCCTCCTCTCTCTCTGGCGTTCTGATGGGGCTCCCAGCCACAGAGGCCCCAGGTCCCACTGGTCTGGCCAATTATGGTACCTTTCCCCCACCGCCCCCCGACACAGTTGCTTTTCCAGAATGAGGCACACGACCCGAGCTGAGCTGATCACAGTGATTCTGCGGGATTTTATATTCAGACACAGGGAGACACTCTCTTTCTCCTTGGATACTATTAACCTAAAGTGGTCTGTTACTACATCTCACTCTTTGTCCCCATCATCCCTTAGATGAAAAGTCATTTGGCAAAGGAGAGAAGGAGGCGGACAGGCAGAGGAGCAGAAGAGAAACGGAGAGAGTCCTGCCCTTCTTGTTTTAAGCTCCGAAGTCCCTGAAGCTTGTGTGAGCCTCAAACTTCTCACGTATTTGAACAAATAAATTCCTTTAAAAGTTTTAAAAAATCTAAGCTCGTTTGAGCGGGCCAGTTTACACTTGCCATCTGAAGAGTCCTAAGTGCTGACTAATAGGATCTTCCAGTTTACCTGTGGGCCAGGTTCTCCACGGGCACCTTTTTCTGATCCATAAGAGTCTCCAGGTGGTCCCTGCATCAATGAGACTTGTGTCAAGTTTTACAAATTGTTGATTTTTGATTGCCATGGATTTTTCTGCACTATTCCCTTCTGATTATTCTGTTGTATTTAAAGAGGTTAAAATGATGGGTCACCCAAGAGGCAACTTTTATTTCTGAGTATCAATTCATTAAAAGACAGATGCTAAAAACATTAGATGCTGAAAATAAGTTCTAAGATGAGTGACATTTGGGTATATACAAAACAGTGTGAGGATTTCAGCTAGAAGTGGCCATAAACTAATTCTAGTGTATTCATAACCTCTGCAGTGAATTACTATTGGTCTTTAGCTAATGTTAAGATTTAAAGGTAGATTAAAGGAACAATAAGACTCTAAATGACCTACTGAAGGTCCAGGAGGTCCGGCTTCACCCTTGGCTCCCTTGTCACCCTTCTCCCCTTTCAGGTCCTGCCACAAGAACAAGGTCAGGTCATCACAAACAGATCAAACAGGATTTTACTGAATATACTTGGGAAAGTCCTTTAGCTGTTCAATATAAGGAATTTATAAAATACTCCTGTTAATGTAACACATGATCATTTTTTTCACATTTTGACTTTTATACCTGTGAACCCACCAAAACAATTTATGTTTTAACAAGAAAGCATCTTTTGGCTCAATCCGTATTAAACGAGTTTAATTCCTGAATCAGCTTTCTATAGGCACAATCACATCATCGCCAATGTATTCATATTTAGTATATTGAAATTACTTTCATTGCAATAAATTATTTTCTGAATAAATGTTATAACGAGTCTTTGATTCATTAATCAAGTTTGTTTTTGCTTTTATCATGTTTTATTGATTATGTATTTTCCAATATGTGGCTTCTCCTAAGGGAATTGTTTTTTTCAAACCCACTCTCCCCAGGTCACATCTTCCAGATTAATATTTTTTCAAGATAATGTATTTTTCCTATCAACTTTCAGTCAATAAATTTTTAAACTTTAATTAATTAATTAAAAAATAAACTTTCTTTTTTCTTTTTAAAATATTTTATTTATTTATTTTAGAGAAAGGTTTAGGGAGAGGCAGAGGGAGAGAAACATCAATGTATGGTTGCCTTTCACCCGCCTCCAGCTACGGACCTGGCTGGAGACCTGGCTTGCAACCTGGTTATGTGCTCTGGCTGAGAATCGAACCAGTGACCTTTGGGTTCTCTGGCTGGTTCCTTATCCACTGTGTCACCAGCCAGGGCTTAAAGTTTTAAACATTTAAAATTTTATTTTTGTTAATTACCTCTGGAAAATTCAGGTTTCTGCTTTCAGTCAATTTCCCCTCCCCCCAATCTTCAATGTAAATTATTATTTTCATCATATCAAATTTTAGTGTTTTGTTTTAATAATCATTTTGAAAATTGTCATTATTAAAAATTTTATTGGAGAGTGATGGCAAAAGGGTTTCTTTTTGGCGTCATGCAACTGTCCTAATTAAATGTGGTAATAGTCACAAAACTGTACAAATATACTAAAAGCCATTGAATTGTACAACAAATAAGTCATTTCATGGTATCTAATAAAGCTGTTAAAAAATTCATTATTACCAGAACCTACGAATTGAATACTTTAATAGGGTAAATTTTGTGGCATGTGAATCACATCTCAATCAAGCTACTATTAAAACACAACCATTCCAAGTTTATAAGAATAGTTTATGCTTCTCTCTTAGTCCTCTACAAAATTGTCAGCCACCTCCTTGCTTCTCCATTCCCTCCCAGACACCCCAGGATCAACCTAGTGTCCGGGATCGCTGTATCGTATTGTGGTTTCCTTTTTCCGAGCATTTGAACCAGCTCCATACCCTGAAGGCCAAGGTTAATGCCCAAGTAAAGGATCATGGTGTCCTTGGAGAGGGATGAGGACATATTGTCCTTGGAGTTATGACAGCAGGATAAAAATGTCCCATGTAATTATGACACCCTTCTCCCCACACCTTTAGGCTCTCACCATCCAATTGGTTCAGAGCTGCCTACCCATTTTGCGAAATTCATTCAGAAGTGCTCACTGCCCACTCTGTGCTCATGACAGCGAGAGGTTTGGAGGGTCCAGGGTGAGAAACTTGGCCCTGGGTTCTACCTTCCAGAACCTTGGAAGTGGCTGGCTTTAGATTTCACATTTGCTGGCTCATGAGTTAAAAAAAAAAAACAAAAAACAGGGATAAAATAAAACCAAGAGGCTCCATGAAGTGGAGTGGGCTGGGAGGACAGAACTTATGAAACAGGTAAGAAACATGGAAAGGTACAGCTGAGGAATGAAACTGAGGTGTTACCGTCCTGTTATCCGGGCCAGTCAGTGTCACAATCACAGTGCCGGGCGGTCCAGGGGGTCCCGGTAACCCTTTCACACCCTAAAAAGAAACACACTCAAGAATCAGAAACAAAACCATTTCTCCCTTAGTACATTTGAGGTATCTACTTTCCCTCTTTAGTGCTTATGTAAGAAAACAGAGCAATGGAAAACCTGGGATACAGCAAATGCATTCATTCCAGTGTGACTTTCTGAATAAAATGTGCAGGCTAACTGCTACGGAACTTGGCCCACAAACAAACCACAGTATTTAAATTACCTGTTCTCCTTTTTGTCCAATCATGTTATCGCCCATGTGACCCTGTAAGAAGTATAAAAACAATTAGTTTTTAAAAAGGGAATAGGAATAAATTGCCTAGACCCTTTCAAGTTCCAAGATCTGTAACTGAGCATTTGTATTTTAATCCCTCCTCCTACCAAGGTCACAATTGCCATTTTATTTCATCCTAGAATAGTGTTATTATTTTAAAAGTATAGTGTCATTGATATACAATATTATATGTTTCAGGTGTATATTATAGGGATTCTCCATTCATATACCTTACAAAATGATCACCTTTGTAAGTCTAGTACCCATCTGTTACTGTACAAAGTTATTATATTTTTCACTGTTTCCTGTGCTGTGCATTATAGCCCCATGTCTTGCTTATTTCTCAGTGAGAAGTTTGTAATTCATACACCCCTTTATCATCTTCACCCCTCTGGCAAGCATGGGTTTGTTTTCTGTATCTATGAGTCTGTTTCTGTTTTATTTGTTCATTTAAAAAATATAATCCATATATACATGAAATCCTGTAGCCTTCGTCTTTCTCTGTCTGCCTTATTTCATGTAGCATAAAACCCCCTAGGTCTATTCATGTTGTTACAAATGAGAAGACTTCATTCTTTTTTATTGATGAATAATCCTCTCTTCTTTATCCACTGGCCTGTCGACAGACACCTAGGCTACTCCCATATCCCGGCTATTATAAAGAACACTGCGACGAATGTGGGGTGCATATATTTTTTATTTAGCATTTTTGATTTCTTCGGCCTAATACCCAGAAATAAAATTACTGAATCACACAGTAGTTATATTTTACTTTTTTTTTTTTTTTTGAGGAAACTCCATGCTATTTTCCATAGTGGTTGCACAAATTTACAGTCCCACCCACAACGCACAGGGTTCCCATTTGTCCACATCCTCACTGACATTTGTCATTTGCTGACTTTGATCACAGCTGTTCCAACAGGCCTGAGGTAATAAGTTGCTGTGGTTTTTATCTGCCTTCCCCTGATGGTTTGTGATAGTGCTCATCTTTTCATATGTCTGTTTGCTGTCAGTACTAATTCCCTGGTGGGGTTTAGCCTGGATCGACATTTTCTTACCTAAACTGATGGATGGGATCAGAATATGCTATCCCAAAATATACCATTTGAGCAAAGGATTTTGAGCTAAAGGCACTCGAGGAACGGAAGGTGCATGAGAAGCCCTCTACCCTCCCTATCTGCCTAATGACAGTAAACAACGTTATTGGAATAACCCTTATCTTCTGCTAGTTCCCTCCATGTATCTACTTTCCCACAATTTACCACCCTTGGAAGCTCAGACCTTTTTCCTGCCAATGGGCATTTCTCTACAAATTCATCTCCCCTTGTTAAAATGGTACATAGGCTCTTTGGGATTTTCATGTCTGTGCATACGGAATAAACCTTTTTCTCTCATTGGTCTCTCTCTGTCAGGTTAATTTGCAGGGCCCTAGTCCCCAAATATAACAGAGTGAAGGAGGAACTTTTTTTCTCTCTAGCACCAGTGATTGACCTTGGTAAGAGAAACGTAGTACCCTGCTTAATGATTGCACGGGTAGTTGTCTTTGATTTACCTGCCTATGATCAGATGGGTCTCAGGAAGCATCCTGCTATAAAAATTCAGAGGACAAAATGGTGGGTGATCAGTGGAATGATCAGAAATGAGAAATCTGTGGATTGGCAGTCCTAGCCCTTTTTCTGGTCATGAACGCCATACAATTGCATTAAGACTCTATCAAGGACCCTGTAACTAATGTGTAGGGAGAGGAGGGGCAGGGAGCACAGAGCTGCCAGCCACACACCTCCCTGCCCTGTTGGGAGTCCCGGGGAGCCCCCTTCACACGCCCCTGCCGACCCCTGTGTGGAGTCAGCCCGAATGCTTTGACGTTGATGGGGCTGTTCCGGCTGATAGGATGTGTGAGCTAGACTCTACCTTAAGTCCTGGGGCCCCCATGGATCCTGGCAAGCCCTAAAAAAATAAATCCACAAATTAAAATGACAGCAGGAAAGGAAGGCCCCCAAGCTAGAAAACTGTCCACAACTTGTAGCTATAATTCTTTTATTGGTTCTAGGGCATCGATAGCAATGGCGACTTCATACTCACAAAGAACCCCGGGGGGCCAGGGGGGCCGGCAGGTCCGAGAAAACCTGGAAGTCCTGGCGGACCCTGTAAATGAGGAGATGGAAGAGTACATGTACTTGTTACCAAAGAACAAAGCCCATTAGTTAAGTGCATTGAATTATTTTAATAAAACCTGAGGAAGACAATGCCTTCCACTTATGGCTGCAGCTAATTACAGCGCATGCTGCAAAGAGTGAAGGGTATCAAGGGTACTAAGAGGCCAGGAAGGACAGCCTGATGGTCCTGTTTCCAGAAAAAATGGCCAGAGCCATTGCTTTACTGTGGAAAACATTTCACAACTTTTTATTTTTTGAAATTTTGCTTCGTTCTCCTTTTTCAGCCAAATAGGCTCCTACCTTGGGGCTCTCCGCCTGCTCTCCCTCTGCCTAGAATCTTCTCTCCCCAGACAGGAGTATGACTTCCTTCCTTTTCTTTTTCTTATTTTGATTCAAATGTCACTCTGACTTACCCTAGGCCTTCCCTGCACATCAAATATGAAGCTGCAACTCTCTAGCCCTGGCCAGGCTGCTCAGTTGGTTAGAGCATTGTCCCAATATGCCAAGATTGCAGGTGTGATCCCTGGTCAGAAGAAGGAGGAGGAGGAGAAGAAGATAAAGGAGAGGAAGAAGAAGGGGAGGAAGGGGAAGAAGGAGAAGAAGGGGAAGAAGGAGAAGAAGGGGAAGAAGAAGAAGAAGGAGGAGGAGGAGGAGGAGGAGGAGGAAGAGAAAAAGAAGGAGAGGGAGAAGAAGGGGAAGAAGGAGAGGAAGAAGAAGAAGAAGAAGAAGAAGAAGAAGAAGAAGAAGAAGAAGAAGTAGAAGAAGAAGAAGAAGAAGAAGGAGGAGGAGGAGGAGGAGGAAGAGAAGAAGAAGGAGGAGGAGGAGGAGGAGGAGGGGAAGAAGAAGGAGGGGAAGAAGGAGAGGAAGGGGAAGAAGGTGAAGAAGAAGACAGAAAAAGGGAGGGGGAAGAAGGCGGAAGGGAGAAAAGGACATACATAGAAGCCGAGAGACAAAAGAGAAAACAGAGAAGGTTGGGGGATACTGAGAATGGTTGGACTCTTCTCCGAGCACTTGTACCTGCAATCCTGGAGCTCCTGGCAACCCGGGATCGCCTCTTCCATCAATGTCTACACCGTCTACTTCTGCAGGAGCACCCTTGAAAATAATAAATGTTATATCTTCAAAACCCCTTTAAAATACAATCCAAGGTCATGCCGCTCGCTTCAAGGATAAAAGTGCTTTCCAGCGTGAGTGAGAAAAGGGCTCTGTAATAAACCTGCCAAGCTCCGGGGGCCACTCGGTGGGCCTGGCCAGCTCAGTCACCAAAAGTAACCACATCCAAGAAGGTCTGAAAACAAATTGTGAACTGGGCAAGACGTGGTGACTGGTCACCTCCCAGGGTTTAGTTTTCTTAGCAAAGATCAAGCTTGATCCTAAATGAACCCTGTCCCCTGTTCTTATGCATCTAAAACCAATATACCTTTGAAATGTCAGCATCATTGTCTTTTCTAGAACCCTCAGGATACAACTGCAGGCACCAGAGCCTGAGACCCCAGAACTCCTCATGGTTACCTTGATCCGCGCGCACACAGCCAAGTGTTGAAAACTACCCTCTGCCCACCAATGTGAAAAGTAGTACCTGCCTCTCCATTTTGCTTTTGATCCAATCCTAGAGATTTCCCCAAGTTGTTTCCCTCCACCTCCTTAATCTACCACCCATGGATCTCATGTACCTTCCTTACGCTTTCTTTTTGGATTCTAAATTCACAAAAGGAACTGCAAATTCACCTCCTCTCAGTCTTTTGAGAGCGTGCTTTCAGGCATGTCCTCAAAAATTGCTTAAATAAGCTCTCATAAAACTTTTCTATAGGTTTGGATGGTCTTTGGTTAGCCCGAGGGTATATACTCAGGGACATAGTTTAGTGTTACATAGTTATTCCATTTGGAAGGATTCAAGGTACGTTCATATTTTCTAAAATTAACAACTTACTGTGGGTGGAAGGAGATACAAGGAGGATAAAGCATTTCCAAAGAGACCAGAACGAGTGGCCTTTCCTGACCTGGAACATGGGGCTCTGGCCATCAGGCCTGCTTCTCTTTCCTAGACTATTTCCTTAAAGGCTAAAACAAAATGTGTGGTTTTTTAGAGATGTAGTTATGATAAGAGATAGGAGACCTTGTTCAGCAGAGATAAATATTATGTCCCAATTAATATGGCTTTTGGGTTCATGATGAAATCTCATGTATAATCATTGATATCTTTTATTGAACAGAAGCCCTTTTCATATGTACAATTACAGATTTTCAGTCATAAGAGCTACAGGTGACTTACCTTTTCTCCTTTTAAGCCAACGGTGCCCTAGGAAAAAGCAGTGGTGTATGAACAACTAGACACAAATCAAACAAACTACATGTTATTTCTCTCTGCTACTCCGCCTTCTCCCTCCATCCTGTGCTTCCTGCTGGCTTTAACTCACTCTCATTGAAACGCTGTCCCCCACCCTTTCCCCACTGCATGCCCAGTCTCTTCTCTGTGTCACTGGCCACGACAGTCAGGTGAGCCATGACTTTGATATTGCTCCAGTCAATGGCGAAAACATCAGTTTTTATCTTCCCAGACTTCTCAGCCATCTCGTTCCTTCTCTTGAAACCTATCTTGTCTGGGTTTCCACGATACATGCCTCTGGGTTTCCTTCTCCTCTTTTTCAGTCTCATTCTCCTTGACCTAGACATTAAGCCCGGGCTCTAACCTCTGTCCTCGGCACTCTCCCTTCCTGAGTCATCCCTGACCAGTCTCCCTTCTGCCCATTACACAGATCCACTGTAAGCTTTTCAAGTAAAATAACAATAATAATCAATAATAATAATAATAAAGGCTCAAAGCGCAAACCTGAACTCATTAGCCATTTGTTCAGTTGAATGTTTACTACTGGCGGCCCCCAGAATCCCCCCAGGGTGGATCTCAGCTTTTGGTCCTTCTGAAACAAACCACTTACATTTTTCTTTATGTTTTTGATGGGGAGTTAGAAATGCAGACCTACCTGGACCCCTGGGTATCCTGGTGTCCCGGGGAATCCTGGGAACCCTTGCTCACCCTGGAAAAAGAAGGCACAAAGCCTGTCATTCTTAGTTGTTCTAAAGCAGCCTGTTTAGCTGTTTTCCATTTCTCTCTTCCAACCCCGCGGTGGCAAATCCAGGCGAAGTAATTACATTCTCTGTGGCTACTGGGTCCTGAGGCTGAAGGCCAGAAAACCATTATCTTAATTGAAAACAAGATTAGAATTCATTGTTTCTCAAATTGCGCATAAGTGGCAAGAGTTTAACTGTGCCAAAAACTTTTTAATTACTGTTTCCTAGGAACATTGGTAGCCAGTCCTTTCTTGGCCACCATTCTGGGGAAGAGGAGAGTGTAGTAGGAACCAAAAAAAGATGAGTGGAAAAAAAAAGAAAAAAGATGAGTGGATATCAAATCACCCAGTCCTTCTTTTCCAAAGACATATTTTGCATTCCAAGCTTGAGTTTCTGATTTACATGCACATACAGATAAAAATAACCAGTTGCCTTTCTGTGGGAAAAGGTGAGCGCACATCCTCAAAGGATGATTGGAAACCAAGGCGTAGGAAGAAAGAAAACAGGCAGGTTCCCAGTTCAAACATCACATGTCTACTCTGAAGGCTCATACCATTGCTTCTAGCTAAAAAAAAAAATGGTTCAAGGAAAGTCTATCTGATGTCATTGTACTTCATCTTGGTTGATTAATTCAACAAAACATTGACCAATCAGCTCCTATGTACAAAGGACATACCTTAGAGCCATTGCACCCTGGTAGACCAGGAAGACCAGGTGGTCCGGGGTAGCCTGCGCTGCCCTGGAAACAGAGCAAGTGTCAAAAAGAACATGATGGAACAACCAGGCCCTGAGACCAGGTGGAAACAGTGAGGAAGCCAAGGTGAGGGAAAAGAGGGGCTTATTTGGACAGTTACTTAACTATAACTGGTTACTTAAGTGGTAAATGCAACTGTTTGAGAAACAACTTAAACAAAAATCATAGCAGATACAATGGGTTCATAAAAACAAAAAATTATCAAGTGAAATACAGACATTTTAAATGAAACAAAATGCCTTTCTATATAACATGAAATCCCTTACCATGCTATTTGAAGATGGGGAAAGAAGAAGAAAAAGAAGAGGGGAAATGTGCACAGAGGTAACTATTTTATAATTAATTATATGTTATTAAACAGTTATTCTATTCTATTCTATTCTCCTGTTCTATCCTAACCTATCTTATCTTATTCTAGTTTTTTCAAGCAATACAATTTGATTTATATGTTACCAATCTACACTCCAACATATGCTATTCTACCATGCCATTTTCATCATGTAGCAAATTTATTAATACCTATTTCCTTGTGCTATTGATTTAACACCTTTACTAAAATGAGCTTATATTTTATATTTTCAGTTACACCTTTCCCCCCATTACTTACTGGAAGTCCAGGAGAACCTGAAAATCCTGGTAATCCAGTTATTCCCTAAAGACATAGAAAAGGGGGAGGGTGGGGAGAAAAACACTTTTAAAATGTTCAATTGAGAAACAGAAAATTACCTACTATTTCCATAATCCCATCCTGCAGCTGTAATTGGGAAGAGCTAAACACTGAAACACACACACACACACACACACACACACACACACACAGCATGACAACCTTTTGTAAATCTTACATTCCTATTCCTTTTAAAAAGAGATGATGTGATCATAGTACAGTGAAAACCAGTAAGTAGGCATATACACCCTGGTGAGCCACCACCCCATTCAGACACAGCACATCATTCCAGATGGTTCATTCATGCTCTTCCCATCAATTAATACCAACCCCGCATAGTCACCCTATTTTGACTGCCATCATTATAGATGAATTTTACCTACTCTTAAACTTCATCTATAGAAGCACACCACACACAATGGACTCCTTTGTACCTTGGTATAACTTCTACAGTGCCAGAGTTCTTTTTCTAACAAAGAATTCATCAAACGGGATGGATGGGTTGGACTACTAACCCTTACACCTTTGGGACCGGTGAGTCCTGGAAGTCCTTGCGAGCCCTAGATCCAAGGGGAGAGACAGAAGTGAACGCTAAGAAAATCATTTGGCACCAAAACACGGCAAATTGACGCTCCCAGTTTCATCGACACGCTCAGGTTGCCTGTGTGATTAGTTCATCATTAACATGGCCCAGCTACTTGGCTGCTTTCATTGGAGTTAAAACCTTATCAGTAAGGACGAAGAAAATTTCATTCAAACCATGGCTACTCAAATGGGCTAACATTAGCTTTGTCCAGGAGCGGGTGAGAAAAGCAGAATCTCAGGTCTCCTGCCGCCCAGACTTACTGATTCCAAACCTGCATTTCAACAAGATGCAACAATGCGTCTTGTTCCCCTTAGTGTCTGAAAGTTCTGCTGTAAAATCCCCACAGAGCCAGGCAGCTGCTGAGGTTTGATAAGGGAAATACTTCATTAACAAAACGTACCTGCCACACACAGATAAATAAACAGCTAAGTAAGAACTGCCTGAACCAGAGAAAAACTTATTTTGGGCACATAATGAACACAGTGTTGAGGCCCTGCTTCCTAGAGAATAATAACCTTAAATGGATACAGCTTTAACTAGGCCCCTGGGTGTGACAGTGCTATTGTCCAAAAGGTGTTTTCATCATTCCTGAGCATTTCAGCCTGTTTTCATATGTTTGATTATTTACAGAGTCTCCTGGGATCAGGCTGTCAGGGCCCAAGACAGCGTTTCCTGGCCAAGGTGAAATTTCTGGCTGTGGGACAACATCCTCTTCTCAGCGGGATGTGTATTTGCAGAAGACAGAAGAGGAATTTGCAGCCTTTACTTCCCCGTGGTAACGATTCTCATGCAAAACAGTTAAAAGTAAGGTAGGAAGTTTGTACATCTGAACATCCTTTTGGTCAGGTTTTGATATTCTTTGTCTGCTCTGGATCAAGGGATCTTGGGGGGCCACCTTTATAAACTTGGCTTTCAAAGATGAACTCCATGACAGCCTGGTGCACAGGTTCTCCGGACCAGCTTCACGAAACCCTGCTCCTCACCGAATGCAGACGGAGCACCCTGCACCCACAGGTTGCATTTCGATTTACCGGGGGCATCGCTGGAGAAACACTGAAAGGCTCAATCAAGTAGAGTGGGCTGCGGAGCCCAAAACAAAACAAAAGGAAGGTGTTGGCCCTCAGCTGGTCTGAAGCAGGGCGTGTGTGGCAAACGCCTTCCACCAGTGAAAGGGAGGAACTGCTGAGGTCACACCCAAGAGGAAGCCCTTGGAACCTCTCTGAATTCAGATCCTGAATGTCCAGGATGCGAATGACTTACTTTCTCAAAGTTTGGATCACGAGAAGGGGAAATGGAAAAACGGAATGTGTACATGGACGGAGAGGTAGGACACGGTGGCATTTCTGAAAAACAACCACCTCAGCATTTTTCCTTGGAAACCATAGGTGTGGGTTTAGCTTTTTTGGTTTCACGGGTTTGATTCCGGCATTGCATAAAAGCAGGTGGGAACTCTGATTTTGCTACCTGATGGCGGTGTAACCCAGGACAAATTATTTCAGGGCCCTAAGTGCCAGTTTCCTTATCTATAACATGGAGATAATAATAACTAGGTCAGGAGTCACCAGATTCATGATTTTGGGAACTGCTGTAAGCAGTAAGTGAGGTGCCATCAGGAGTGCATGCCCAGTGCCTGATGCAGAGTAAATGTGCACTAGCTATGGCCTTGGATGACCATTTCAATATTCTACTTATGAAAATTAAAGACTCTATGGAGATCAATTATGAGCGTCTCTCCTAACGTACGAGTTAGTTCATCCTTGCTGGGAGCCAGCAGTCAGAGAAGCAACCATGGGCACGCATGACAGCCCAGGCTCATGTCTGGCTAACGCCCAGGCAGGAAGTGGCATCAGCGGGTTGAGTGGTTATGAGTTTTTCAGCAAATGCTCTCGGGCATGGATTTAAACAAAGCCCTTGATTGTATCACAGACTTGAGGACGAAAATGTGTGATGAGTGTGAAGGGCAGTAGGCTCTCTGGCCTGAAGCTTAGGGTTCCTGATGTTTAGGGGATCAGTGGAGGAAGAGGAACCCAAGAAGCACAGGAAGGGTGGGAAACAGGAAGAGAGTCAGAAAAAGAAGGATTCCAGGAACAGAGACTGGGATCCAAGAAGAGAGGGTTGCACGGCCACGGTCTCTGAACGAGAACAGGAGCTCAGGTTGGATAAAGACAGCAAAATGCCCGTTGGCCCTGGCCACTTGGAGGTGGTGATTGATCTCTGCAGGAAGGAATGGGAGATGAATGACAGCCAGCATGTTTAACTATGTTTTTAAAGACGTTTGATAGATAAAGGGAAAACAGGGCAAAGGATCTTGGTTATAGGACCCGAAAGGTCTAGAGGAAGTTTTTTATTGATACGGGGGAAATACTGGTATGTTTAAGAACTGAAAGAGAAAGGCCAACATCGAAAGGAAAATTACAGTCTCAAGACAAACGAGGTACTCATGGAACAAGTTATACTTGTAACCCCAGTGGGCAGGATACAGGTGGGCATGTCTGTCCTGTATGGAAGGTGAGAAGAAATCCTTCGGTGAAGAAGAAAAGAAGGTCAGGGCCCATGCAGGTGTAGGTAGCAGCAGCTGCGTGGATTGGGGAGGAGGAGAAGGTGGGGTAGAGGACTTGAAGATAATCACCATCCTTTGAGATGGTCTTGGAATAGGATGCAGGTGGTAACTTGCAGTAGCACCCTCTGATCAGCTCAGGGATGGAACTCTCTCCAGGGGCAGGCATAAAGAAGGTTAGGTAAACCAGGGTTCCTCAACCCTACAGGCTGACATACCTTGGGTCCCTGTGGTCCAGGCAGGCCTTCGGGACCTGGGAATCCCTTCTGGCCAGGAGGCCCAGGGGGTCCGGGACAGCCTTTCTCCCCCTGTGAAAACCAAAGCCAGACAATCACAGGTTTCCAACACGGATCTGAATATACTATATTAATAACTTCTGGGGGAAAATCCTAAATCAAACTCTACATGCATTTTAGAATAACAGAGCAGACACTGTTCAACAACACGCACAGCCTTCACCTTGTGCGTTTTCTTTATGACCTGATAACGTTTTGCCTGTTTTTCCCTTTCGATGTAAACAAAATTGCTGAGCAGCAAGTGTATCAGTAACTGAAAAGCCGTCAGCTCTTAGTATTTGTCTACAGGCCGGCAAGTGCTGGTCCTTGATCTGTAATAACGGCTCCCTAAATGGCAGAGTTATGTAGATCAGGGGTTAAAGAAAAAAAAAAAAAAAAAAAAAAAAAAAAAAAAAAAAAAAAAAAAAAAAAAAAATCAAGCATGGAGGGGAAACCCAGTCAGAAGATTCTAGGTCAGTGGAGTGTTTGATGGGGGATGGGGAGAGTGAGGTTATGGCCCAGGAATGTGTCTGGGAGTGCTCATAAATGCTCTGCAGATTGAAAAGAACAACATGCAGCCCTGGCTGGTGGCTTAGTGGTGAAGGCGCTGGCCTGTGAACCCAAAGGTCGCTGGTTCGATTCCCAGCCAGGGCACATAACCAGGTTGCAAGCCAGGTCTCCAGCCAGGTCCGTAGCTGGAGGCAGGTGAAAGGCAACCATACCTTGATATCTCTCTCCCTCTCTGCCTCTCTCCCTTCCTCTCTCTCTAAAAATAATAAATAAAATTAAAAAGAAAAAAAGGAAAAAGAACAACATGCAGGTTGTGGGTTTTAGTTCTTTCTTGCTTACTTGGGGATAGTTACCCAATCTGATATTTGTGTAGGAGATGCAGGAGAGATATATCAAGGGTGGTGTACATATCCAGTGGGAGCTAAATCGTTATTGTTAGAAAGAGTCAGATGACCTGGTGGGAAAGACCCTTGTAATGACTGAGTGAAAGTGATTTAGGCACCAAGAGTGACAAGGTTCTGCCATCAAAGAATTTGCCCATGGACATGGGTCCTGGAATTACACTTTAACAGTAAAGGCCAATTTAGGGAGAGAAAGAGGCGGGGGAAAGTCAGAGTACACAAGCCCAGTAAAAAGAGAAATAAAAAAATTTGTGCCTTGGCTGGTAGCACAGTAGATAAGGCGCCAGCCTGCAAACCCAAAGGTCCCAGGTTTGATTCCCCAGCCAGAGCACATAACAAGGTTGCAAACCAGGTCTCCAGTCAGGTCTGTGGCTGGAGGCAGGTGAAAAGCAACCGTACATTGATGTCTCTCTCCCACTCTGCCTCTCTCTCTTCCCCTCTTTCTAAAAATGCTGAACTAAAATCTTAAAAAAAAAAAAAAATTTGCTAGACTCCCTCCTCTCAATACTCAAGTACCTTTACACATCCTACACTAGCATCATGCACATAGTAGGGATCTAATTATGCTTCTTGCATGCAAGAATGAATCAATCACAGGTTTCCAGCACGGATCTGAATATACTATATTAATAACTTCTGGGGAACAATCTTAAATCAAACTATACATGCATTTTGGAATAACTTAAAATAAATAATAGTTACAATAATAGTTAGCATATCAATGTGTGTAAAGTATATCTAAAGAGCTTAAAATATTTTTTTAAAAATATTAAGTCGTCACCTTTCAATGTTGTTTAAGCAAATCATTAGTGTATCAGAGGAAAAGATTTTTGTAAAAGCAAAGACAAAACTTCAGTTCTGCTTCTGTCTTAATTATCACAAATTGCAAGTTAATGGAGCGATTAATGAGATTTCAGGGCAGTCCCTTTTTTTTTTTCCCTTGAAATGTGTGATGGAGCTATTTTGCTCAATTTTTACCTCGATGGGAGTGCTGCTACAGGATGCGTCCACCAGGGGGCGCGCCTGCACCGACACGGAGGGACAAGTTGTGTGGGTTTCAGGTTTACCGCCAAGGGAGGGAGTGAATCAAGTTATTTTCCGTTGTCTCGTGTTTAGCAATGTTGTAAATTGGGTATAGTACACTTTTTCGATAATTTAAAATAATTTCGAGATTTAAAATAATTGCCAGTATTTACACAAGCCACCAGAAGCTTCCTGGGAAACTTTTTTCCCCTCCCTCTCTCAGGGTTAATGTTTACAGACGATTACTTTAACATTGGATTTGGGAAATATAGTAACGTACTGCTGATCTTTCTGCTCTTCATGAAAGAAGAATGTGAGTTCCTGGAGGAGCACCACAGAGAAGAGAAAAGGAGCAGAGTTAAGGGAAGAATTAAGTTTTTATTCTTACCTTCTCCCCTTTGGTCCCACCACAGAAGCATCGGCCTTTGTCCTTGCAGACACAGCCCTGGGAAGAGGGAAAGAGAGTTGTGTGTAAAAAACAGCTTAGTAAGCCCAACTGACTGGCAAAGCCAACAGTTTTCTGTTCTTGGAGCCTGGCCACCAAGCCTTCGCATCCGTGTGACACTGTGCCAATGTGTCAATAGAAATCGAGGCGGTAAGGGAGAAGCTGATGCATTGAGAACTGTCAGATGAGCATACATCTTTCATATTGTGCTTAAGAAGTTTATTCATGGATAAAAGTCAGCTGTCATTAAAAAAAAAAGATCTGTAGTTAAACCATACCAAATGACCACAGTTGTAGGTAGAACGTGGTCTGGTGTTGGCAAATGTCATAAATTCGGCATAATGTATGCATAATGTACCTGTATATCTTCTCTAGGTGATTCTAAGGTTTCTTTTCTTGAAATAATTCAAGACTGAGAAAAGGTGATCAATACCCATAATGTGTCTTTAAAGAGAGCAAACCAATTCACTAATGCTAATATCGAAGTGTTCTTTCTTATTAAAAACTGTATTGAGCTGTGAACTTGGCAGCTCCTACCTCTCTAACTGGTCACTTTGACATATGACGATCCCAGCTTACACACCTATGCACATGCCAACTCCGATGAAGGTAAACTTTCAAAATGTTCTCTAGCCCTGGGAGGGTAGCCCAGTTGGTTAGAGCATTATACCCATAAAGCCAGGTTGCATGTTCAATCCCCGGTCAGGGCACATGCAAAAATCAACCAATAAATTCATAAATAAGTGGAACAACAAATCCAACCCCCCTCAAAAGAAATCCATCAATAAACATTTTTTTTTTTAATGCAAAATGTTCTCTGCCAGCGAAAGATCAAAAAGAGAAACAGTTTCATGTAGTAGATTTAAAATTTGTTTTGACACACATTCTATATTTATCTTTTTTCTTTGGCTTAATATTAACTGTAACCAGCCCCCCCCCCCCCCCCAACAACCCAAAACATTACTTGACAGCAGCGGCTGGGTAGGGCTAAGCCATGTGCTGGCTGATAGGAAAAATAAAAAGAAGTCCCCTCAAATGGTCCCAAAATAGGGCCCTTATTTGTGAAATCAAAATAAAAGTACACAAACAAAAGTGTTTAATTGTACAGTACATATTTCCTGAGTCTATGGCAGTAGACTATACTTAGCATTAAGAAGGGAGGTACATGGTAATTTCAGACACTCCTCATTGATCTTCACCACATTTAACGTACACCGCAATTCATATGAATGGAGAGCAACCGAATGAAAAGAAAACTTTCTATTTTCCTTAAGGTTTAGATATTTGGTATTTTTTTAGAAAACCAAAGTTTTCCGATTTTCCCTCCCTTAGGGATACTTGGGGTCATTAAGTCATGTCTGGCTTAATTATTTTAATCTTGCTTTCTGGATTTTTAAACTGTAACATTCACCGGCCTGCTGGTGGCACAGTAGATAAGGCGCCGGCCTGTGAACCCAAAGGTCGCTGGTTTGATTCCCAGCCAGGGCACATAACCAGGTTGCAAGCCAAGTCTCCAGCCAGGTCCATGGCTGGCGGCAGGTGAAAGACAACCATACCTTGATGCCTCTCTTCCTCTCTGCCTCTCACCCTTCCTCTCTCTCTAAAAATTAATAAATAAAATCTTTAAAAAAAATAAAAATAAATAAAAATAAACTGTAACATTCATTTCAATCACACACGAATGTTTGTTTCAACCACACGTTCAAGTACACTAAACATCTACTAAAACAATGTACTAGTCAAGTGTATGCGCGGGCTAATATCTACTAAAGCAGTCAGTGGGCCTGAAACCTGTCAGAAAAGCAAATTCTTGCCCCACTCCAGCCATCTGCTAGAACAGGCCCACGCCCCCTGAGTGTGTCCGATAGCATTACCCTCCTCTAACACCCAATGTCCTGTCTGTAGCGTACTCTAGTGTTATTTGAAAGCTAGGTCATCCAAGATACAATGTGCATGTCTCTTTTTTGTTTGTGATACCTTTTGCCTTCCCCTTAGGGATGTTTTGCTCACTGATGGGAAACAAAAGCTTCTCAAAGGCAGGGCTGTGTGTCCTGGCTTTTGTTTCTGGAGGTGTGAGGACCTGCTGAGAGTTGTCCCAGCATCTGGAGGAGGCAGCTGGGTCTTAGCAAGTCTGACATTGGCACCCATGGTGACCAGGCACCTGGCAAGGCAGCTTGGCCTGGGGGAGAAGCTGGTGCTAAGTTTATACAGCGGTGGTGAGCCACTGTGTTTTCAAATGGACAGTGAGCGCCCAGAGACCTCTCCACTCCTGGATTGGAGCATGTCTGGACCACAGGGAGGTGGAAGCAAACTGGCAAGTCTCGAACTCCTGAGACGTTACACAGAGGCCACCTTAGTTTTATTTCTTTGGAGTGAAAATTGTGTTCACTATGTACTAGCCCTGGCTGGTGTGGTTCAGTGGATTGAGTGCTGACCTGCAAACCAAAGGGTCGCCAGTTCAAATCCCAGTCAGGGCACAGGCCTGGGTTGTGGGCCAGGTTCCCAGTTGGGGGAGAACATGAGGCAACCACACATGGATGTTTCTCCCCCTCTTTCTACCTTCCTTCCCTTCTTTCTAAAAGTAAATCAATAAAATATTTTAAAGATAATATAAAGAGCAAAAAAAAAAAAAAAAAAAAAGAACAAACATATCCTTAGATGAAGATTTAAAAATAATAATAATAATATCCAAAAAAACAGAAATCTTTCAATTGTATCTTGAGCAAGTAAGTGAGTGTTGAACTCCACCAAAGAGATCAGGCCCCCTTCCTATACACCCCCATGGGCCACGTGCAGACTTAAGATACTCATTTCTCTGAATTAGGCTGTTCTCCTAAAATAAAAATTTAAATTTACAAATGTGTTTTACTAACTCAATCATTCAAATAGATCATCGAGCCAAAAGATACAGTGGCCACGTTTTTATTTTCATTCATTGTGTGCACGGTTTTGGATCTGTTTTTGAAACACAACAAAAATATTAATGAAATAGAACCCATTAATTATTATTCAAGTGCCAAATCCATTAAAAACTAGTATGAGGCCAAACACCACTATGAGAAAGGCATAACTAATGGATATTTCTTAAGCAGCATTTTTATGACTTTTCCTCTTCAAATAATAAATTACCCTTATACCATCATGAAGTAAGAAATCACGTGTTGTAAACAGAAAGCTCTTAATAACATTTTAATGGCTTCTTTCTGCCACTAACCATGAATACATCAGGAAGTGACCCAAGGTTATGTGATGTTTTATTAGCACTTTTGCATATTTAACAGTTAAACTTGTGAAAACCATTCTTTTAACAATCACATTCATTTTTTATGATGACCTCACTTATAATGCAAGATAGATTTTAATAGTAGAGAATTTAAAAAGACATAGGAATCTAGAAATTACCAGCTTTGGGACAGGTCTATGTAGGATCTACTCCCAGGTTTTCAGCTACTAACTAGAACTTTGGACAAATCACTTAACCCTTGCAAGGTACCTCATCTATAAAGAAGGTTGTTAAGCTCTGTCTTGTGGTGGTTTTGTGAGGAGTCCTTCAGGTGCATCATGGGATCTGCAGAGTGAGTGCCCTGCACTGAGTTCAAGACTCAGTCAAGGGAAACCATCTCTCTCTCTCTCTCTCTTTCTCTCTTTCTCTCTCTCTCCCTCTCTCTCTCTCTCTCTCTCTCTCTCTCTGTCTTTCTCTCTCTCTCTCTCTCTCTCTCTCTCTCTCTCTCTCCAACATTCTCCTACTGTGTGATACTTTCTTCATCTAGGCTGAACTAGCCACGGTCTTCCCAGATATATCCTCCTGAGGTGACCGGAGAACTGGTCCTGAGTCTAGGATCAATGGTAAGAGGGACTAAGAAGTAGTTTGGTTGAACTGCTGAAGAATTAACTAAATATTAATAGTACTCACAGTAAATTAAATATATTAGTCAACTAACCAAATATTATGGGTACATTAGCACACACACAATTTATTTGCTTAATAAAGCATGGGTTTGAGATCCCAGCAGTATGCTATGCTTATATATGAAAAGTGCCAACCAGACCCTGGCTGGTGGCACAGTGGATAAGGTGCTGGCCTGTGAACCCAAGGTTGCTGGTTTGATTCCCAATCAGGGCACATAACCAGGTCTCCAGCCAAGTCTCCAGCCAGGTCTGTAGCTGGAGGCAGGTGAAAGGCAACCATACATGGATGTCTCTCTCCCCCTCTGCCTCTGCCCCTTCCCCTCTCTCTAAAAATAATAAATGAAAATCTTTTTTAAAAAAGTGCCAATCAAATGTAATTTACGAAAGCAGCAGGCACTTCTGAGAATGCCGGTCAGTTGTCTCTTGCATTTTCCTTTGTGTCAACTCCCTCTGAGTTCACAGTCGGCCCGCGAATTGTGGCACGCTGCCTTCCATACCAGGTCAATAGGCAGAGGGGGTTAAGGGCAGACTTTCTGCTGAGTCACCTGGGCGACTTTCAGGGATCTCTGGTGCCTCAGTTCCCACATCTGTAAAATAAGGTCAATGGGTTAACACCAGTCAAGTACTTAGATAAGTACGTGGGGTGCTTACTGAGGGCTGTGAAGAAAGCCAGATCATGTGACCCCAAAATATGCTTGTATGACGTAAAAATTATTTTGAGCTGGAGACAATTTAACAGTGGTAAATGGAGAAAAAGCGCCTCCTTTTCTGCCTAAAGGCGGGAAATAAATTCTCCTTTTATCGGAGGCAGACGCTGAGCCTAGAGATGGCACTAGAGAAATCTGCCAGCAAACCTGTTCAACACCCCCTGATCTTCCTAGTTACTACCCCTGGCCCAAACCCCTCTGGCTTGTTAGCTCTTCACAAATGTATTGTTTCTTTGTCCAAAAGGTCTCGCAGCTTTCTGCCCTGGCCAGTTCTTCGGGCCTTCCTTTGCTTGTGAAGGCTCCCACACACCTACAAACATTTAATAAAATGTGTGTGACTCTTCTCCCATTCATCTGTTGCTGTCATTCTGATTTCCAGGCCAGCCGGGGACCCTTAGCGGGTGGAGGAAAACCCTTTCCTCCCCCGCAGCTGTTCCTGCGGGCCACCAACAACATTAGCTATTACTAATTTATTATCTTCAAACTCCCATTTAAATGCTCGTGAGCGGAGGGTTTATTATGTTCACTCGACTGCAAGGAGGAGTTGTCTCACAATTCTTGGTAACGCTGGCCGGCAGCGAAAAATTACCTTTTTATTCCTAAAGCTGATAAAGGGTCTAATTGTGCATGGGTGTTATTGTTCACTACTCGGCCAGGAAATAATTCCTGGATAATTTTGGGTATTTCTGCTTTCCATTCTTGGAGCAGCCTCTTCGTGTGCATTGCCCTACCCTCAGTCCAGTCTCATCTCCCCGACGCCCAGCCCAGCTGGGGTTAGCATAAGAAGAAGCTGGCAACATTCAAAGCTATTAACACTCTACTGAGCAGGTCTGTTGATGTTGCAGTATAATTATTGACCCTCTGACCAGCCAATAGCCAGAGGTGAAAGTTTTTGTGAGTGAAAAAATGTGGGAAAAAAAAAAGAGCTGACCCAGAGCGGGCAGTTGGGCCCGACAGACTCCCTGAGCTGACCTCTCAGGGCCCTTCCACCAGTGCCCGCCTTAGGCAGCTGTCCATGAGCCTTGGCAGCCTGCCCTTCTGGAAAGGGGGGCACCACCCATGCACTGACTTCTCGGTGGTCCCTTGTTCCCCACCCAGAGCCGGTCACCATGCTTGCCTATCACAGGAATCTCACTGCCGCCGCCACTTTCCATCTTTTCATTCCTGTTCAGAGACACATCAGCCGTCTAGACACCTAAACCAGCCACCTGTTTTTGATTTTCTGGATGACAGCAAGCATAGAGATGACTGGCGCTGGCAAAGAACATAGCAATCAGAGGCGACAATTGGGAGTAAGCAATACGTTAAGTAAGTTTTGCCCCTCTAGTGCAATGAGTGGGATTTATATCTATAATCAAGAACTACAGGTTCTTATCTATTGACTTATTTATTTGCTCTAAAAGGTTTTGAAAATTACACAAACTTCAAATGTCAGTGCTTATAAATAAAGTCTTGTACTTCACCGCTAAAATTGTGTGGGGATCTGTTTCCTCTCTTATTCTATTGGAGGTATATACTACCTTTAATTTTGCCTCTTGGCCCACAGAGCATAAAACAGAATTATCATCAGACTTTTTAGAGAAAAATCTTGTGGACCCCTAATGAAAGTTACCTGGGTTATATTTTTTCCTGTTGTGACATAGAGGTTACATTTAAAAAATTAAGATAGGAACTAAAGAAGAGGTCAGCTCTGAGCTCAGCAAGAGATGGTCTTCCACCTTGAATGGCTAACAGGATTTCTCTCCTCCCCACACTCCCTTCTCCGACCTCCTCTTCCCAACAACACACTTTAGTCCAACAGAGCGATGGGCAGGGCATACAGCATGCAATTTGGGGACTGTAAGACCCTGGAAGATCATCTAATCTGAAATTTCCTAATATTTTGAACTTCAAAGAGCAGGACAATTGGAAAAAAGTTAAAAACGGAGCCCAGAAGGGAACTGCCTTATTTATATTTTGTTATATAAGGCAATGACCACCTCCAAACACAAACGAACCTACCACCCTGCCGCCCACCAGCCCACAGTGAATCTGTCATCTCTATTATCATTATTGCATAAGAAAAAAAATGAAAACATTACAAAAGAAGCAAGTAAATGTTTACAAAGCACAAGATACTCCTTTAAAATGGGAACAATTAACCTTTACTTCGTAAACAATCTCTACACTGTTACTTTTTCATTTGCCTTGATCTGGTGGAAGTCTACACTGGGCCACACAGACATGACTTTGGAAGGCATTGAATTGTTCATGACTGTCCCTCTCTTCTGCCCCCATCCTGTCTGGGTCACCCCATCCTGCCTGGGCTCCCACTATCAGCTCAGTGGTCTGTGACTGCCCAGTTTTCTGGTTGAATTTTGAGAGAAATGTGTCTTCAACCTAGACCTTATACTCACCAACTGATACAGCAAGTTTGAAGAAGCAGACATTTCAGGTACGCAATGAATCAAAGACGTTACTTTACAGGCACTCATTCATAGAGAACTGGAGGATGTGCTCCACTGAAAAGAGAATTAGGCCAAGAAAGGGAAGGACGTGGCTTCCAAGAGAAGCTATAACTTGGGATGACTGTCTCAGGAGGACACAGCACAGTTGACTTTGACTGGAGCCACCTTTGAGGACACCAAGCAAGCAAATAAGAAAACTGTCTGATGAGTGTGACAGTAGAGAAGTTAAAACTTCAGGGAAAACAAAAGTTTGTCCAGGAAACTCTATAAACACAAAAAGTGTGACTCGGCAGTGAATACATTTCCATAATCATACACTAAAAATTTAACCCCAAGTTAGGACACGAACAGATTGGAAAGGTTTGAGATAGAGGAGGTGGGTCATGGGAAAGTCCTCACTTACCAGACTGCAAGTCAATCGATAATATGAAATGGGCAAATTGGGAAATAAAAATAGGATTAATGATGAATGAAATAGCTACAGGAGTTGAAAGTGGTTGCTTCTGTGGAGGGGAAGTTGAGAGAATAAAGTTTGTCTTTAATAGTGCAAGCATGTCATTTTAATTTTTTTTTTTTTAGTATTTTGAGTTATTTTATTACTTTTTAGTACTTTGCAGTATTTTCAAAAAATTTTAAATTCCATTTTACTTCACTAAAAATGAACAACAAAAAGTAAAGTTCTGCTTTGGCTAGGTGGCTCAGTTGGTTGAGGCATTGTCCCATAACTCAAAAGGTTGGTGGTTCGATTCCCAGTCAGTGCACACAGCTTGCAGGTTTGATCCCCAGTTGGGGTCTGTATGGAAAACAACCAATAGATGTTTCTCTTCAATATTGATGTTTCTCTCTCTGTCTCTCTCTTTAAAGTCAATAAACATATTTTAAAAATAAAGTTCAAAAAAAAAAAAAAAAAAGTTCAGGCCCTGGCTGGTGGCACAGGGGATAAGGTGCCGGCCTGTGAGCCCAAAGGTCGCTGGTTTAATTCCCAGTCAGGGCACATAACCAGGTTGCAAGCCAGGTCTCCAGCCAGGTCCGTGGCTGGAGGCAGGTGAAAGGCAACCATACATGGATCTCTCTCTCCCTCTCTGCCTCTCTCCCTTCCCCTCTCTCTAAAAATAATAACTAAAATCTTTAAAAAAGGAAACAAAATAAAGTTCACCTAGAACAATCAAAAAGAAAGTTCATCTCAAAAGCAGAAAATTTCCTGTGACTTTACATTTAAATTCCTACAGTTTATTTTTTTTCTCTAACTAAGTTCATCTGATTTCCTCCCATTTGGAAAACTACCAATTTAGTGTGACCTTCCTGGTAGGAAAAAAAAAAAAGTACAGTAAGAACAAACATAGGAAAATTTTAAGCAAAATGATTCAGACAGTCGATGAAAAAAACCCCTAGGCTGACAATTCTTGCTGACAGAGATAAACCAGGAGGCTGCCTCAGCTCCCACTTGCCACGTGCTCCTCTGGTGACATAAGTCAGAGAATAAACACAAAGACGGCATGAGGCCTTAGGGTTCATCAGTTTTCCACCTATTCTGAGGTGGGCCCAGATTTTATTTCGTGCCTGGAACGTCTAATGTCCCATCGGGCAGATGAACTGACTGCAGTTTGGAGAGACTGTGCAGATTTAAGAGGTCACGTGGAGAGGTCACAGAGGTCACTACCGCCCAGAGTTGTGCCGGATTGGAGAGCCAGCCCCCGGTCACCTGGGAACTTGTCTCAGGGGAAATGCCTTAGGGAAGAATAGTGTTTATGGCTGAGTTGGGTTCTTGCTCAATCCCTGGCTGGGGCTGGTCACCAGAAGGAAACTCTCTTTTCCCCATACGAGGACAGTAGATGGTGTCCAAGGAACGCTGACTGGGACTGGCTGTAAGCCAGTAAATCACGACTCTAACTCTCGGTAAAGGACAGGAGAGCAATCTGACTCCCTGAGTTTGACTTAGACTGTGTGATATAAATGTGTGGGACATTTGCTGCATTTGTTATGGTTAACTTACTTCTTTGATAACACTGGCTCAAATCAAATTGTGATTAGGAAAAATCTCCCTTTTCCGTTTCATGGCATTCTGATAGAACATTTAGGTTCCCAACTTTTTGTATCTATTAGCTACCTGCAGTCCCTAGGGATGTGACCTTTTCCAGGAGCTCAGGGAGTCAGAGGGCCTGGATCTGCTTTTGAAACAAGCAGTTCAGGATATGGAGAATCTCCTTCGCATGTCACACGTTCATCAGGAGTGAAGACTTAGCTCAAAAACTAGTCTACGAACCTCTGTGGTATTTATGAAAGTAAAAAGCAGAATTGACTTTTAAAAATAGGCGATAGTTTGGATTAATGATCCATCTTAAAATAAACTCCTCATTATATCACTTCCTGGATTAAAATAATTTGTTCACTCCCCATGGCCCCAGTGTTAACTCCAGACTCATCAGCCTGATGTAAGGGGTGTTCTGTATTCTGGTCCCCAGTCTCTGACGCCACTGGTCACCCCAGGCTCTCGGTCACATTCCTGTGCTTTTCCACATGGCCCTTCTGTGGCCTGAATGCCACCCCCCTTGCAGGTGGAGTCCATCTACATGGAAAGGTATAAAGGGTAATAGAATAAATGTCCCTTCCTTTATCACTCAGGATAAGAAAGAATATCTTACAAATGCAGTGGATGTTCCCCGTGTTGTCTCTGAATCTTCAGAGTTTTGTTCTGTGAAACTTCCTTATTTTGGGGACCTTCCACAGGCTGCACTGTCCTCCCCTGGCCCATGCAGGGAAGCGTTTCTTGAGGAAACTGGAATCTTGGTGTGATTCTGTGTTCAGCAAGTCCAGGAAATCAAAAAGGGAAGCCACCAAGAAAATACAGGCCCCAAGGAGCAGGCAGGAATTGTGAGCAGAATTTAGACTTCCCATGGATTTGAGATAGCATTCAAAGAATTTCAGGTTTTTTTTTTTTTTTTTTTTTGAATTTCAGGTATTTTAAATCTCAAAGGACAGGATAGTACTGGGGCTCCGATGACAAAAAGTAGATGTTCAATAAATGTCAACCCTGTGAAAAGATAGATTACAGGGTGCAATATGCATGAAGTTGTTGGTGAGGGAATCTATACAACTACACAAGATCTGTGGCTATTTTTTTTTTTTTTTAATTTTATTGTTGTTGTATGTGGCTATTTTTAAAGCAACAAGAAGTTAAAAACTGCATTTGGGCAACTGTCAAGTATAACACAGTACTTCATGGCACTGAAAATGGATTATGGAAAGATAAACATATACATATGATGATGACAGCTGGAGTGAGATGCCATTCAAAAATAATTAAGTTCTGTCTGTGGAAAAATAAACATTTGCATATTTTAGACATTTTGATGATTGACTGAATTTTTCTTTGCCTCGAGGTGACTAATGCCAAGTAAACACAATCTTAGGAGCAGGTAAATGAGAAAGCCACGGCTGAATTAACCAAAGGCCTTAGCATTAGCACTGGGGGAAAATACATTAGCTGGCAGAGTTTATTATTATAAATAGGCAGGACACCAAGAAAATAATGAATGCATGAGCCAGAGAGCAGAGTCAGTGGGAAAGACAAAGGTGATTGGGTCAGAAATAATGGGTCAGAGGACAGAGGTTTCAGCCTCTGCTGTTCTACTTTAAGATCCAAAGATGAGAAAGTCTGCTCATCTGGTGATATCTGTTTTGTAAGAATACAAAAGGGCATAAGAAATGGAATTTTTAAAAAAGACTTTATTTATTAGTTTCAGAGAAGGACAGGGAGGGAGGAAGAAAGGAAGAGAAACATCAACGTGTGGTTGCCTTTCACCTGCCTCTAGCTACGGACCTGGCTGGAGACCTGGCTTGCAACCTGGTTATGTGCCCTGGCTGGGAAGCAAACCATTGACCTTTGGGTTTGCAGGCTGGCACCTATCTACTGAGCCACCAGCCAGGGCCAGAAATGGAATTTTTAATTAACTCTGTATTTTAGAATAAAAAATACAAGTAGGCAAAAACAACCTGATTTAGAACACAAAGCAATAGAAATTCAGGTCTAAATTTTAAGCATCTTTTGGAGCTCACCGAAATGATAAAATTTGCACACATTCCTAATATTCGCTTCACTTCCCTCTTAATATTAAAAATATCTTTTTGTTGTTACTAAATAGAGTTTGATGTTGCAGCTCAGATCAACAGAGCAGGCACCTATGTGCTTCTCTGTTAGTTTTGGAAAGAAGCTACAGAAAGAACAACAAAAGTGCATTTAAATGAGTTTTCTTAAGACAGAAATGTAATGAGAATCATACCCTCATAAAAAATGTTTTTACATGACAACTTTTTAAATGTGTGATTGCATTTAGAAATCCTAAAAGGGGATCTAGCTATGCTGGCAAGTTCTAATTTATACACACACACAGACACACACACCCACACACAATGACACAGACCTGTAACAGTCCTTTAACAGGATTGGAAGTCAGGACCAATGACAGCAGCAATATTTTGGCCTGGGCTACAGTCATTATGTAATGTTGATATTCAGTCAAGTTTGGGTATTTCAAAAGACATGGAGTTAGCATGTGTGGTATTTTCATGACTGTCCTAGCCATGCCCAGAGTATCCTCAGCCCGCCAGCAAGCCTGGTCTTGCTTGCAGAAACATTCTGCCCAGTGGAACAAGCAAAGCTGGTAATGCCCAAAATACTGCTTAACTCTCAGGCTTCCACATTTTAATATTTTATCTCCAAAGAAAAATACTTAGGTCTCAGAGTTCTCTGTGAGCACAGTTTTCTTGCTCAATTATCTCTACTTTTGAATTCAGTTGCTGAAACCACAAATTTCATTTCTGAATCTTCAAGTGGTAATTAAACAGGTAGATGACACATTGATAATTCCCACCCTGTATAGTTTTTCTGGAAAAGCAGAGAAACCCCCTCAAGTTAACCATCATGCAGGGATGATGCTCCAAACATTCTTTAAAAAAAAAAAAAAGAATTTTGACTGATATCAGCTTTTCTTACAGCTCAGATCTATTAATGGGCTATTGGCACATACACCCAAGTAAAACAGGGTCATAGCCAACAAAACAGCATGGTGAAAATCAAGACAAAGTATGACACGTTTCAAACCAGCAAATCTGCCTTCAGAATGTGCGCACCTGCTGGTGGGTGAAAGCACCTGTCAAGTCACTTGCTCAGAAATGGGGCAAAACCATTGGTGTCAGCGTAGATAGAATAAGTCACTGCACTCTGCATGATGACTGAAGGGAGTCCCGCTTGGACCCAGGGTTGGTGGGAACCATGACATTTTCTACAAAGTGCACTTTCTAGATAACTGAAGTTTAAACCTAAAAGTGCCCAAGCTTTGCTCATCTGTCCTTATATTACAGGCTCCTCTGCCTATGTAAATAGACTACGAGTGACTGTCCTCCCTTTCGAAACAGTGTTGTTATTACTATCAACTCTTCTGCGCCCTGTTGGATCCTTGGCACATAGCTGATGATTCAGAAATATTTGGTGAGTGATGCTATTGCTTGTATAGAGATAGTTGCATCTGTAGCATTTTATTTCAGGATGGTATATGATTTTAACTGTGAAATATGCGTTGTTTTTTTTTTTCCAAAGGAGGCTTTTTTTGTTGTTGATATTGGCATTTGCCCTTCTTTCTACTGTTGGTTTCCTGCTCATGGCTGTCTGTACCTCTTTCCACATTACTAAATTGCTTCATATATGCTATTGATTAGGAAATTGGGTAACTAAAGTGGTAGAATTGCTTGTAAATGCAGAATGAAGGCACTCTGGGTAAGGTCTGAAGGCCTCAGCTATAATTGAATTTCAGGGGCTCTGTCACACTGTCCTCATTTTTTATTATCTTCCAGATAATTGAAGCTGCAAGTGATGGGAGTGTTTATGTAAGTAGTAAGTAAATATTACAATAAAATATAAAGTCATATCCTAAACACTCTTTTATTTTTACAAAAATTTCTAGCTGTGGTAAAATATACATGATATAAAGTTCACCACCTTCAACATTTTTAAGTGTACAGTTCAGTAACAGTCACACTGAATTCTTTTCATCTTGCAGGACTGAAACTCAGAACCCATTAGACAGCAATTCCCCATATCCTTTTCCCCAACAACTATCCTTCTTTCTGTCTATGAATCTGCTGACTCTACAGGTCCCATATAAGTGGATTCATACATTACTTGTCTTTTGTAACTGGCTTATTTCATCCATGTTGTGGCAATGGAAACACCCCTTATTTGTTTTTTTCATAATTAACATTTCAATATCAAGAGTAATACAGATGGAATACTATTTGACTGTAGAAAAAGAAGACAATTTTACCTTTTGTGACTGTATGGATCTGGAGAATGTTATGCTAAGTGAAATAAGCCAGTCAGAGAAAGACAAACACCATATGATTTCACTCATATGTGGAATCTAATGAACAAACCCGACTAACAAGCAAAACAGAGATAGACTTAGAGAGAGCAGGCTGACGCCTCTGGGGGGTGTGGGAAGTTAGCAGGTGGAAAGATCAAGCAATAAGGAAAAGGGACTCATGGATATGAACAACAGTGTTGTGATTGTGGGGGCAGAGGGGTATAAGGGAAAAAATACAATAAAAAAGAATAAGCTATCATTGAAATCCAAGGATATGAAATACATACCTGTACACATAATGCTAGAAAAAACTGAGGGAGTATAACTCTGACCATAAACAAACCTGATTTCATAAGGGGTTGCTTACGTACATTACAGTCTATCAATACAGCCATATGGATTACTTAGGAGAGAAGGTATGACATTAAGTTAATAAAAAAAGCTCTTTAAACAATGTGATCATATCTTTTTATGAAATATGAAATTCTGGAAGTATACATGCATAAAAATTCTGGAAGTATATATGCAGAATTGTTAAAAATGGTTATCTCCGTGAGTGAGATTGTGGTGTCTTTTCTATTTGGCATTTTAATTTAAGTTGTTTTAAAATTCTTTTGCATGCACATTACTTCATAATCAGGTTAAAAAATAAGAACAATTTTCATTTTTTTTTTAAAAAAAAAAGAAATGATGATGATGATGAGGAGGAGGAAATGGAGGGCTGCTAACCTAGCCACAAAAATGAAAAATACAAATTCCTTGCTCAGAAAAGTTAAGTTTTAGATTAGGTTCATGTTGATTTCTCATTGCAACCCTCACATTTGAAGCCAATTAAACCGATGAAAATTCTAATGTAGGTTTCAGACATGCAAGAATGAATCAGTCTGAAAGCAAATATTCGCTGGTGCACTTTTCATTTTATGGAGTAGCCCTTAGGTAACGATGTGATAAGAAAGTTCTTGACGCAGACACCCAGGCTATAGAGCTGTAGGAGTTTATAAGAAGGCTCTTCAGAATATGGGGCACTAAATAAATGAGAAGGGAGCTAATAATACCCGTGAATACCCGTGACCGTATTTCAAAGGACTCGATTGAGTCTCAAGTTCTCCACACACAAATCGTTAAAATGTTTGTCATTTTATACAGCCAGTGCCTATAATTCATAATGAACAGGTATTTGAAGAATGGGAAGCCAGTTGAATGCTCAGAGATAGCATTGGGACAGTGAAGTGAAGTATTTTCATTGGCTCCAGCTTAAGAAATAAAAGAAGGAAAAAAAAATAGACCCAACTATAGAGCAAGAAATGGAGAAAAGATTATGATGCTAAGCTATCACAAAAATGTAACTTCCTTTAAAAGGTGTAAGATACAAACAACATATGTCTAAATCAGAGAATATACTTATGACAAAATCCCTATCATGGCAGACTTCTCTAATAGAACATTAGGAATATTAATGGCATGTCTGATATGTTCAGAGTTTTTAAATACTTGAGTTTGAAGATGCTCAAAGAAGAACTCAATACAACCTTTTCATTTTTAGATAGAGAAAAAGTATTATTACATATTAAGTATCTTCTTAATAACCTTGCTTTTCTAGAGTGCATACTTAAGGGATTATAATATACCAGCATTGTATTTTACTAGGTTATAAAGAATTTTCACATCAGTTACCATTCCTAATGTTGTGGCTCAGTACCAAAGAGTCCCTGAGGTATACAGACTTCTTAAATAGATGGAAATGAAAAATGAAGCCAACTCCAATTTACTTGAGCCATATTCAGAATTGATTCTCAAATTATATATATGATATAGAGTTAGTTTCTGTCTAGGAACATCTGTTGTTGCTTCTAAATAAAATCAGATTCTTTGGGACATTGTAGCTCTAATTTTATTGTCATATGCCTCTTACCACACAAGCAGAAACAAGCATTTACTTCTCTTAGGTGTGGTTCAGAGCAGGGATAGGGCAAACCTGGTTCACTACCTTTTTGGTATGGCTCTTGAGCTAAGAATAGTTTTTATAGCTTCAGATATAAAAAGTACAGTTATTCAAATGGTTGAAGACATTGCCTTTTGACCTACAAAGCCTAAAGTATTTACATTCTGACTCTTCAGAAAATGTTTGCTAATCCTCGGTATAGAATAGACAGACAGCAAGAAGACTTGAGTGGTTTTTCCGACCTTGTGACTTTGGGCTGTTTAAGGACCCTCTCTGGGTCTCCATACTTCTATAACACATGGGGTCTCCCAAATTTAATTTTAATTTATGTTTGTGCTACACTATGGCTATTTAAGATACCCTAACAAACCTAATTTGCACGGCACCCAGAGAATAGCATGGTAGCCTTGATTTGCTTTGGAGGAAGACAGCTGAGCAAAGATGAAAGGAAGCAATTACGGTGTTTACAAAGCTCTAAATGTCAAAACAAAAACTTTGACCAGAACAGGTTTGGTTTGTTTATGAATGGGCAAGGCAACCAGAGTTGAAAACCATCTCTAGTGCAAGGGTCTTGAGTTTTACTTTAAGTGGGTTCATCATAGTCTCCAAACACATAAGAGCAATGTTGTTCTTGCCTCTGAAACCTTTCAACTGCTTTTACCAGGAACCTACAAATCAAAGATGTTCACCCCACACTATAGCCTGACATCAGAGGCCTCTGAGTGAGCAATGAGAATGTTCTTTTAGCAGTAAGACGAGAACCACAAAAAGTGAGAGGTGTCATTCTAAAATATGTATGGAAATTTAATAGGCCCATTATAGCCAGTACAGATCTAAAGAAAAGAGCCAAGGAGGGAACATGGCATTCTAGATTTCAAGACATATTATATGAAACTATAATAATGAAGACACTGTGGAGTTGGTACAGAGATAGACAGACTCATGAAACATAACAGAGAACCTAGAACTAGACCTGCCATATACGGAAACCTTATAAATGACAAGGTCAGTACCGCACACCCCTGGGGGAAAGATCAACTGGTCAATAATGGTTCTGAGGTCACTGGTCACCTACAGAGAAAATGCAAAGCTTCTCCAACTCATACCTTACAGGGATTGGTGCCAATAGAACTAAGGATGCAAATTTAAAAAGATATTTTTAAATGTTTAGACTTTAAGAGTGTATCTTTATGACTTTCAGGTAGGAAAGGATATCTTAAGCAAGACGCAAAAGTATAGATTATAAATGAAAATACTGATAAATTCTATCATAGTAAAATGAAAAAATTGTGTTTCTGAGAAAAGACCATAAAAAAATGAAGAGATAAGTCATAAACTGTGATATGATATGTGCAACACATATAATCAACAATGAAGGAATATCTTAGGAATCAATAAGAAAAGGACAAAGCAATGAACATTAGTTATGACCAGTCCTGTTCCTAAAGAGGGACCATAAACTGTCCATTAACACGGACAAACATGCTCAACACCATCAGTACTCAGAAACTCAGGTATGACTTTTCACATACTATTTTGACAAAAATTATAGGTGGTCCTCAGGTGGACAAAACTTAAGTCCATGTTGGTGAACATGAGGAGACACTGAAACCTTCCTGTCCTCCAGGAAGAGGCTGGAAGCTGATTTCCTACATGAATGCAGCCTTTCCTACCCCACAGCAATTCTACACCTGGTATATTCCTTACAGAAACCCTGACATGCACACCAGGACAGGTGTACACATACGTTCACAGCAGTTTTGTTTGTAACACTAAACACTAAAAAAGAAATTGCCACATATATTTCAAAATAGAAGGAAAAAATAATTTTTGTTACATTCATATAATGGGGTCTTACATAGCAGTGAAATGAGGAATCTACAGCTTTATAATTAACAAGGATGACTTAATATAAAGTGAAAAAAGTGCATCACAACAAATGCGTACAGTGAGGTTCCATTTACACTGAGTTCAGAACCTTCCAAGTACCCCAGTGTGTAACAGGAATTAGCATTGTGCGGGAGACTTACTTTTGCCCTGGTATGTTTGTCATCTTTTTACATGGATTTGTCCTAGCCAAACCTTAAATGCCTGATGTATTGAAGCTGTGTAACTGAAATGGTAGGCAAGTTACTTAATGTTTTACTTCAGTTTACTTGTCTGTAAATGGGGGATAATAATAATATTAAATTCTCAAAGGGTTGTAAGGGTCTGATGAGTTACTGTAAGTATTATGCCCACAACAGGTTAGGCATCCAATAAAAGCTACGTTAAGTGTTATCCATGGGTCCAACTACCTGTAGGACAGCTCTGGACCAAAGCACACTGATGTTAACTATTTGTAGAATAGTGCCAAAGGTCCCTTGGCAGGTCTATAATAAGGACTGCAAAGCTGTCCCCCAGTATCAAGTGCAACACACATATACACAAATGTTCATATTGTTATGTGCACAGGGTAAAGAGGGCAAAATAAACACCAAGCACAAGTGTGTGCCCACCTTATGGTACAGGACATTTCCAGTGCATTTGGAACCCCAATGTGACACTATTTTCCACTGTCTTCCTTGCCACCAAGTGCAATCAGTAATTTTATGTTTCCCCCCTTTCTTCCGTTATATTGACACCCTATATACAAGGTCTGTCCTGAAAGTATGGGCTAATGTCAATATAATTAAAACAGTTTGTGTGACTGATACTTTCAGGACACAACTTGTATATTTATTCCTAAATAAACTATCAGAGTTGGCAGGATTGCTTTTGTTTCTCCAGTCACATTTTGTCTTGTTCAAAAACAGCTGGTTTAGGCCAAAAATGCAGTCCTCAAAGTTTTCTTCTAACGCCCTCTTTCCGCTCTGCTTTCCCGTGGGAATTCCTTAGCTAGTCTTTTCCTTTCTCTCCCTTCTCTGTTTTTGTTTTAAAGAAAAATGGTTGCATGAAGACTTCAGGTAAAACATAGTTTTAACACATTAGAATTATTTGACATAGCACTAGGACCTTTTGCTTCCTGCCTGTCCCCTAGTTCTTTCGGGGTATGTGTGTGTGCATCCTATTCCTCTTTCTAGAACATATGCAAATGTCAGAGAGAGGAGGGAGAGGTGGGAGAATTAATAAGAAGTGAAGAAAGAAAGAGATTACTGGGAAGACATGTTTATTTTTATGTTATTTTAAAATGCAAGTCTTTTTAGTGTGTCTTTGATTATTAAGCGTGGGTGACGACGCATCCCCTTTGTATGGGGTTATGATCTTTTTCAATGTTTGCCTAGAACTTTTCCTCTAAGACACCAAGAACTCCTTTTAATTTAGGAAGCTGGGGTGAAAGGTGAGAGGGGACAACTGTGGACAAGGTCAGGGGTACAACCTTTCACCTCTGGGATCTGGGGTGAGGCCCTTGCCCTTCCCTAGGCCTGTTTTGCCTGGCTCAGGACTAAGGCTACCACATGGAAGTATCCCAAAGTTCTTTTCCTCCTTCTGTCCTCTGGTCTCTCTTCAGACCATTGAGGTGGTGACAGAATGTGGGTTAAGAGCTTTGGAATAAGGAGTTTAGGGTTTGAATCCCTGCTCCACTACTCTGTGGTGGAGCAAGCTACCAAACCTTCCCGAGCCTCAGTTTCTTCTTCGGGAAAATTGAGTGATGATAAAGAATAAATCCTTATGGGTTGGCATGAGGCTAAGCTGAGCTGATGATAATGTAAGACGGCACACTGGTGCATAGATGTTGATGACTGCTGTCGTTACAGTCACCCTGTGTTCTTGCCTGAGCTTCACCAATCTTCATATGCCTACAAATCATGGGCCACACTTTGGGTAGAAGAACCTAGTCAACCACTTCTACTTTTCCTATTTTTCTCACAGTCACTCAATATTGTTGCCTTCCAGGCTCTCTCCGGTGTCCTCAGCCTAGTCTATCAAAATCTTACTCATGCTTCAGAACCAAATTTAATTAATTGCATATTAGAATTCCCTGGGGACTCTTAAAACCCTCTGAAGTCCTAGCTACATTGACATTGAATTAGAGTGCACGGAGGCTGGACTCCCTCACTCACAGTACTTTGTAAGGCCATCCAAGTGATTTCCATGGAGAGCTGAGCCGGTCCTGATCTCCTAGGATGAGTTGACTCACCAAGACACTTCTCTTATGACATTTGGCATCTTGCTGTTTTATTTAGTTACGTGCAGTCTTATCTTATTTTATTCAAGCAAAGGCAAGTTCCTTGAAAGGGGAGACTGTATCTTAATAATATTTAAAGTTCATGAAACACTTAATGGAGCATTTTGAGCTAAGTAAAATTTCAAGAAAAATTTGTTGTATTTAGTTGTACATGAGCATGTGTGTCAGTCACTATGAGACAGAAGAGTAGTATCACCAATAAATATTTTTTGAAGTCACTGACTTGCTTCCATGGTATTTTAAACTTTAATTGGTAATCTTTTCAGCTATAAATAACATTCTCAAGAAAATGTATACATCTCTGGGATTATTTATGACTATTAAAGTCATTTCCAATATAAAGTAGCCATTCTGGGGTCCATTATATACCTGTGGAGTATAGACAGACACTGTATGTCCTGAGGCATTAAAAACAAATTCTCTCATGTTGGAGAGGAGTACTATAATGCTGTGCTGCTGTGGAGACTAACAAACTAGAACACTAGGATTTTTTACATTGAGTTTTAGCTTCAGTATATAGATAAGATTGTTTGAAATTATATAATAACATATATTAGCCCTCCAAATTTCAAAAAAACATATGGAAGTATTGGACAATTTCTATAAAGCAACCAAGTCTCCATTTTAAGTAAAAATCTTCTATTTTTTATTTGAAATACAAGGTCTGCCCAGAAAAATCCAACCATTGTTAATATAATAAGAACAGTTGGCATGACATTGGTGTAGCCTGACAGCCAAGAAGAGTGGACTGGAATGCGCATGTGTGAACAATGACGACTTCACTGTACTCTAGTCAGTGGGGGCGGTACACACCACAGAGTGAGTGTGTGCTCTGTGTGGCCATCACATTCAAAATGAGTGAGCAAGTAGAGCAATGCATCTGCATTAAAATTTTGAGTGAAGCTTGAACATTCCTCCACAGAAACTATTCGGAAGATTCAGAAGGTTGCAGCTATGGCCAACTGGTGATTGGCAGCTCTATCAGGACAACTTGCCCACTTGTACATCAAATCTTGTGCAAAGTTTTTGGCAAAATATCAAATCACCCAGGTGACTCAGTCCCCTACAGACCAGTTTGGCACCCTGTGACTTCTGGCTTTTCCCAAAACTAAAATCACCTTAGAAAGGGAAGAGATTTCAGACTGTTCATGAGATTCAGAAAAATATGACGGGGTGGCTGATGGCGATTGGGAGAACTGTGAGAGGTCTCGAGGTGCCTACTTTGAAAGGGACTGAGGCTTCATTGTCCTATGTCTGATGTTTCTGGTATCATCTTCAGTAAATGTCTCTATTTTTCATATTACCTGGCTGGATACCTTCTGGACAGACCTCATATAATTGAATATTTCCCTGCTTTTCAGGTACATTTTAAAAGGTGACCCAAGAGGATAAGTGAATCTAGTTTTTCATCACTGCTGCTGCACCAGTGTGCCACTCCATGGCACACTGCAGATCCTGAGTACAACCAGCCAAGGGTACCAGCAATATTAAAAACTGGCTTAATTTTGTGATGATGAGCACACACACGCATTTGCAAACATGCTTGACATCACGAGTTTTTGTTCTGAGGATTCAGATACACAGCGAGGGAACATTTTAGGTTCATTAACCATTTCCCTGATTGAATAAGGACGCTACATCTGAACAACTTAGACCAAGTGCAGTTGAAACAAGCCCGGGGTTAGAATTTGAAAATCCCTGGATTCTTGGTCCTGTGTCCAGCAAGGCAATTGTTGGGTAACAGGATTAAGCTAAGAAAGAGGTATTCATAAGGAAAGTGCAAAGAAGGAATTCTGTTAGCCTGTTTCTGAAAACTCAAAATATCTGTATTTTTGAGCTATCATTGGCATGGACCCCTTCATGTGTGTCGGATTAAGTCATATTTGTGAGACTCCCTGACAGGAATATAGTAAAGGAGAAGGGGAAGGGTAAAGGTAGGAAAACAGTGAGTTAGAAGTGAAGATGGAGTCAGGCCCTGGCTGGTAGCACAGTGGTTAAGGCGCCAGCCTGCGAACCCAAAGGTCGCAGGTTCAATTCCCCAGTCAGGGCACATAACCAGGCTGCAAACCAGGTCTCCAGTCAGGTCTGTGCCTGGAGGCAGGTGAAACGCAACCATACATTGATGTCTCTCTCCCTCTCTGCCTCTCTCCCTTTCTAAAAAATAATGAAATAAAATCTTTAAAAAAATAAAAGAAGTAAAGATGGAGAAGAAAGAGACAGAAGCAAGAGGAGATCACAGTGAAGGTGGTACCAGGTGGTACTTTAGTAATAGCTGAAATGAACCAATCATTCACATGGAAGGTATTTGTTCTAGTTATTCTATTTCTATTAACTCATTTCATCCTTACAACATATTATAGGTAAACAAACAAACAAACAAACAAACCCCAAAACCTGAGGCACAGAGTGACTAAGTAATTTTGCCAAGGTCATCCAGCTAGTAAATAAAGAACTTGGGTTTGAATTTAGGTGGCCTAGATCTACTAGGTGATATCAGGATGCCACCCAATGATACTCCTGTTATAAATTGCTGTTCTCATGAGGAACGTAAGCTCCATACTGCCAAAGGTCTTATGATTTTTTTAACACTGCATTCCAGGTTCTATTTAAGACTGATTGTGAACCCATGAATATTTATTAAGCTCTTACCATGTGCCTGGCCCTGGTCTAGGTGGCAGAGATCCAGCAGTGAACCTCCCATACTCAAAGAGCTTATATTTTAGGGGAATACGCTTGGTATGTGGTAAATATTTGTAAACTATAGTTGCCAAAAAACAAATGGACTAGGACATAAAAATACACTCAGCTTATGTGGTATACGGCTTTTTCAAAATTTATTATTTTCCTAAATACCAGCATCATCGGTCCAATACAGACAGCACCCTTTGGATGCCAAAGAGGGACAGCCATGGTTATAAAAGTTAGGGATTCAGGAAATACGGACAATAAAAATGATAGGAAGGACAATGAAAGGGAAATACAGACATGCTGCCTGAGTGCAGGTGAGCTGGGTATCACAGGCAAGCTAGAACTTGTGACGCCCTGATGTTGACACCTGCAGAGTCACAGGGCTGGGGCACATCAGGTTCCAGTGCTCCTTTATTTACTAGTACACAGTAATAAAACAATTCTGGAAAAGGAATTCTGCACCTGGATTTTCATGCTGCTAACCAACCTTGAAATCAAACAGCTAAAAAGAGTTTAATGCACTGGCAAATCCTGAAGTCTTTTTTTTTTTTTTTTAACCAGTGTTCAGGTTAATGGTTAAAGGTTGGTATGTAAATTGTGCGATAGTTTCTTTAGTTCTTTAGTTAATAATACATTCTATCGTGGTGTCTGAAGAATCTGTCAAAACAAGTAATGGCCAACCAGACGAATGCTTCATTTGGGATCAGGGGGTGCTTAGGACAAAAATGACTCTCGTTATCTTTTTTCAATAGACAGGAGTCATTAATTTCAAGTGGAAAAATATGTACAACTGGAATACTAGAGTCCCATAGGTGGTTTTAAATCTCTGGTTCCATTTAGAATCCTTTTTATTTTACAATTGTTTTTGACCTCTATCTGTAGTAGCATCAGGCATTCCCCAGTTTTTAGAATGAACTGTTTGTTTCTTTAAACACACGACCCCACACCTTGGATTTCATAGTCTGTTGAAATCAAGGTCAAGTGGAAACTAATACTGTGGTTCCATTCACTTTTTTGTGCCGTTAGACTTGGACTAAAACCATTGACTGAGAAGATAACCCCACGTACAATGTAAGTCTGGATGTGACAAGTTTGCTTTTCCCAACACTAATAAGTTTGAGCTTTCTTTCTTTCTTTTTTCTTACTTTGAATTTTGTTTTGTGATCCCAGTTAAGTATGTTGCTCCTATTAAGCTGCTGTTAAAACTTTGCCAACAGGAGAAATAATTTCCCTACTCAGTGGAAAACTTTTATGTCTTAAAACTATTCATGATCTTGTAAATAGAGAATATTTTCCCACAGAAAACATTCCTTTGCTCTTTACACAGATACTTTTCAACTTTTGTTTTCTTGATTCCTCTTGGAGATGACTGGCTCTAGACTAATTAGCAGAGATGAATCAAGGTAACCTCTTTATCTAATTAAAATAAATGTATTTGTTCAAACCAAACTATTTAAAAAATACCCCAAATACACCATGATTTTTAAATGAAAATTAAATGTGAAAAATATACCTTATAACCTAAATTTAAGAAAAATATTCTTTCACATTTTTGCAATGTTTCAAAAAAATTTTATAATACAATTTTAGGAAGAAGTGCAAAATGAAACCAAATAAAAATAAGCAGAGATTTGATACTGGTAGTTGAACATTAAAGCCATAATCTTCATTGTCAATTAAGATCATGTAACTGATTACAGAGTCAAGTTTACAAGTACAAAGTATGTACAGAGAACCGAGATGCCTGCTACTGGGGTGTGTGCATAGTTTTCTAGAGTTTACAGTCTAGATCCCAAATATTTTAGCTCTGTTGGTGCTAGTGAAGCGATTACCTCAAAATATGCCCTGTTAGCTTGAGACTCATTCTCAGCTGAGTGCAACTGGGAACACAAAGGTTTAGGAAGCCTTCTCTGCCCTCCCCCATCTGCCTAAAAACAGGGTATAAATTCCCCTCGTGAAGGTGTGCTTTCCTCTGCTGTACCAGAAAGAGAACAACTCTTGTCACCAGAGACAGTGACAGCACCGGGATGAGTCTGAATAAACAAATCTTGATAAATAACCCTTACCTACCATCAGGTTTCTGCTATATCTATTCCCCACCCCCAAGAACCAGTAAACCCCCTTTTCTCCGGCTGGCCACTTTGTCACGATTTAATGCTTTTTGCTAAAATAGTACATAAGCCCCCAAGTCTATTTTCTTTGGAGCCCTCCCTGCATGTAAAACTATTAACACCAAATAAAGGATGGATGCTTTTCTTCCATTCATATGCCGTTTGTCGGTTTAATGTGCAAGCCTCAGGTACAGAACCTAGGAGAGCAGAGGAAAAGATTGTCTCCTCTTACAGTGCGGACGTGTCTGCTATTAAATGGTCGTGTGAATCTGAGCAGGGTTGAGTTCTAGCTCCAGGGTTCACTAGAAACATCACCACCATCTTTCTTATTTTCTCAAATTGGACAAGATGAAAGCTACCTGCACTCTTTCAGCACCAACTGCCATGTCATACTTGTATTTGGAACTAAAACAAAAATCCCACAGTGGCCCAGCCTCCAAGGGTCTAAGGATATAGAATAGAAGAGAGATGAGGATAGAGAAGAGAACAAACAAGCATTGAAGCCCAGTGTGGCACCAGATGGGGTGAAACAACGTAAGAAAGAATGGTACCTTGGCCTATTGGCACCCGAAAGAACTTTGTAAATGCCTGAAGTTAAAGTTCTATTGCAAGTTCTAATGGAAAGTAGCTTTAGGTTAGGAGAAAAAGAAAGTCCTTGCTTAGAACTACACACACACACACACACACACACACACACACACACACACACAGAGAGAGTTTATTTCTGTGCTTTCTTTTTCAGTGAACCCAGATCAGGAAAACAAATGTCTTAAGAGGGCTGGGTGACAGATAGGGATCAGCCCAAAGCCAGACTGACTGCCAACATTTAGTTTTGTGCTCCTGGAAAAGGTTTTGATCCTCTGACCCTCAGCTTCCTTACATCGGTCAAGGCCATCTGTCTGTTTCCTTCTACTTTTAGCATTTTATGACAAAGTCAGACTATGCTTCTGCCTACATAATGGGGTACCTTCAAAACTGTGAGTCGACATGCAATATCATTTATGCTGAACATGTAATATAAAGGTTAGCACTTCCCTCAACCTTCAAATTATATGGAAGGTGTGACCATCCTAGTTTTCCAACATTTTTATATGCACAAGAATTACCCAGGGAGCTTGGTAAAAACATAAACCCTTTTGAACTTCTGATCCCTGCAACCAGTCCTCATTCTGATTCAGAATGTCTGGGGAGGGAGGGCTCAGAAATTTGTTTCTTTAAGAAGTGCCCCCAGGTGATTCTGGAGCCACGGGTCCTGGTGGGTTGCTGCCCTGGACTGTGAACAAGGAGCCTGAACACTGATGCAGGGCAGGAGGCCTGACCCTGAGTCATTTCCCCAACTGAGTGCTTCAAGGACTTCAGGGAAGTTCCAAATTAATCTCTTTGGAATGCTTCAGATTAGAGATAAATCCCTTAGATCTGTTTTGATTCCATCACAGTTGCACTACAGCAGGGCATTGATTACCGGGTTGGATAGTTCAGGCTCTAAAGTACTTCTTTTCTAGACTGATGGTGCCTCAGGAACCATCAGGAACAAGACTTTCCAGAGGCATCTATTTCCAAGTGGGTTCAGGGATAGAAAAAACCCAGGGGGGGAGAGAGGGGAGAGGATAAAGGGGCAGACAAGGAAGTTGGCAGCTAACTGCGATAAAGCTACCGAGTTTGCTACGGCCTAGGTAAATCCTCCAAAAGAGCGTGGACTTTTTCTGATGTGTGTTTTGAGATGCCCCATCACCATGCTCACCAGTTCTCTATTTTGCTGGCAATGTGCTTCTCTGTGCCTAACTTGAATTTTTCATTCCTTAATTCACTTTTCTCTCTTCTGTCCTCAGTTAAGTGTAAAAAACAACTGCGGCTGCCCACCGTAAAACCAACCAACAAACAGAAAATAATTTCATATGCACGGAAAATAGTTAAACAGACCCCTCCATTTAGTTCTCCTGTTTTCAAGTGTTGGGAATGCTATTTGGGATCTTAGGTGAATATTCCTAAATTTTTAGAGGTGGGGAGTCCCTTGTCCAACACCATAGCTCACTGTGGGCCAGCCTGCAGTGATGGGGTGATAGGATGGGGTGGAGTGGAAAGTCATTGGCATCTTGATTCTGGGGCCAACCTAGTTCCTCCCATTTCTAGATATTCAATTCGCTTCTCAGCCACCCTTCACATTGCCTTCATAGTGTCTCTGAAATGTAAATCTATGTTGATTCTCTGCTGAAACCTTTCAGTTGCCTTCAACAGACAATTGAAATGCTTTTAAATGGAAAACAAAAGAGAAAGAGGATTTTATCAATATCAACTCTTTCTTTCCCCCTCTCCCTCCTCTTCCCTGCGAGATCTCAGACCTGCAGCCAGATTGCTAGAGGTTCTTCTCACCATCTCTTAGTACTGGCTTCACTAGAGGAATTTTACAAGTAGTTTGGAAACTTTTTTATCTACTGTGATGGAAACTCCTTGAGGTGAGAGGTTTTTTTTTTTCCTCATTCATCTTCATATTGCCAGGTCTCGTACTGACTGAAGTGTTTGTTAAATGAATTTTTTAAAAATGAATGGATGAATAATTATTTGATCGTCTCAAAAATGATGTCTATTCTGTTGCTCGTGCTTCATTTGAAGTAGTAACGTAAATATTTGTAACCAACTGTTTGGTTTTACTTGGTTCACTTGAAAAATACTTTAGTACTTTATTCCCAATAGTTTATATTTTTAACAAATGCTACATTACATGTCAATTTTGAAGCAAGCATTGTGATAACTTTTTTTTAAAACATCAGTGCTTGAGGTTAAGAACCTGTTCCCAATCAGACTCTGAAGCCCATTCACAAATCCGAGTTTGCCTGATTGACCGTTGATACAGGAAACACACATTCAACTCCAGACTTCAGTTTCAATCGCATGAATGGTGACAGAATGCAGATAGCTGCCCCCACTATCACTTACAGCAGATGACCCACATAGATAGCAAAGAGCTGAATTAAATCTATTCCGACCAAGAGAAAAACGCAACAGTCCTTAGAACAACAAGTCAACTAGCTGGGCCTCACTAGTACTCAGGTTTAGAGGCAAATGGGCGGTTTCCATGACATTTGGCATTTTGACTATTCTTCACGTGGGTCTAAAGATGATTTCCACAGTTCATGGAGGACTCGGGAAAGGCAATGTTTGACAGTGGTGACACCCAGAGTTTCAGGGACAGCTTGTTGGGCACACATCCCAACTGCCTCACTCAACCTCCTGACTCTTGCCATGACTTCAGTGCCTGCCATTTCCTCATTAGGAAAATGGAGTAGTAATTGTAGCATCGCTCATGGGACTACAGGAGCATTCTGTGGAATGTTTACCACCATCCCAGCACATAGCAGGTGGCTCAGGAATTATTAGCTATTACAGTTATCCATCTAGTTCTACTTTTCCAAGGGGTGTGTGTGTGTGTGTGTGTGTGTGTGCGTGTGTGTGCGTGTTTTAAAAAATGACTGGAATTTTTTCAAAAGCTTTCTAGTATCTCTAGGGATAAGATTATGTTTTTCTCTTTTGACCTACAAATGGTCAATTTACATATAAAAGTGTTAAACTATTTTGTATTTCTGGAATGATATTACTTTGCCTTGGTGGGGGTTTTTGTTTTCTTTTTTTAAGATTTTATTTATTTATTTTTAGAGAGAGGGGAAGGGAGAAAGAAAGAGAGGAAGAGAAACATTAACGTGTGATTAACTTTTTCACACCCCCAACTGGGGTCCTGACCCACACCCCAGGCATGTGCACTGACTGGGAATAGAACCAGCAACACTTTGGTTTGCAGGTCAGCAAACCAGCCAGGTGTCTTGGTATTTTATTTTTCAAAACATGCTGTGTTTTAATTTCATTATTTTATTTTCTTTTGCCAATGTTTTATTCAGGATTTCATCAGGGCACTTACATGCTCAAGTTTGGAACTGATTTATAATGCTTTGTAAAATTTTAAAAAAGGAAACAAAATGTAGGACATTTGTTCATTTTCTCTATGCATTGGAACTATTTAATAACCTGAAGATGAAATATTCTTGAAATGGAAAAAAATATTCTGGAAGTGGAAAAAAATTCACTTGTGACAACTTTGGGGGAAAGTGTTTCCTTATAGGTAATTATCAAAGAACTTTATTATTTCTTCCCAGGTTATTGGTTTATTCTATCTCTTAATTTTGATAACATATATTCTAATGGGAAATTATTCCAATTTATCCGCATTTTCAAATTTATTAGCATTCAGCATGCAGAATATTTCTACTTTCACCTGTGTGTGCCATTATTTCCACATTTTCATTTTGTGTATCGTGATTTTTAAATATTTTCTCTATTTAAATGAGCTAATATTTTTCTATTTCCAACTATTTTATAAAGACCTAGCTATTTATGAGTTTACAGTTTTTCAAAGTTTTTTTTTTTTTGCACTTGCTTCTATATTTTTATTTCCCCTCTCTGATGACAGTTCTGTATGTGCAATTTTTAAGGAAACTTTTTGAGTCGATGGCTGACTCAATGAGTCTTCTTTATTCTTGTGAAGCATGTGAGCTGCAGCGGTGGCAGCTAATGTCCTGCCCGCACTCCAGACCTGCTGCCTATGCTGGAGGGTGAGATCCACAACCAGGGGCTCCCGTAACAAGGGGTACCTGATACGTCAGGCTTCCAGCTAGAGGCGGAGGGAGGCAGGGGACAGATGAGGCCAGTCTTCATTCTGGCTCCCTCCCTGCCAGGGTGCCTTGAGCTTCCGGATCTGCCCACCTGTGGCACCTGCACCCTTCAGGGCGGTGACCACGGAAACCTCACTGTACCACAAGCCAATCTCCCGCGTGGGTCTGCAGCAGGCTTCCCTCGAAATCCTGTCGAATATCCCCCACCCCCCACAACAATGGTGAGATCTACTGCGCCCTTTGATTCCCTCCAAGAGCTGAGATGTAACAAGTCCAGGGTGGTATTTATTCTGCTCCTCCGACTTTTTTATTCCCTTGTTAGGTTCTGGGAAAAATGAAATGAGCAAGCCATAAGTGATAGTGAATGCCAACTCGCATTTAAGGGAAAGTGACACATGAACAAATGAGAAAAGCAGACAAACAAAAATTCATAGACACAGACAACACTATGTTGGTTACCATACCAACATATGGGGTGGAAGGCAGTAAAGGGTGAAGGGGGTCAAATACATGGTGATGGAAGATTTGAGTTTGAGTGGAGGGTACACAGTGCAGCACACACAGGATGTATCATGGCATTATACTCATGAAACCTATTTAATCTTATTAACCAGTGCCACCCTGATACACTTCATTAAAATAAATAAACAAATAAAGAAATAAATTCAACGTTTCAAAGCATGATGCAAAAATTCAATAAAAGTAGCGGGAAGAAGATAGTAACCAGATCCACTCACAATCCTATAACTTAAATTCAGACAAGCTGTTCAAGATGAAATAGGGCTTCAGCATCTGAGGTTGCTGGGTTGGGATTAAATAACCAACTGTTTTCCAAATACATTTTGTATCTGAATGATACGATGTAATTTAACTTTAAGACTGTGCTGAAACCATGTCTTGCTTTTCATTCAATAACCTGAGAGGGAAAAATGAATGCTTGAATTTGAAACAGACTAATTCCTTTAAATGGTGTGTGTTGGAGAATGAAGAAATGAACTATTATACATTCATAGTTAGAGAAATTTTAGAAAATAAAAATTTCTTTTTTTCCTTCACTCTTTCTTTTCTTCCCTAAACTCTCCATGATTCTCATTAGCCTGATAAGGCACTGCCCTTATCAAATAAATTATCAAATTTATTCCAAGGCCTTTGCCCTTTTACAAACATTAGTAATATTCTAAGTTCTTACCACCATTAATGTTCCAGAAATTAATTATAAAAAAAGTCTTGCCCTGGCTGTTGGCACAGTAGATAAGGTGCCAGCATGAGAATCCCAAGGTCACTAGTTCGATTTCCATCCAGGGCACATAACCAGGTTGCAAGTCAGGTCTCCAGCCAGGTCCGTAGCTGGAGGCAGGTGAAAGGCAACCATACATGGATGTCTCTCTCTTTCTCTACCTCTCTCCCTTCCCCTCCCTCTAAAAATAATAAATAAAATCTTTTTTAAAAAAGCCAAAATCAAAAACCTTAAAAAAAAAAAAAGTCTTCACTTTTAGCCTTTGCAATGGACTAAAATAAGAAAGTAGTTTTCATGAAAAGCTACAGGAGATTTCCCAATTGTGTTTTTATCCAAATGACATGGACATTTCTTGAAGTCGAAGGCAACCCTATCAACCTTTCGGCGCCTCTGTCTCTGTGATGGGTTCTGGCTGACTCTGAAATTTGCTAACTGTTCTGCTCAGTCACTGTTATCCACTGCAGCCCTCGTGCATTCTGCTTTGAATCCCTGATGGGGCGGGCCACCAGGGGTGCTCTCCAAAAATGCTTCTGGAATGGGGCCAGTCACCACTTTTATGCTGCTGATGCAGGGTGATTTCGTGGACTGTGTTCAAACACTTGCATAAAGCTGACTATATTTCCTGCTTTCTCACCCGCTTTTTCTTTTACTTTTTGCATAAAATCCAAATTGAAAAATGGGCCTTTTCCATATATCCAGAATCTTACATGTTCACATCCTTTGACACAGGAATTCCATTTCTGAGAATTTATATGGAGAATATAATCTTAAATCTGAAGCAGGATGTCATATACAAACATGACTATAGTAGCACTTATAGCAATAAAACATTTAAAATGCCCTAAATGTCCACTAAGAGAGTAGTTGAGAAAGCTTGGCTATTCAAAAATGCTTATAAGACCATATAAATAGTATTTATGGAGTCCATTTTTGTAAGAGAAACAAGGCCCCATAGAATTGAATACATAATTTAAATTTAAAAAATCCTATACATAATAAATATGCTAGAGGGAAATACTAAAAACATGACTATTATTGTCTTTAAATAGTGCAACTATCATACATCTTAGCCTTATTACCAAGAATGCACAGTCCTTCATCCATGAAACATTTGGATCGGAAATAAAACTATGTGTCTAGAAAACATGAGAAATACATTTATCTGTGTACTTGGTTTAAATTCAGCAGTGTTTCAATTTCAGTTCATCAGGAATGAACACAGACTACGGTGGAAAGCATCATTTTATGTCCCTGCTTTGAAAGAGTTTCAGGAACTGTAACAGTGAGTTTCAGAGCGTGTTGGTGGAGCCAGCAGAGGAAGTGACAGTGACATGGAGCAGGGATACTAGAGTGGGGCCAGGAACAAGTGCCACTCTCCTGAATCTGCCTCCAGCTCCAGAGGGTCCTTGCTTGTGCCTTTGGATTAACAGGTGAGAGTTTCACCCCCAAATCTCCTCACTCGGTGAATATTTCAACTCAGTGACAACAGTGATTGCAGTTAAGCCGCAAAGGAAAGTTTGCTGAGCGTATTGGATATTTACTTTTATTTTTTTTCACTTGATATCATTTTTCCCTTCCTCTAGGTAGAAACACATCCTTGCTGAATGAGTTAATTAGAAAATTATTCATATGGGTAAGGCCAATACCTAACATCACATACATATCAATGCAAAAATTATACCTTGCATAAGTATAGGTGTGTCTAATTAAGAAAGGTTTCTTTTTTTTTTTTTTTGTATTGTAGCACATTTAGATGAACATGATTCCAGGTTAAAGAAGTTCAAAAACTTTCGTTTGGGTTCTCATGTCATGAATCGCAGAAACTGTGCCAATTTCCTCAGCAAACTGCCGTAACTCTGTTACATGAGATGGTGTGGGAGAGAAGGCTTTAAAAATAGCTGACCGGATATCCCTGTCAGTGGCCTGGGTTATGTAAAAGTATTTTGTGTGAAGCCAATGTCTCACAATGGATGGCTGAGCTTTGAAAGGGCTATTTGGAATCTGTTTTGCAGTGTTAAATATCTGCTTATAAACAGAATCAGACCAAAAAAAAAAAATCTCCTAGAGAAAACATAGACTGTCCCAATAGTTATCACTTTCTAAGTTCAGGTACCTAAAAAAAAAATTCCAATGTTAATACTGAAATTTATTTTTTAAAGTCCTTTAACAACTTAGTGAGAAAGAAGCCAGGATTTCTATTGAAGAAAGTTGTTAGATTTGGGCCTATGATACTTTTCTATTGGAGCGGAATAATCAGATAATATTTGGTGTTGCTAACATTTCCTTTCATGTTTAAAAAGGAATAATATTGGGACATTTCCCCCATAAAACTCCGTACAGGCAAAATAATGGTGATTGTTGTTTGAGAGTTTGTGAGGGACACAGACTTGGGCACAGCTGATTGGACCAAGGTAGGTGGGTCCATTGACTTGTGGACCAATCAGATTCTCCCTGGAGTGGGGACATAGGTGCCTGGTGGTGGGAGTCGAAGCCCAGAACAGGGAGATGCAGATGAGACAGACCCACTCTGGCAGGAGAAGATGGGAATGGGCAGGACCTCCGGGATGTGGAAGCGGAGTGAGCGGCAGCTACGAGACAGAGCCCACACAGGGTAGAGGGTGAGGTGGTTGGTGGGTTGGGGCAGAAATGACAGCAGAAACTTGACCAAGCTCCTGTAATTCCTGCTGTTGAAGGGACAATAAGATAACTTGGTCACTAGACTTGCATATTCCTAAAATAACGTCCATTATCCATGATACCTGCCTCAAGATGTAGATTGCCATTTCTCTCGTTGCTAAATGTGTATACGGATGGATAACCTGATTTCCTGAGATATGGGGAGAATCTCTGGTCCCCATCAAAAATGCCTCATCCAGGTATAGGTGTGCAAAACAGCATGCACTCATTTGGCTTGTCCACACCTCTCCTCTGCTGCTGACTTTCAAAGCCCACCCTGGCAAACGAGTGCCAGATTTCCAGTCTCATCCCTGGGAAATCTGATTTTAAACAGAGTGAGCACCATCACTTTCTCGTCCTCACTCTCACCCTCGTTCCAATTTGCTCAGTTTACAGAAGACGCCATTCTGCAACTCAGTCAGTCAATGTCTGAAAGTTCCCTAATTCACAAAGAGGGACAATTTCTCATCCTGAGTAAGGTGCTATGACCTTTTAAAGATAATACATCATCTTGGTTATGAGGATGGAAGAAATGTATTGCTACGCACCTGCAATTTTGCCATGTGTACTGAAAATATCCGGATAATGTCTGACAAGTGAGGAAACCATCATTAATGAGAGGCGTGGTGCCTCTCATTTTTCCAGGTAGAAGTTTCTGTCTCATTGACAAGCAACTAAGTTTATGATTTTGTCAAGAGCTAAATTTTCTTTATTTACTTGAAATCTTTATTTCCTTTCAAATCTATATAGCTAGTATTGGTGTATTATTTAATTTTCCTGCTAAATGTATTTATGCGATAGTAAATACTTAAACATACAGTTGATTCTTAAATATTTTTTTTTCTTGATGGGTTCAACAGTCTTTTGAAGATACAAGTTAGCAATATAGTTTGTTTTCTGAACACGTTTGCCAGAGGTTTTTCTAGAATGCATCTGCTGTGCATAGTGAATTATAGTTATATTGATTACCAAACACTAACTTTTGTGGCCAACTAAATTAACTGCATTTTCCAATTTAACCTCAAGCAATAAAGTCTAATTATTACATAACATCATTATTTATATATATATATAATGTATATATGTACATATATATATATATATTTCATATTGTTCAATACTAAACTGAATTAATTCACAGAAATATGTGGCACAGTGGATGTATAAGGTATTAAGATGATTCTTACAAGTTGAGTTAAGAAGGAGAATTAAAAAGGAAATCTTTCATGTTCACTTGTGCACTGACACAGCGACATTTCATCTTGCGAACACCTCAAAAACAGATGGTCTAGCCCTGGCTGGTGGCTCAGTGGATAGGCACCGGCCTGCGAACCCAAAGGTCACTGGTTCTATTCCCAGCCAGGGCACATAATCAGGTTGCAAGCCAGGTCTCCAGCCAGGTCCATAGCTGGAGGCAGGTGAAAGGCAACCATACATTGATGCTTCTCTCCCTTTCTTCCTCCCTCCCTGCCCTTCTTTCTGAAAATAATAAATAAAATAAAAAACAACAACAACAACAACAAACAGATGGTCTACCCTCCACCCCACGGCACACCAGTCCTAGTAAAATCTACGAATAGGGCAGTCTGCTTGCCTCCTTAGTTATACCCAGCTCTTCCAAGGTTGGCAGCAGAGAAAGAACCTCCTTGTGAGAAGTGGCTGGCTTCTGTAGCTTGGACAGGAGTCAGCCAAACCCAAATTCCCCTTGGGGTCTCTCCCTGTTAGCTGCTACCTATGCTAACTTGGGCTGGGGGTGGCAGAAGTGTCGATGCCAGAAACAGCACTGGCCTTGGGGGAGATGGGTTGGTTCCACATGCTCTCCTTAATTCCTAGTAATCGGTGTCATGATCATAATTGTGGGCCAGTCATCCTCAGCCAGCCTCATCTTTGAAAGAGCTAACATTGTTGGACTTCTTACACTGCCATGCACCTTACCTAAGTCAATCCGCACACCAGCACTAAAATAGAGGCTCAGTGGAAACTTGAACATACAGTAAAAATCATATCAGATAATTCCCTTCTTCTCTCTCCTCAAAAACCTTTACTACAGGTTTAGAGACCAAAGGAGTCACTGACACACAGCCCACCATTCTGGTTTACAGTATCAGTCTAGTCCTGCTGTACTGGTACTGTCCCTGCACAATGCCAGGCAGGCTGCCTGGAGGAGGGGCTGACTCATCATCTAAGATCTGGGAACTCCCCAGGGGTGCACAGGTCTGGAACCCAAGGCCTGGGTGGAGGAGGAGGCCTGGAGAGAGAGAGATAGGCGTTCCCTCTGTTCCATCCATCTGAAGCAGAGTTTCTACAAAACAGCTCCCCAGACCCCTTGCATCAGAATCCTGTGACAAGTGAGGTTGCTAGGCCACACCATGATGATTTAGCCAGGGAATCTGAGTTGTAAAATGAGCTCCGCCAAGGACTGCTTTGCAGACTAAAGACTGAGGACTAAGGCTTTCCTTCTGAACTATAGTTCTCTTTCTCTTCTTCTCTAACTACTAACAGGGAGCATTCACCCTTTTCCGTGAGAACCACAATTAGCCATGGGTAGGGCCTCACCCTCACCCCCTGGTCTCAACAGGACCAAATATTTATAAAAGATTAAAACAGTAACATGGTAGTGGGGGTGGGGAAAACTGGTGCACTATATAACAAAATAAAACACATATCCCTTTTATCTTTGTAGAGGAATATGGTATCTTAAACGTACATTCTTGTAATAATGACTGCTTTGCCTTATACTCAAGAGCAAAGAACAACTTGTAAAGTTGTCGTGTGCCCAGACGGCTAAAAGCTCACCAGTTCCTTTGGAGAGTGTACCTGGTCTCTGTGGACCTACTGGTAGCTCCATGCTTTCACCCCCTGGGGAGACTGCCAAGAGCCACCCACCCTCTGTTTAGTCAGTACTAAACTAAACTTTGCACTTGGCCAGAAGCTTTTTGTTTTTTACAGTTTGGTTGACCGAATTCACTCCTGAGAAAGAAATCAACCTGATGTCAAAAGGCCAATGAAACAGCTATGCAAAGGAAGGGTCAAGGATGTGCACACAAGTCCAAAATGTGCATAAGAAACAACAACTACAACAAAAAACTAGACTCTGCACACTTAGATATTCTACTTGATTCGTTTGATACTGGGTATGAACTTTAAACGTACTCAAATTAAGTTATTTAGAGCAGTTAAAAGAATTATTGCCGATGGAGAAGACAAGGCAGACCTCGCAAAGTAAAAGGGCATGTTTAATGAAAATAGACTGAGGTATGAATACGAAAATACAGCAGTACAGCAAAACATTTGACCAGGTCTTTCTCGGTACAAAATGCAAGGACATAACTTGTCAGGGGCATGGATGAGCAAGGCAGAGGGCTGAAACCAAGCTGACAAGCAAGGTTACCTCAACAAATGTTCTAAGTCAAGTAGCTATTCCAAATTCTATCTTGTGGGGAGAGATATTATTCCAATAGTTAACATTTCTTTTATAGAGCGATTGAGTCTTGATTTTGCCTGGGTTGGCCCTCATGCTATGTATCTATACATCTATCTATCTACCTACCTATTTATCATCTATTTATAGCATAAAGTACCTCATAATTTGCTAACAAACAATGATTAACCAGTGATTCGGTCCTTACATTCCAGTCCATCTTGGGTCACTGCCAGATTAGTTTCCTAGCAAAAGAGCACCCATGTTGCTTGCTTCTCAGGGTAACTTCTCGCAAGCTGACCTGAGGTGAGGCTCATTAGCTGAGGTAGAAGGTTGCTGACCAACCACTTCTGCTGGCCAGACTATCGTCTGGATTCCTGAATCCTTGACAGGGTTCTTTTGTGGCCAGCAGCAGAAATTACTGAGGCTAACTGGATGATAAAAGAGGAATTTGTTGGAATGACATGGGGGAACACAGAGAAGTTAAAGAAAAGTTAAATAAACAGGCTTCAGCGGAGTTCAGCCTCAGGGCTCTTGTGAGGATCAAGGTACAACAAAGCTCAGGGAGAGGGCTCCAGGCAACGCTGTCAGGATGAATAAGATCCTGGCCCTTTCAGTTGAAGATTCAAATTCCAGGAGAGGGCACTTGACTGGCTGGGCATAGGGTGTGTGCCCAACCTTTGGGTGAAGGAGCTGACACAGAGCAAGGGAAGGATAGTTTCCTCAAGTCAAATCAGCATGCTCTCTCTCACCAGAGGAGGAACGGAGAGGACTCGGGGAAAAAAAAGAACAGATGTCCACTGCCCTGTTTTCTAGTTTCACCTGGTTTCCCTGTTGACCTTGAACATAGCGTCTTCTCTTACATTGAGTCCTTCTGGCCAGGTGTGGGAACCATCAAGTGTGAGTCAATCTTCGGCTTGGTTTGGGCCTCAAGTCTGAAGTCCAGTACATTTCCAATGAGCCCTCTGATTTGTGCTCCCCTATTGTTGTCACCGGCTACTTTGATCTGGTCACTAGTGGAAATATTCAAATGTTCCCAAGCCATCAGTTTCTCATAAATTCTCCAGATCCATTCTGTCCTTCTGCTGGTTACTATGATTACCTTAGGCCCTTTTGCCCCGAATGCTTATTATTATTATTATTTTTACCAGAACCATTCAAGATGTTTATCTATACAGTTATACTTCCTAATTTCTGCAAAATGGTAAGGCAGGCATGCAAACATCAGATCCACTTGATTTCCTTTGGAAATGCATTACCCTTCAGAAATTTTTTTACTTAGAAATTACTTCCTGTACGTTCCAAACTCAAATCTTTCAAAAATCCAGTGTCAGTGAATGCAATGTCATTAGATATAACTCTAATTTAATTCATGTGTAGTCCTGCTGGTAAGTTGAAATGAAAAATGACAACAAATCGTTTGTGAAATCATTAGAATTGCATTTTTAGAAATAAGTAGCTTAGCTCTGGATGGTGTGGCTCAGTGGATTGAGTGCCAGCCTGGGAATCAAAAGGTTGCCAGTTCGATTCCCAGTCAAGGCACCTGCCTGGGGGTGTGCAAGAGGCAGCCACACATTGATGTTTCTCTCCCTCTCTTTCTCTCTCCCTTTCCTTCATTCTAAAAGGAAGTAAATAAAATCTTTAAAAATCTGTATATTTTTAAAGGAAATTACTCTCTCAGTATGCAACAAAAGATTGTAAAGTAAACCAAAAGACTTTTGACCACTGAGTTTTAGTAGGTAAAAACCCAATGATGGGATGGATGTAATACAACAACAATAACATTAAATTAAAAACAAACAAAAAAAAACAACGATGATTCAGTTGCATACTGGTTAATCTCACTGCCCACCACCATGAACACCTACTGAGTTCCTAATGTGCCAGGCCAAAGTTTTAAGAATTTCTAGACATTACCATATTTAATCATCATCGTATGTACAGTATAAACCGACGGGTTCATAGCATTCCTATTTTAAAGATAAGGAAAACAAAGCTCAACCACTTAGCTAGGGCTACATAGCTAGTTCTGGGTGGAGGAAGTTACATAATGATGGACTTTCTATCATCTCAAACAAGCTTGGGTCTATTAAAAAGGTTTACATGATAAAAAGAGTCCTTGTATTAAACCTGATGAGAAATGGTGGATTCAGAACTCAGGAAGACAATGCATTTGGAATAAGCAGTCCCTTAACTTTTTCCTAATGTGCAGCTATGCACATTTGTATTTGTTTCCATGGCCCCACAGGTAGATTGTTGATGATCACTTGTCAGGGGGTCTTGGTTCATTGAGGTGGTTCTGGTGATCATGATCATCTTCAAGTTGCTTATAGGATTAGGAGCTACCACTCAATTTTAGAAACAAAAATCACTATCCTCTTTCACGGTGAATAAACAGAAACATTCTAGGTCAAGAAAAGCTTATAATAACAACAACAAAGAACCTACTTTATTTAGACCCATTTAGTGATTTATCCAAATGACAAAGCACAGCAGGCTCACATAAAAAATGAAGCCTGGCTCCAGGGAAGTTTTTCTGGCTGCTAGTTTTGGAAGGTGAACTTTATTGAACTAGATTCCCAGGTAAGTCATTTATAGTATATTAGTGGGTGTTCAGTGCAATTGGTCTTCATCTTGCGGTATTATTTCAGAAAAGGTTAAACACATTGCATTCACGTTAACTTGCTTAAGTGAAAAGTATCTGAATCTTATGATGGTTCAAGAGGGGTCTGATTAATATTTGTTGCAATAAGTGCAGGGCAAAATTCCCAATGTTTTCCACTTTTGTAAAATCATGGGTGTTAAAGTCACTATTCAATCCTGTATTTGTTTTCTGCACTCCATTTGTTTCTAAGTTCATAGAGCAGCTATTATATAATCTAGTGAGATTATAATGCAGTATAATGCCTATCAAATTACTGTTCAGCTTGATATTAACATAAATCAATTTGGTTTTAATTTAGATGCATGGTTTAAGCCAGATCAGCTTTCAAGAAACCTAGAAAATGTCTAAGATATTCTAGGCCCAAAGTCCAAGGTCACCTGCTGGAAGGTTATAAAAAATGGAAGAGAGAAGCAGCAGGATATAAGGGTAGTTGGAGAGGTGTTGGGAGAGAAAAATGGTGCTCTTTGGCCTGTTGATTAGAAATGGCTCATTTTTTCCAAATGCTTAGAATGACCTAAAGCCATTGAGATGTCCCATGTTGATGGCTAATGGGATGTTTGGATCTACCTCCTTCCAGATTTATGGTTGAGGATGAGGATTGGAGGGGCACTGAGAAATCATGGGCTGCTTAAGATGAGAATCTATAACTACCTAATGCTAGGCTGACTCCAGGTCTATAACAAGGAAAATAACTGGTAACCCCATACTTCTTTGGATCCATTAGCTGTGCATCTCACCATTGGCCCTGTATTCTGAGAAAATTCTCCTTCTATTCAAGATGTTCTTTTGGTTCACTTTGGGGCAGAGCTGGGATAACTAGGAATCAGTGAGGGAATGGCAGATTATTATAGAAATAATGTTGAAAACATTGGCTAGTTTGGAGACATTTAAAAAATTTGGATCCTCGGCTCACATTATACTAACACTAAAGCATATCTTGGATTTAAAATTTTTTTTTTAAATAAAATAAGATATATATCAAAATGTTAACTCTAATTACATTTACATGATAGAATTTAGCATGATTTTGCTTTCTTTTAGCCAGTTAATATAAAAACTATGTCTATCATTTGACAAGTAGAACTTGAGGCACAAAAAAATTACACCAGCTGATCTAATTAATAAATCTACTATGATAGGAATCTTACAAAAAGATATGTGGGCAAGAATTCATCATAGATTTGTTTATAACATCAAAGATTAAAAAAATTAGGTTAAAGAAACCTAAACATGGTATATAAACATGATGAAATATTATGCATGCATTTTTAAAAGGTACTTAATTATGTGAGAAAATAATAACAATGTAACGTAAAAAAACAGCAGGACCTCACACCTGTCAGAATGGCAATCATCAACAAATCAACAAACAACAAGTGTTGGTAAGGATTCGGGGAAAAGGCAACCCTGGTACACTATTGGTGAGAATGCAGGCTGGTGCAGCCACTATGGAAAACAGTATGGAGTTTCCTTAACTAAAAATGGAACTGACTTTTGATCCGGCAATTCCACTACTAGGACTATACCCAAGAAACCCTGAAACACCAATTCATAAGAATCTAGGTACTCCTATGTTCATAGCAGCACTATTTATAATAGCCAAGTGCTGAAAACAATCTAAGTGCCCATCAGTGGATGATTAGATCAAAAAACTTTGGTATATTTACACAATGGAATCCTACACAGCAGAAAGAAAGAAGGAACTCCTACCCTTTGCAACAACATGTATGGAACTGGAAAGTATTATGCTTATGAAATAAGCCAGTCAGTGAAGGACAAATACCATGATCTCATCCATTACAGGACAATAATGAACAAAACTAACAACAACCAAAACAGAACCAGATACACGAATGCAATGAATAGACCTTCAGTGGGCAGAGGGGAGGAAAAGAAGGGGAGCAGTTTAGTCAAGGAACTAGCATGGAAGAACCACGGACATGGACAACAAGTGGGATTGACTTTGTGGGGGAGTGGGTGGGTGGGGAAGGGGACAGAGGGAAGGAAAAAGGGGACGGATGTAATACAACAACAGTAAAATTAAATTAAAGGAAAAAAACTTAATTGATAATGATCAAGTACTTTGTAAACGGAAGTACCATAAATGTTAATTATTATTAATAAAAATAAAAGTGGGTTCTAACAACTAAAAAAAAAAAAAGCAGGATACGAAATGCCATATGATCTAATTTTTAAACAAATACAACCAAATATTAACACTGCCTATTCTAGGTTCTTATAGTAGTACTTTTGAAAAATACTTCTCTATAGACCCCAAATATTTACAAATGGGTGTATATTACTTTTATTGTTAAGAAAAACAAAATCTCCCTGGCTGGTAGCTCAGTGGATAGATGCTGGTCTGAGAACCCAACGGTCGCCGGTTCAATTCCCAGCCAGGGCACATAACCAGGTTGCAAGCCAGGTCTCCAGCCAGGTCCATGGCTGGAGACAGGTGAAAGGCAACCATACATTGAATGTTTCTCTTCCTCTCTGCCTCCCTTCATTCCCCCTCTCTAAAAAATAATAAAGAAAATCCATTAAAAACAAAAAAAGGAATAGAAAAAAAAATCAACTTAGAAAAAGCATTTTTGCTCAATCTGATAATTAGTTCCAGAAACTTTCCAAGGATCCAGCTTCTGTTCAAAGGTTGCTCCAAGAGTTTGCTTAGCCCAGCATGACTTGTAGGTGCTCAGTAACTGGCACCAAATGACTTTACCCTTCCTGCCCTGTAGCAGCCAATTGTGTATTAATGAAATGTGAGGGAGGCCATGTTCCAAAGCTAGTTACATGGCTTCTCTCTCTTTCTCTCGCTCTCTTTTTTTAAAAATATTTTTAGCAGATTTTATTTATTATTTTTTAGAGAGAGAGGTAGGGAGAGAGACAGAGAGGGAGAGAAACATCAATGTATGGTTGCTTTTCACTTGCTCCCAGCCATGGACCTGGCTTGCAACCTCATTACGTGCCCTGGCTGGGAATCGAACCAGTGACCTTTGGGTTTGCAGGCCGGGGCCTTATCCACCAGCCAGGGCTACACGGCTTCTCTTTTAAACACATGTCAAAAAGCCTATATTTTAAAGACAAATAAATAATTTATCATCATGGAATGGTACTCAGGATTATCTCTATAATTATTAGGTAGTTCCATTGAGGTGTTTGGAAAGTCACCATACAAGTGATGAAATCATGGGGTGAATTGGAGCACCATTATTCACACGGGATGGTGCAAGGTAAATAGAACGGTTCATTTTTTAATGGGGACAATGCTAAGGGAGGATGTTATTAGAAAATACCAGCAGCAAAGAATGCACTGAATAATATTTTTGAAAATAAAAAAAACTCCTTAATACATTCCAGGAAGTTGATACTAGGTCACAAAACAACAGGAGAATTAAATGAGTATAAGAAACATATTTAGACTATTACTTTTCTGATACTGAAACTCATTCCTGTCTCACTACAACTTGGCATTTATAGAATGCTTATCTGTGTGTAAAAATGGGCACTGTATTAGCTCTGGAGGTGGGAGAGGTTTTATTGAGCACCTCTTATGAAACAGGAAACGGAGAGTCTTGCAGTTCAAGTGACTTGCCCCAAACTGTCACAACAGTGTCTTTCTTACTGCACTGGAGGAGGGGTCTTACTGCTGTCCTGTGCTGACTCCCTTGGTTGGCAGGGTGCCACAGAGGTCTTGGCTTGCGTGACAGACCTCCTGGGGCCTGGGATGCTGCTTGTTCAGGTCACATGAGATCTGAATGCTCTGTCTCTGAGGGGCCTGAGCAGGTCACAGTGAGTACAAAGCTTGGACCAGTTTTGTGAGCACAGCCCCGGGCACCTGCAGTGTTGGATTCATCGCCTCCCCTCCAGCTGCACCCGCCTCAATTAGCACTGGTGGGCAGAGTCTGAGTTCCAATGGGTAGGAACCTTATCTCAGGAGAGTTCAGATATAATACTGTTCTTAGTTGTTTTGGCTTTTTTTTTTTTTTTTAAGGGCTTGTGGAATCTGCAAAATAAGGAGAGCCCAGCCCATGTGTGCAAATCCAGGAGCCCTGCTAAAGGCAGACAAGGGCTCCAGCGGGGGCCAAGGCTGGAAGGAGGTCAAAGTAGCAGCATCAGCCAATTGACATGCTACTGTCCGCACTCATGCATGGTAGAGATAAATTGTGTTTTTAAGCCACTAAAATCTTACACTTTCTGACTCTATTACCATTCTACAGCTGCATAATCTAAAGCCTATATGTTCTGTACTTTTACTGATGTGTATTTATTCTTCCTTCTCAAGTCCCCCTGAGAAGGGGACAGCCGGACCCACAAGGGTGGAGAGACCTGACTCCTACCTGTAAGGGGCCGGTAGGAGAAGCAACATGGAAACAGAGTCAAGTCTTCCTAGAGTGCAGAGTTTACTTACTACTTCAGTAAATAAAAGTATTTCATTAAATTTTGATAGTGAAAGGATAATAATTTCAGGAATCCTTCCTTCTTTCTCAATTACCAAAGCTTATTTACAATCAACCTTATCTCAAATGTTGCTAAGCTATTTAAAAGATGAATAGTGTCACCTAACACTCCTTTTAGGTTATCCTGGAAGCCCTACTAACTAGAACTCACAATTCAAACCCCCTTCCTTTACTAACTTGATAAATGCCTTTGCATCAGACCTTTATCTATCAAGAATGCTCTTACCTTGTCGTTGTACTCAGACATTTGAGAAATCGTCTACGTACAAAATTATTGAAAATATTATTTTAGTAAATATTTATCTTCAAGGAGTTCCATTGTTGCATTATTTCTAAATTATTTTAAATAACCAAAATATTCGACAGAAGGGCATTAGGTAAGTATGGTACTATGCTATCATGAAGTATGCTGCAGACATTTAGAAATTATATTTGAAATAGTTAATGACTCAAAAATTTTACCAGTCTATTCTTAGGTGAACAAAAGTAGAATTAAAATGTAAAAAGTTTAGAAGGGAACACATCTCTATGTTAACAATAAATACCTAGGGGTACTACAATTATAGACAGTTTTTTATTTTTATCTTTCTTTTTGAACTTCTAAACAGGCTTGAAATTTTGTCCAACACATAAAGCTTTTAAAAAGTCAGCATGTGAACATCTTAGCTTTCTCCGTATCACATGTAAATAAACACTATAATATTATCCTATCAAAAACAAGTGTAGCCAATGACAATACTTTGTCATTGGATTCAAAAGGAAAATCCTGATGCTTCCTCAACTTCCCACTTGGAGAACGTTTTTCTTGAGAAGTTCATGCAACAACAAAATGTCTCAGTGGGACAAAACTGCAGTGACCTGACTGCTTTGTCTACATAATGACAGGTCTCCTGAAGTTTTTAAATATACTTGAACTCATTTTGAAACATTGGGATCACTGCTTTAAGAAGCCAACTTGGAGAAATAACCTAACGAACAACCATTGACTTTAAAGATTAAAAATGAAAAATTCCTAACTTACCCCAAAACTAGTGGCAGAAAAATAAGAGATTTTATATGGTTACATTTTTCAATAGTTCTGAGGATTATACTTCTTAAAAAGCATCAATTCATTGCAATAATACTAAAATGCTGAGAATATATTTGAGAGTATTTGAGAATATTTGAGAGTATTCCTCAAATACGAGGGTGGACAAAAGTAGATTTGCAGTTGTGAGTCTGCAAAGCACAATTTACTTTTCAATTATTATTTATTAATGGTTGTATTATTTTCCATACAAACAGCTGTAAACCTATGTTTGTTCACCCCTGTGGATGTGTGTGTGTTTATAGGATGCATGTATTAGCATTATGTGTGTACATATACTTTGGGTCATAAACTCATAAACGGGATTATTATTACTTTTTTTTTTTGAGGGAGAGAAACATCTGTGTGAGAGATGTTGATCGGTTGACTCTCACATTCCCAACTGGGGACCTGGCTGGCAACCCAGGCATGTGTCCTGACTGGGAATCGAACCGGTGACTCTCTGGCTCTCAGATCAGCACTCCGTTCAATGAGCCACACCAGCCAGCGCATGGATTTTTACCCTTTCTCTGTGTGTACACGAGTGATTATTAAATTACTTGCACGGAAGCAATGAACAGGAACAGGCTAAACAACTGCTGTGTTGACCTAGACTGGTCCCATCCGCTCTTGCAGGCTCACAAGGCACAGAACTCAAAACAGAAACCAAACAGGCTGCCTCCCTTACAGAGTGTGGGTTCTCAAGGAGAGAACACATCTTTACAATGGGAACCACGTCCCAGGGCTTCTGAAACACCCAGCGCAGGGCCATCGCACGGGTCTGACATGGGCCTGCAGGACGGTCTGCCTTCCTCACCAGCTCCGGGTTGAGTGCAGGGTGGGCTGGTGGGGCTGGGCTTCACTTCCTTCCAGCAGGTCCTTAACTAGGTTTCCTCCTTCCCTGGCTCAGCCTCCTGCCCTTGGCCTCACGACCACACTCAGCAAATTCAGACCTGTCCCAGTGAGGTTGAGCAGAGAACGACAGAGCCACATCAACGGGCATGAAAGAAGAATGTTTGTGTAACTTGGCTAGACGTGGGTCCATTACCAAGTCACAGCGTGAATTCATTACTTACCCGTTACTAGTGCCTGGTGAAGAGCAGAAATACCCACGTTGCCTCTTCATGTTGAAGTAGTAATAGAAGCTCAGACATGAGGATTGTGTGCCGGCCAGCCACACGCAGTCTCGAGGACTTACTCCTCCTACCCAGTGAGCAATTTTCGGTCGATTAGCACAACCACCCTGCCCCTGCACCCTCTGGGGCGCCCTGGCTCCCTGTTTCCCTTTCTGCGCCCTACCACCAGCCAAACACTCAGTCTGTGCATTCCCTTTGTGGTGAGTAAATAGAGTCAGCTGCTTCTCTTTCTACAAGACTCCTGTCAGTCTTAGTTTCATTCTTTCACAACCCAAGAGCCATCAAGTTGGAAGTGCCTGGCCCCTCTCCTCAGGGCTCCCAAGGCTGTTTCCAGGTAAGGCGGCAGTCCCTAGCCAGTTCCTGAGAAAGGTGTTCCCCAACCTCCTCCAGCTGCGGTGGGACCTCTCCTCCATCACCACCTCCCACCCCCTCTTAGCAGGTGCCACGGCCCACGGTTACACACCTGTTTGTTGGGCTGCTGTCTTTTGGCCTTACCCACCTGGACTCCCAAGCCCTCCACCACCAGGGATGCAGATTATCTAGGTTATTAGTGAATCCCAATGCCTAGCCACATGCCTAAGTCTCGGTCCTATTCTCTCCTTCTTGCTTTTAATAGTAATAATCAAATCATTGTAGCTAGGATATAAAACTGGGTATTCGCTTTGTACCAGGCATTTGGTTGAGTACTTCCTGCGCAATAGAGAGAGGACCACCATTTGCAGATAACAAAAACAGATCTTTCTGGAAGTAATTTGTTTAAGGTAACACTGAACTTACCTGGCTGAACTCTAGTGATACTCTAGTTCACAGTGTAAGAAGGAAGAAGAGGCGTGGCATGCTGGTTTTTAATGTATTTCCTCCTTATCATCATTCACTATCCTGAGTGTTTGCCGTTTGGGGGATGTTTTTAAAATTCCTCATGTATGTAACTTGCTCATATTTTAATAAGGAGGATATATAATTAAATATATACAAATGGTTGTGTAGCTTAAAGCATTATGCCAAAGTCAACCACCATTAATTTTTTGGAGAAAAAGTTGCACAATATTTAGGCACAACCATGTTGATATATTGTGTTTAATTAAAGTTTTGACAACTTTATCAAACAATGTGTTGTATCCAGAGATACAACCTTAGAGACTGTCTCCTTCTCTCTCATTTGGATGTCATTGACATAGATTTACATCACATGGCAATGCCCACCATGGTGGCCACATGTGACTATATGTGGCTAGTTCAAAATGAGATGTTCTAGGAGTGCAAAATATGCACCAGGTTTTGAAAACATAATGTAAAAAATAGATGACCAAAATATCCATGGATGATTTTAATAATGATAACAGGTTGAAATGGCAGAATTATAGTTGTGTTCTGGTAAATAAAATATATTGAAGTTGTTTTGCCTGTTGATTTTAATTTTTGAATGTGGCTGCTGTAAAATTTAAAATTACATGTGTGGCTCAAATTATATTTCTATGGGGTGATGTGACACAGATGTTTATTTATGTGAGTTTATGAAAGCATGTAAAAGGGACAATTACGGAACCACTATAGTTTAATTCAGTCTTGGCTAGAAAATGTATCTGAAGCCAGGGGCCATCACTGGCAGTTCTACGACGAAACCCAGAAGAAATAGAAAGATTGGCATAGTTACTTTAAGACAAGGCCCAGCGACCGTATCTTGTGAGAGAGTAACATAAGAGGCTTTCTTAAGATTTTTAGAGATGAAGACAACTCAGAGATGTTAAGTCACTGTCCAAGGCCACGGTGGTAGGGCTGACATGGAAAAGTGTATTCTGTTAAGAAGTTGATATAATCCTGGTTTCCTTATTTTCTCCAAATGAAAACAGAGGTGAAATAAATGACCCACAGTAAAAGTCTGTTATGGTTAAAATGTTAGGCTGAGGCCAGATATAAACATTATAGAACAAAAACATTCTGAGCAGCCATGTGTTTCTACTGATCCCCCAAAATTTTTTACTCCATGGTGGACGGATGCTGTCTGGCTGAAGGCCACAGCAGGAGTAGGGTTGAATCCACATGGATGAAGGGCCAGAGGGCATCTGCAAACCAGTTGCAGTATTTAACAAAGTTAGGCCCTGGCCGGTGGCTCAGTGGATTGGCTGCACCCAAAGGTCACTGGTTCAATTCCCAGCCAGGGCACATAACCAGATTGCAAGCCAGATCTCCAGCCAGGTTCCTAGCTGGAGGCAGGTGAAAGGCAACCATATATTGATGCTTCTCTCCCTTTCTTCCTCCTTCCCTGACCTTCTCTCTAAAAAATGATGAACGCAATCTTTAAAAACAAACAAAAACAAAGCTAACCTAACTCATCCTTAACACGAGGCAATATTATTGTGCTCTGGTAACATGGCAAAAGTTGTAAGGAAAATACAAAGGCAAATTTTATGTAAGTCACCATTTTTCCAATGATCATGCCTGGAAACCAAGCCAGCTACTGTAACCTCAGAGAAATGCTTAAGGACCAGACCCTCTGTCTGGTCAGAGACACGAGGCTGGCTGGTGGCCATGGACCCTCACATTGTCAAACAGGAGTCTAGTGTGTTCGGTGGAGTGGGGCAGCGGGAGGAGAGGAGAGGAGGGTGATTTTGAGAACGTGAAAGGAAACATGTTTGGTCCCTCCCTTCCCCCAACCGTTACCAACAAGTCCATCAAACGGGAAAAATTCCATGGACGCCATAGAACCACTTTGCTATTCTTTTTTCTCCCGGGGCAGGACAGCTCTGATCAGTGAGCATGAGGCAAAATGGGGTGTGGGAGTGCTGAGTGATGGCAGAGAAGGGTTATTTTCCCCAAACTCTCATTCACATCAGCTCCCCAGGGGTGCAAATTAATAGAAGATGCAATACCAGCTCCCAGACTCTGAGATCACAGGAAAAGAATCAGAATAGTACTATAACTAAGTATGGGTGAAATGATTAAAGAGACATTAAAAATGGGAGGAAACCCTATAAAAAAGACAACCAGACAGATTTAGACACTGAACTTCTAGTAATAAAAAGTCATTAAAATTTTAAAAATCATTGTTAACATTTTAAAAATTATTACCACACCATAGTACGTATGTGTTATATGTGTTAAATCATTGAATTCTCTTAAAGTCCTGAGGTTTACTGCTTCCCTCTTAGGATGAGAAAACTGAGATTAGTGATTAAGAAGCTGGTAATTAATAGACATAAGGTTATAGCCTATGTCAAATGGTTCCAAGGTTGTCTTTTGCTATTGAAAATTACAGTACATTGAAATGTCTACTGCAAATTGCAAACAGCAGAAGAGAGAATTAAGAACTGAAGATGTTTCATCAAATGCAGCGTGGAGGGAAGCAGCTCCTGAACCAAAGCTCAACCTGTTACAACTTGGTCTCCAGGACAAATGGTGACCAGGCTGGTGGGGAGTCTCCGTAAACCTCACCCTGCAGGACAATTGCTTTCCAAGGAGAAGAGAGTTTTATCCAATGGCTCCCGTCTCTCACTGGCTAGAGAGTTGCCTCACAGGTGTTAATGCCCTACACTGCTAGGTTCAATAAGGAGTCATGGGATAGAGTCTAGAGGAACCACCAGGTTATGCCTGGGTAAAGTCTGTGGCCAAATCAAAGGTGGGGGAAGGAAGTACCCACAGCCCAGGAGCAAAGTGAGGCCAAGAGAGGCTGAGAAGCCCACGAAAGGCATCTGATATAAGAACTTAGGAGAATGGAGGAAAGCATGACAAAGTCCAGGATGCATCCTAACAACACCAGGAGCAGAGTGGGGAAGGAGAAATATGGAAAAGAAACATCTGAGACCTTTCAAGATTTGGTAAAAGGTATAGGATCTTAGATTATATATCCTCTCAGTAGAGTATATTAAAAACACATGTGCACATACATTATAATTTCAACAACATAAGCAAAACTTTTGGTCTAATGGATATACATAAAAATTTTTGAAGCCTCTACCACAATGCAATAAACAGAATAACTAGAAAAATCCCCACGTTTGGAAATGAAAAAATAAACCTTTAAATGACACATAGGAAAATCAATCAACTTGCAACCATTTTAAACCTAATGATATTGAAATACTGCTTATTAAAATGTGTGTAGTACAGCTAAAGCAGTATTTTGGAGGAAAAATTTTAGCCTTAGGCACATTTAAACTATTCAGAATTGCTTTATTAAAATCAAAATACAAAATTCAACTGCTTTGTTATGCTTATGATAGTTAGACTATTGATTTTTACAAATATGCCAGTTACAGTGGCACTAAAAATATGAAATACTTGGAAATTAAAGAAATGGAAAACATTAAACCATTGTGAGAAATTAAAGCCCTAAATACACAGAACTGAATATGAAAACAAATAGCTCAAATATGAATGGGTGCTTGGTACCCACGTGCAGATTTAATGCTACAAAACAGTAAGTGAAAGAATGGGTTATTCAATAAATAATGTTTTATATAGTCTTCTTCCTGAAGGAATGGATATGAGAGCAAACAGGTCAGAGCTCATTCCTACTTGCTTTATCTTGAAGGTAGATACGGGTGTGTGAGGCATCACTTCTCGTTTGTTTGAAATGCTTCCTAATTCAGCTTCAGTTTTTAAGTTTAAAAATGAAATCTGTTGAGAAAGCATCCTCTTTAAATGGAGCTATTAGTCGGCTCCTGATATTTGCTTGCCATATTTCCACCCTGTCCAGAATTTTTAGGGTGAAAAGAGGAAGGATAAACCATGTTCTCTCCAACCGTGCACCACCCCTTCCTGGGTACTAGAGAAGAAGGGCGCTCTAGCGCCAACTCCAGACCTATTGTTTGCGACAACCACAGAACCTCTGGGTCTCAAGCTGGTGACTTTTGGTCACCAGGTTTGTTTGGGACTATAAACCTGGGGAGGCTGCCAAACAAGCCTGGGGCTGGATGCTGGAAGAAAGGGACTTAACTCAGGGAGCTTTGAAACAAATTTTGGGGGTGGATAGGTCTGCCCTATCTGAGCTGGGAATGCAGGGTCAACACCACCACTCTCTTCTCCTCTTGAGAAACGCGCAAGTAAAATTGCAGCAACTTAGAGCAAAAACGTCCTAACCGAGTGCAGCACAGAGCTGATAGATATCACTGTCCAAAGGCTAACTTTAGCTCTCACTTGGAAAGTCCAGCCCTGTATTTTTTAGGTCTTTACAAAAAACTGAGTTTTGTAAAGTTTGGACTGACTTGCTACCATCTAGAATTTGAGATTTCGGATGGTAAATGGATTCCTAGTTTCTTTCCTGAAAAAGCAGGGATCCTGGCATTCCTAGGCATGAATTTTAGAATGCCAAGAATTGGTCAGTCCTGAAGGCTGACCCAACGGTCTGCACCCCCCTAACCCCCCAGCCCATGGCCTCAGTCATTTGCTCACCTGCTGGCCCTGTGAGGGTTTCAACTCCCCCATTTTGCAGATGAGAAAACTGTGACTCAGAGAGGCCAAGGGGCTTGGGTAATGTCAGTTACCCTGTGGAGGGAACCAGCTGGCACCAGGCTGACCATTTAACTTGTGATTCCTTTTTTCTATAAGATGAAGAAACATTTCATGGTTTCTCATGACATTGTCTGTGTAATTCAGCGGGTGCATGGGAAATAATCATCTTCTAAGCATTTAATGAAGACTGACTTCAAGTGATAATAAAAATAATATAAATAGACTAATTATACTATGAGCAAAAAGCCACCAAGTCTTAGCCAAACTCAAAACAGAAACATTTACATAAAATGTCATAAGAGACTATGACAACATAATTGGAAATTGCTATTAATTGGCGGTTACATGATCACAGAGCATCACTTTTTCTGGCTGATCTTCATTCACAGATAATTCCTCCTTTCTTTCTCCAGTCCTCCCTAATGCCTCCTCTTATTTTGGAGTCTAGAAAGATGAACAGACTTTGCCCCGGAACTGTTCCCTAGGCCTTCCGACAGCATATGCCTCCTTTAGGATTTTTCTTGTTGGATTTATTTACTCTTGGATTAAAACTGGTAGCAATCTACACTGACTTGGATGAGTTTCATCCATTATCCCTAGAAGTACTGAGCTACCTAGTACGTGCTTTCCTACTGGACGTAAAGTGCATGGGTTAAGATCCAGCTCCATGAAGAGATTCCATGGATTGCAAAATCCTGTAGAATGCAAAACACTAAGTAGCCTAAATATAAATCTAATTAGGAGAAAGGCCCAATCATTTTGGCATATTTATAGTATAGAAAGTTATGCAAGGGGGCAAAAAAGAGAAAGATAGATCTGTCTTAAATGCTGACATGGACAGATTTGTAGATTACCAAAGACTATTTATATATAATATATACAATATGTATATGTATGAAATCTATTGTATCACATATGTTAAAAAATACAAACAGATGGGGAGGGAAAATAAGGGGACTAAATGGTAATGGAAAACATTGCAATAAAGATTACATAAAAACACAAACAAAAACACATATTGTGTGTGGGTCTGCGTGTGTGCATAAATGCACAGGAAACATTTGGAAAGAAACACGAAGTGGTGAGAGTGGATACCTTGTTTACACAACAGAGGGGCAGAGGCATGGAGGTTATCAAAGTGCATTTCAAGTTCATCTGTAGTATCTTGATTTAAATTATTTTTTGATTTTTAAAATTTATTTTGCAATGACAGTATACATTCAACATTATTTTGTATTTGTTTCAGGGATCAGTACAGGGGTTAGAATTCATATATGTCACCAAGTGGTTCCCTCCCTGATGCTTCAAGTAGCCACCTGGCACCATACTTTGTTATTACAATATTGTTGACTGTATTTACGTGGAAAATATTTGGAGGACATGTGGCCAAGGGCCCTAAAAACTTTGCATGTATGCACATGACAATTGATTTCCAATCATAATCTGTCATGAAATTCGTAAAACATCTTTTCATCCTTGGAAATGAAACTTAACTGTGTTACCACCCCAAATTAACGCCTTTCCAGATTAAAATTTTAAATATAAAAAATGTAATCTGAAAAGTTATATTTTATTTTCACAAGTTAAAGTGAACTAACCCAGCTCTAGGAATCATCATCATAGTTTTGAGGGCACCCAATTTATCTTTAACTGCAAAGAATAAGACATTTGGGGTGGATTTAAATGAATGAGGGGTCTTTCAAATTCCTGATAGAAATGAAAGTGACAGATTGCTTAATTTATACTAACATGGGTTCTCTTTCTAAGGACATGTGAACAATGCAGCGAGGGCCTTTGATTTTCCCAGTGGCAGGGACTGAACACCAGGGACACATTTTGATGAGGAGGAAACCCAGTCCTGGAGATGTCAGAGCCTGCATGCAGTACGGAGTGACACCTAAGAAGTGGCAGGTCCAGGACTCAGCCCTCTGCGTTTTGCTAGGACATGATGCCTGTTCCGATCCCCCCCACCCCCCACTCCCCGCCGGTGCCATCGCGGGTCCGGTGTGGTTAGTATTCATCCCTGGTGATTAACTATCTATCTATCTATCATCTATCGATCTATCATCTATCTAGCCTATCATTTATCACCTATCTACTTATCTATCATTTATCATTTAATCTATCATCTTTGGAGGCTTTTCCTTCCCATCCCTGGCTCCTAGGTGATGCTGCCAGCTTTCTCCCCGCCTCTCCCTCCAGCTCCGCGCCGCAGTCCACCTGTTCCCGGGGCATCCTCGCCTGTTCGCACCCCGACGCTGCCCCCCTAGCGACCTGCGCGCCGCCAGCAGCCGCCACCCCGCCCTGCAGGGTCTCCACCGCCGCGCGCGGGAGGAGGTGGAACTGCGCGGGGGTGGGAGTGGCGGCCCGCACTCACCTTGCTCGCAGCGGGCGCTGCCGCCAAAAGTACCAGCAAAAGCGGCAGCAGGAGCGCAGGCGGCGTCCGGGGGCGCATGGCAGGCGCCCGCTCGGAGGACCGGAGTGTCCCGGGACCCGCAGGCTCCCCGGCCACCGGGTCCCTTGCGTGGCTCGGGTTGGGGAGTCCGGCCGAGAAGCTCGCCTCGCCAGCCTGCCCGGTCGGATTTTGCAGGGCTCAGCCACTGCTGTCCGTCGCTCCCCACCGAGGCTTTTTGACTGTGGCTCCAAGGGAGGGAAGAAGTGGCGCAGGTCCCGCCCTCGTCCCACCTCCCCTTCAACTCACCGGAGGATGTCCCTCCGACCTGGGGCAGGTGGGAGAGGACCCAGGGTTCGGGGTTAAGGAAGTGATGCTCGCACGGTCCCGGCGCCGAGGCGGGGCAGGGGGGCTGCGGCTGGGAGGTGGAGAATTTTGGGGGTGGGCATCGGGGAGGCGGCGGAGCCGAGTGGGGGGAGTGGCCAGCGGCCGTGCCCAGATTAAGTGGGAGGCGCGCCCAGCGTCTGCACCCAGGAGGGCCCGCTGGCTCCGGATCCCGCGGTGCCACCTGGCTGCTCTCCCTTTCCGCAGCCGCGCCACCAACCTGCAGCCCCGAACGTGGCCGTGAGGGCGTGGCGACGAGGCAGCTAAACGCGCGGGGATTTGGGCGCGGCACAGCCGGGAGGTGCGCGCCCTGCGGGCTGGCGATGAGGCGGCTCCCGGGGCGGCGGGCGGCCCCCAGAGGTAAGGCGCGCGGCCCGTCGGGCCAGTCGCTGCCCCAGGGCCCCGGGCACCTGCCGGCGAGGGGGCGGTGGAGAAGCCTGGCGTCTCCGGTGGGGCGCGCGGGGTGGCGGGTGGGGCGGCGGAGCCGGGCTCAGGGGTCACCAGAGGAGAACGTGTCTGGCTCCCGGGCTTGTCTGCCTGGGCTTGAACTGGGCGCGGTGTTTTGATTAATTTGGAGGCTCAGGTTACCGACAACCTGGCAGTCTGGGCACTCCGACATGCCAAGAGTAAAAGGCAGCTGAGGGGAAAGAGAATGCCCATCCTATTCTCTGCTGCGTTGAACTGGCTTTTCAGGCTAAATCTTATCTGCGGAAATGCAGGGGAAACCGAGAGCCAACTTCGTCCTGGGTGTCGCCCTCCTGAGAGTGCCCTTCGTGGAGGTGGCCTTGGATGCAAAAGTGAAGTTACCTGGCTTGTTAGAGCGTCCTGTTCAAGGCAGGGCTGGTGTCCTTGTTAGAGCGTCCTCTTCAAGGCAGGGCTGGTGTCCTTTCTTGGGCCAGGTGACCCCCTTGACTTGGGGATGCACGTAGGCCTTCTTCAGCAGCATCAGGCTATTAAATACATAAAATACATTAAGTCCGAGTTAGTTTTTTACTGGACTCCGATGACCAAAGTGTTCAAGTCATGATAGAGCAGCAAACGTGCATCATTACCATTGCATTAAACACCTCACTCTAACATCAGAGCTATTAAAATAACTTTAATCTCAAAGGAGTGACGATGGGGAGACTGACACGTGACATGAAAATACCAGTGGCTTCAAACGCCCAGAAGCTGCCAATACTATGTGGTTTGTTGCCTATATTCATAGCTAAAGACAATGCTCAACTTCCAGGAAAGTGAGTGAAGCCTGAGATGTACCTTTTGCTCCCATCCAAGTTCACAGACCACCTGATTTCATCTGCAGGCTAAGAAGCCTGTAGCTGGTCATCAAACATCAAGTGTAAAGTGTGCAGTTTGGTCACGGATTGAGAAAAACCACTTGCTTGCAATTAGATTGGGCTCTATTAGTGTATTAGACCTTTGTAGGTGGGTGAAAGCCTGACAACGGGTGAAAGAAGACACAGCCCACCCTTTTTAGGAGTCTCTAAAAATCCTGATACCTCCCTAGTGGATCCCAAGCCAACTCACCAAACTGTCCAGGAGGAAGACGCAGATGTCAGCTTGTTTTAAAGCTTCCTGAGATTCCCATGTACAACCAAGTGTGAGAGTCACTCTTGTGTGAGCATAGTTAAGTTGGTTAGCTGCCTTGAATCAGGGTCTCTTCTCAGGACTTTGGTGATGAAACCTTTATTATTAGAATTGATTGTATTATAATAAATATAATAAGTACAATTAAATATTATATTGATTAAGATTAGAGCTTAAAATATATTTAAACTTTTAATAGGGCTTATGTACGTCCACAGATGTTGCAGGTGGTACGTAGTATCATCTTCCTGTAGACAGAGATGCTCTTAGGAACCTCTCCTGCTGTGATGGGACATTAGTTGCTGTGTTGATGAAGTAAGAGTGTCCATGAATTCAGAGTGCCGTGTAAAAATCTTGCATGAAATGGCATTATTTCAGGGGGAAAAATCCTCTCAAATTTCAGGGGGAAAAATGTGAAATGCTCCTTCTTTTTGCCGAATTTCAGAAGGTTTCTCAGTTTGGACCTTAATTGCTTTCCCCTGAAACCAAGTCATTGAATCACCTTGGGAATGGGAGAAGTGCCAATTGCAAGTCACTCCTGATGCCACAGCAGAGCAGGAGAGACACTTGTGATGTAAATACAAGAAGGAGGAAGCTGTGGTTAAGAGCTGAGTCTCCGAAGAAGACTTTGGATTTGGAATCTTCCCCATACTTAACAGTGTGACCTGACCTCTCTGGGCTGGGGTCTTCTCTTCTTCTGCGCAGTGGACGTAATCGTGGTATCTGTCTCAAAGAGTTGTAGGGATCAAATGCCATGATCCAGTAGAAGCCCCTTGTCCAGGGTCTTCACAAAAACAATCAGCAGTAGAATTTGATCCTCCAGTTGCATAAAGGAAAATAAAGTGGATGAGAAATGATGGCACAAGACAGAGATGCCCTTCTCAGCTCCCTAAGAAAGGGTCAAGCATAGCCCCTAACTCTCTTGAGGTCAATGAACTATCAAGGCATCTAGAGCTTGCTTCTTGGCATTTCTGGGAGCAGCAGCTGTGGCATCCCGGAGGGTTGGTTAGAAATACAGATTCTTAGGCCCCACCCAAGGCCCACTGAATCAGTCTACCTTCACCAAGATCTCCAGATGACTCATCAGCACATTCAACTTTGAGATGTGGCTTGTCTAAAAGGCATGTTTATCTACCCTTTCCTCACCTTCCCACCCCACACATACACCCTCCTTTAGTACAGTGTTTGGTATGCTCACAAGGTGGTGGTAGTCAGGATTATTGACTTCTAAAAAATAGTCTTGGGGTCAAGTGATTTGACTTTTCACACTTGGTTCTTGAAATGTGATAAAGCAAAGGAAGTGGGGTTGGTTCTTTTTGTGCATACGAAGGACACAGGGATCTCTACTTTTGACTTTGGCTCCAGATAAGGCTTTTGAACAAAATAAAATGGTCATTGCCTTTGAAAAGCTTTATAGTATTGTTTTTGTCCCCTTTAAATAATCACAATATCATGCCTATTTTCTGCATAGTGCTGAAATACAGAGAGGGGTGCTGAAATAAGGCAAGGGTATTGTTGGTGTTCTATTATTGAATGAATGAATGAAGTTGTTTCCTATTTTGCTGAATGAATGAAGTTAGATGATTTGACACATTCACTGAGGATTCATACTCAGGTCTGTTTTCTTCAAAAGTCCATGATCTTTCTAGATCCTTTGTTGTATAGGATACACTTCTGCTTTTGATGAGTTGCACTTTGCCATGTCGTCTGTAACTTCTTCAGTTTTTTCAAAGGTTAAATTTAGTCTCAATTACTTTTTAAATTAATCTTGTTTTACTTCATCTCCCCACTTAGTCATTCCTCTTCTTTCAAGAACCTTCTCTTTTCAACACCTCTAGAACAATTGATTCCTGGGTTCTTTTAGAATCACAGTCATTATCAACGCATGTCTGTTCTTGCCTTCACATCTCTGGATTTTTTCACTGCTTTCCTAAGCTCATGGCCCTGCCTTGGTGGCTGCACTGATCGTCTGAGGATTGCACTAACCTCCCCTGCAAGTTCTCTCCTGTGAAATCCATCTTCTCTGTTATCGTCAGAGTTCCACCAAAAACGGCACATTGTACCAGAACAGGAAGATTACCTTTTGGGGTAGTCACAAACCATCCCCAAATTTCAGTCTTACAGTAACAAGATTTTTTCCCCCTCCACGTACACTACGTACTCATCACAGGATGTAGGGAGGTGGGAAAGCAGGGGTGGGGTGTGGCTTCTCAGGAGCCTCCTGGAAATTCCCACTCAACACGTTTTCTCTGGTCACTTCAGAAGGGGAAGCGAAGGCAGTAAATCAAACACTGCTCTAGAAGCTCCCATGTGGATGTGGCACATGCTGCTTCTCACATTTCATTGGCCAATGCAGTCATGGGACCACGCTCCGTTTTTGTAAGTGGTGGGGAAATGAAATCTGCCACATGCCTGGAAAGAAAGCTGCAAGCACTTGAGGAGCTTTAGTAACGCCCACCACATACTTGCTTATTTCAAAGCTTGCAGAAGCTTTTCTTGGACTTTACAGCTACTTTTTACACTTTGTAGAATGTGGTGGTCCAAAATCAACTTTGTCACCCCATACTTCTCAGTTTCACTCATGTCTCTGTACTTCCTGTTCCCTCTGCTTCAGGTATCTCACCTGCAGTCTGTCTGGTACCATTACTTGTATTTTCAGGTCTAGGTCAAAGATTAGCCCTGCCTGGTGTCGCTCAGTGGACTGAGCACCTGGCCGGGGAACCCAAATGTCACTGGTTCTTTTCACAGTTGCAGGCAAGATCCCCACTTGGGGGTGTGCAGAGGCAACCCCTCCCTCCCCCTCCCTTCCTCTCTCTGTAAAAATAAATAAGTAAAATCATTTAAAGATTTTTGAGAGCTCTTCTTGCCTCTATGATGAATTTGAAAGGAAGGAAATAAAGATTTATTGAGCTGCTCCCACAGGGCAAGCACTGTGCTAGGCAATAGAATCACATGAGAATTAGACTCATGCAATTCTCTCAGGTGTTACTTTTACATACTGCAAAGTCAGGAGCTTAGAGAATTTATGAACTTACTCAAGGTTATGCTACTAAGTGACCAAGAGCTTATCACAAGTCTTCCTAACTCTAGAGTCCTGCTTTTATCCCTAACCAGGAGAGCACAAAGCACCCAGAGAGGAAGGCAACCAATCTCTGTGGAGGGGAGAAGAAGCCATCTAAAACAAATAAATGCTAACCTCACATTGTGTGGGAATGGGCCTTGTCTGGTGGGATCATAGGATGTTACTATCAGACTTCACCCTAGACGTCTCCAGAGACTTCAGATAGAGTCACTCTAGCCCTGCCCAGGGAGGAAAATCACAGACTAAGAGAAACCTGGGGGATAAGTGTTCTTGGCAAGAGATGTGAGACATTCTGAGTCAAGAATGTCATTCTTAGGTTGGAGGTAAAGGGTTCATCTGGTTTGGAAAATTTGTTATATATTTTTGGAGCATTTGTCACTGCCATGTCATTCCCATGTGGTAACATTGTTATGATGTCAAATTTTCTGTTGATACTGGGAAGAGACTGCAAAGAACACAATGATAAGAAAAGCCAATATTGACAGAATGGTAGATTAGCTAAGATATGGTCCGGTTGGCCCTAGACTAGCACACTCAACTCCAAAGTCAGCTGAGGACACTGCAGCACTCTCAAGCAATTGAGCTAAACCAAAAGGGAAGGAGAAATGGGGCAGGGCTTAGCCATAATCCAGCAACATTCTAGTCAAGTTGGAACTCAGAGTCATTCTCAAGAATTTACGTGAGCAGTTCTCAAGTTTTTCCCTGTTGCTTCTTTGAGGCTCTGAACCCCTAGACACATTCCATTGGTCCATGGGCCACACAGATTTATGACATGCTTTAAAAACTTTGTGATGTTGGATGAAACTGACTTATTTTGCCAAAAAGCTCAAACTAACCTGAAGTCTTTGAAAGACTGCAGATTGAGTCAACAGGAAGAAATGGGATTTTAGAAAGAGCAAAACCAAGCAACCAGCTTGTATGTTGGGGGAAGGTCAGATGACCTCTTCACAAGGAAAGTGTAAACCTTGTAAGATGTTAGCCTTTGAGGTAGACAGGCCATGCTATTCTTTATCTGGGGACCTTCTTCCTAAACTTTGAGGTCCTTTGCTTATTACTATTACCATTATTTTGCAAAATATGAGACTTTAGGAATTTTATTTTGGAAAGGCACATAGAAGTAGGTGTTCAAACCATTAAAAAATTTAGCCTTAGATAGTCTTCAGAGAGTTTAGTGTCGGAAGGTTAAAAGGGAAGAACATATAGTCACTGAGCTAATAGCAAGTTATTTCTCTGAAAGAACAAAAAACATTATTAGTAAAAGGAACTCAAAGACTCAATGTTACTTGGGCGAAGAGAAGACAGTAAACTTCTGCTACCTTTTGTGACTAAAAGATCCTGATGCTCAGTCTCTTGTTTGCCTGGTCCTCCAGTCTTGGCCCTTGTCCACCCCCATTTTCCAATCAATGAGAACCCAGCAGAGTGTACTTCTTTTCAAGATTGAGTTGCAGAGAAAATAAATTCCCCTGGTAGAGATTGTGACGTGGAAGGTCTCAGATCTTGTTCCCAGACCTAGCATTTGGAAAACATTGAGCAGAGACTCAGGAGTCCCAGTGGAATTGGGATCCAGAATTTTCATAAGGAGTAAAGAAAAAACAATGACCCTAGGGAGCTGAAAGAAGAGAACAGTGATATCTGCTGACTAGACATGCTGGAAATCACTGATGTAAATACATATTGGGAAAGCGTCTGTGGACCTTACTTGGGTGGGTGAGTGAGGGGATGTCAAGGGCCCAGGACACTTATGTTCACCTTCCCTGTGTTGGGGGGTGGGGTGGGTCCAGTGAGCTCCCTGATAGATCATGGCCTTTGGGCCGTCTGCACAGGTCAGCTTGCTCAAATGACAGGAACTGACTCTAAGAGTGCACCAGGAATAGCTCTCCGAAATGGGCTAGTCTTTCATCCTCTCATGAACCCCTCTGTCTATTTTCTTTTGCATTTTCTTCTCTTGAAAACAACCTTTTAAAGTATATTTTATTGATTATGCAGTTACAGTTGTCCCAGTTTTTCCCCCTGTGCCCTCCTCTGCCCAGCACCCCACTCCCCACTTCCCTTCTGCAATCCCCACTCCCTTAGTTCATGTCTATGGGTAATGCATGTGTGTTCTTTGGCTTCTCCCTCCCTGCACTCTTCTTAACATTCCCCTGTCTATTTTGTTCCAATTATGCTTCTTAATCCCTGCGCCATTTCCCCCGGTCTCTCCCTTCCCCCTCCCAGCTGATAAACTTGCAGATAGATGATCTTCTTATCTGTGATTCTGTTCCTGTTTTGGTTGTTTGCTTAGTTTGTTTTTGTTTTTTACATTCAGTTGATAGTTGTTAGTTTGTTGTCATTTTAATGTTCATAGTTTTGATCTTTTTCTTTTTCTTAAATAAGTCCCTTTAATATTTCATATAATAAGGGCTTGATGGTGATGAACTCCTTTAGCTTTACCTTGTCTGGGAAGCACTTGGTCTGCCCTTCCATTCTTAATGAACCTTGTTCATGATTGCAGGAAGACATATCAGCTGAAAGGTCACTCAAAGTGATTCTGGGTGATGAATCCTACACTGCTTTTGGCATATCATCTGATGACATTTGGATAACAAATGGCTTCTATTCACAACTTCTTATCTTTGTGAATAAGTTTCATTAGAATTTGCAGCTTTAAGAATTAAAGTGGAAGTAGGATTGTTGCTGAGCCTGTCTCGTTCCAGTCAGGAGTATTATTTTTCTAGGGCTAAATGGAGACACCAAAAAAGCCCCATTCATTTATTGCCAACTGCAATTCTAATAAAATGTCACTTTTAACTTTTAATCATTTTAAAATTTGTATCAAAGTTTAAATTCATTTCTGTTTTTGATGAATTACAATCTTCATAAAGATAAGTCAGTCCAGGAAAAACATTTTTTAAGACGTAGAGGTTTGTGATCACAAGACAAAAAATATTCAATGTATATACATATTTTTTTTTGTTGCAGGGAAGAATGGGAGGGAGATTAGTATGACTTCCAAGTGTAAAATTATATTGCACTAAGATGTAAGTGGGAAGGAGATGAGAAAAGTGAATTCAAGGAGAGAAATAATGTGAAATTCCTGGCTGTTAAGGAATGTGTGTGTGTGTAGTTTAAACAGGTGGTGGTGGAGATCAAGCGCTCTGAGTCATGATTCATTGGCCACACCTGAAATGGCCCTGCAGCAGTTTTATTTCATAGGTCATCATTTGAGAAGTTCTGAATTAAGCTCTTGGGAACTATTTAAAGAGAAGGGGAAAGGTTTTAGGTCTTAATTTTTTTTTAAAAAAAGAAAAGGTGATGTGCATAGGTTGGTCAACATTCTTATGGGAGTATGAGAACAGGGAAGTCTGAAGGCTGTGCTGCTGGGTGTCACGTGGGAAAAGGGATACACACTGGAGTCAGTTCTGCCATTTATTACTCTGTTACTTTGCACCAGTTACTTAAACTAATCTAGCTGGTCTGTCCTACACAATGGAAACAATGCTTTTCTTACTACACCATGGTGGGAACGAAGTGATTTGATGTGAGCGACATTTAGCAAAGAGACCTACGTAAATGTCATTTTGTCTTTACTTCTTCCAAAGCTGTTACGGTTCCTCTCCATCTCCCTCCCTCCACTCCCTCACACTAATTCAAAGTTGGCCACCTCTTACCTTCCCTGTTAAACATATTTGATTCACAGTCTGCAGGTCCCAAAGTATGCTCCAAATGGTTGTTCATCCAACAAATACAAATTGAGCACTTACTATATTCAGGCATTATTATGGCACTGGGGATAAATCCATGAATAAAGAGGGATGAAACCCCTATGGTCATAGAGCTTATGGGGTAAGGGTATAGTGGTGAGAACATGTGGGGTGCACTCCATAAAGCTGAGTCTGTTGATTGTGAGTCAGTGGCCATTCACGCCAGGTAGTCGCACTGACTAACGGGGAGACCAGTTAGGTCTCCACAGGTTGGTCCATCCGTGCAGCCAAATATCTATCCAGCCACCCAGTAACTCAATTAAAATATACTAATAAGCCCCTAGGTGTTAGGACCATAATTCATGATAAGGTGGTCTTACTTGGAAAGGTGACCATAGCCATACTCTACTCTATTGAAATCCCTCTTTGCGTATCTTTTATCACAATTATGAGTCATGTATCTGTTTTGAGATCAGAATGCAAATATCTCTGGTTTGCTTTAATTTTTTATTGTTTCCTACTTGTTTAAAATATTAAGTACAGTTTAAATGATTTAAACCAATTTGTGTATTCGTTCCGAAACAACTATTTGTTTTATTGAGACTGACATCTAGAATGCAACTAAAAATATTTAAAAAAATGATTTAAGAATGGGAAAAGATCTAGGCACTCAAAATGATTCTGTTTCTATTGGTTTTGAAACAATATTGTCAAATGTTGTTCTGCCTCTTAGTTAGAAAGCTGGATTCCTATAAATAGAGCATTGAGTTAGATTATTCAGATTTTTATCCAGAAATTTAAAAATAGCTTATAATATTCAATACACTTAGCTTTCTTCTCTCTACCCAGCCCTCATAAGTATGGTTGTTCAGAGAAGCCTGAGTTTCTAAGATGCAACTTTGCAATTCTGTGAGCCAAAAAGATTTTTTAATTATAGTTATTTGAGTCAAAATAGTTTTATTTTTTTATTGGGATAAAGTTCATAAAATTCACCATTTTGCCTCTTGTAAAGTTTATAATTCAGTTGGTTTTAGTTTATCCATAATGTTGTGCAGCCATTACCACTAATTCAGGAATATATTTATCATTCTCCCCAAAATCCTGTACCTTCCAATTATCCCCTTTGTAAACCTCTGATAATTACTAATCTATTTTCTGCCTCTATGGGTTTGCCTATGTTAGATAGTTTACATGTATTGAATCATAAAGTATGGGATTTTCTTCACTTAGCACAATATTTTCAAGGTTGATCTATGTTATGGCATGTATCAGTACTTCATTTTATTTTAGGACCAAATGCTGAGTATGGTGATAGCACATTTTGCTTATCCAGTCACAGTGTTATGAATAATGCTGCTATGAATATTTATGTACAGGTTTATGTGTAAACTTATGTTGCCAATTCCCTCAGTTATATACTTAGTGAAATTGCTGGGTCAGATGGTAACTTTATGTTTAAATTTTTGAGTTTCTACAATAGTTGTCTCATTTTACATAAATGCTTCCACAATAGTATCATTTTACATAAAATGTTTTATATATATTTGCTGCATGTGTGCAAAATATGTATTTCTAAACTAGGGGGTCCCTTTCTTAGTTTCAAACATAAAAGAAGCAGTCAAGTGAATCTTAATTTGGATTTTCAGGAAAAAGGATTAAATAGAAGAAAATTCCACCGAAATGAAGCAATCATTTTTATGCAAGCATTTTATGTATATAATACATGTATAGCTAACTCCATCTTTTCACTTTTCAAATATATATTTGCATATAAGAATTTGAGAATATTTTTCTTTCTGAGAATAAAAGTGGATATTGATTCCGTTTAAGCACCACTAAGGAAAGATTATGTCAAAAAAGGTTTTGAAGTTTTCTTTCAGAAAATGTCTTCATCATTAACTGTGAATAATGAAGGCAGTTATTTTCAACATTATTAATCCATACTGTGTTTTAAGGGATATATTTATATTTATGATTTCTATTTACCATGGGCAGACTTTAACCTCAGGACATAGAACCCCACTTCCGAAGGCGGGCTGTCCGGAGCCGCAGAGAAGGCCGACAGAACCTTCTGAAGGAGCCAGGCTGGCTGTGCGGTCAGCCTGGCGCATGGAGGCAGCACGGTGCTCTTTCAGGTGCATGAAGCCCTTTGTCTCCAACCCTTGGTGAGTGTCCTCAGTACTTGTCTTCAAGAACATCTCCTCAATGTCGGTTCTGTAGGCATGAAGCATATTCCTGCTTTATGTGTCAGAAAGCCAAACTGGTCCAGGAATCTACAGATCACGCCTGCCATTTTGCAACTCATTTTTGTCATTGAACATGCATCCTTGCTACTCTCCCTGAACTGCATGTAATCTTACCTCATGGGAAGATGCTCATTTAAAAGCTGCAGATTCTTGCTCTGACACACGAGGTTTGAATGGCAAAAGCCTTCCTGCAGGTCCAGAGCAACAGAGTCCCTGTAAGTAGTAGACTTAGGATGATGAATGAATTGAGAGTAGTAGACGGGATAATGACCCCAAAGCTGCCCACATCCTTGTCCCTGTGAACATGTTCTGTCTCGCGGCAAGGGAGACTTACGGTTGCCCGTGGAATTGAGAATGCTAATCAGCTAACCGTTCCGTGGGGAGGTTATCCTGGAATATCAGAGTGGCCCCAGTATAAATGCAAGGGCTCTTAGAAGTATAAGAAGGAGGCAGAGGAGTGAGGGTCAGGGATGGGATATGCTCATGGAGGGCTACAGCAGGAAACAGACCTGACCAGCCACTGCTCCTGGCTTTGGAGATGGATGGGAACAGGAGCCAAGGCATGCAGACAGCCTCTAGAATCCAGCCAAGACAGGGAAACCGATTCCCCCCTGGCACCACCAGAAGGAACACAGCCCTGCCATCCCCTTAGTTTTCACCAGTGAGACCCATTTTGGACTTCCAACCTCCAGAACTGTAAGAGCATAAATGTGTGTTGTGTGAAGCCTCTGAGTTTGTGGTCATGTGTTATGGCAGCAGTGGGAAGCAAAAATGATATGGTTACAAGCGACTGCAAAGATGCTGGGCGTTAAGGCAGAGAAATGCTAAGTAATGAAAAACATGAAAAGTGTTGAAGCTGATGAACATGCATTATGGGCCATGAAGGAGGAGAGGGTGGTGGAGAGGATCTATTTATTAGAAGTGCTTATTTGGAGAGGGTGTGGAGGAAACTTTGAGGTAATCTTAATTCTGAATGGTTCTTTAAAGAGACCATTATTTTAAAACATATACAGGAGCAAGAGGAGGGAGAAGGTAGGGTGAAAGGGTAGTGGGGTTCACACCAGACCTGAGCCCCCTCCCTCCTCCGCATCACTTTGCCTGCAACCTTTGAGCACATTATTCAACATTTCTGAGTCTACTTGCACTGGATTAAATGTGGGGGAAAAATGTGCCCTGGCTACAGTTTTAATGAGAGTCAACCTATCGAGGCCCCTGCTGCTGGGAGATATAACCTATTTGAATTTACAATTTAACAAACAATTAGTGGTAAATACTTTCACTTGATTCAAAGCAGTTTATTACAGTGTTTAACACCTCTCACTTTTTTCATTTTCCTAATTTACTTACTTGCTTCACTGAAATGCTAACTTGGCTTTTTTGGGAATTGTCATAACTTTGAATAGAAGGGTCGCAGGATGGGGATTTCACTGTGGAGGCCAGTGAGTGTGGGCAGACCCAGTGAATGTGGGCAGACCCATTCCAAACCCCCCAGGGTCATGGCTCTGAGGATGTCTGTAGTGTTTACCAGCATCTCTGCACTGGAGGAAGGAGTAGAGGGTGGAAAAGGAAAGCTGCTTAGGACTTGAGGTTTCAAATGACTATGCAGAACAAAGGACAAGGCTGGCAGGGAAATCACAGCCTGGCCTGGGGCCCTTGTCCTTCCACTCTTGGGGATGAGATAACTGGAATTTCCAACTCTATCCCAGCTGTTTTGAGGGTGAATACGGAAGCTCTTGGGTAAATAAAAGACCGAAACAAAGATATGTGAATGTTTAGTGATTTTCTTAGTTATGGCTGTTATGACAAACACCCCAGACTGTATGGCTTATAAGGAACAGGAATTTATTTCTCACAGGTCTGGAGGCTAGAAGTCCAAGGTCAGGGAGTCAGCGTGGTTGCTTCTGGGGAGGGTCCTCTGCCAGGTTGCAGACTGCTGATTTCTTGTTGTATCTTCCCATGGTGGAGAGAAGGTGGGAGAACTCTCTGGGGTCCCTTTTATAAGGGCACTAACCTCATCCATGAGGACGCCACCCTCTCGACCTAATTATCTCCCAAAGGGTGCATCTCATAAGACTGTCATGCTGGGGTTAAGATTTCCATATGCATATGGAGGGCATTCAGTACATAGAGTGGCCTCTTTTGGTTCATCTCCCCTCTGTTAAAGCGTGTTTATTATAATGTCATTCCCATTGGATTTCTGAACTACCTACCTAACTCTTTCCTAACAAGTCCGTTTATTTCCATTGTCTTCCAAAGCATCTTCCAGTCCAGGCAGGTTTTCTTCCCTCCTTCCTCCTTCCTCCTTCCTCCTTCCAGCTGGCTTTACTTAATGTCATTCAGCTTACACTACCTTGGCACTGTCCCTGAGCAAAGTTGCCTCCTTTCCTCTCCAGTTTCCATTCTGAGAGTCATCTTTCTTCACTTCTCTATCCACCCCTCCAATGTCCCCAGGGCGCCTAGCACAATGAGGACCCCACTACAAGGTGGTGAGCACTTCCTGGCTGATTAATAAGGGGGAAAGGTAATGAGGACAGCATTTATCTTGTCACTGATGATAACGAGCAGGTGACAGCAGCTTATTAGCCATAAAGGGAAGCTTTCCAGGATGACTTCCTTTATTCTTTTTCTTTTTAGTTTGGTTTGCATGAACATGAACAGCTTAAATTCATCTGCAATTTTTGCTTTTTTGTAGGTCATTTATACTTATTGTCTTTTCTATACAACATGCATGTGGGGTAAGTACCAAAACAAACTGATCGCATATTGAAAATTCACTTTATTGAATGCATTATTTTGGTTATACTTTTAAACCGGTCACTCTTTCTCATCTGTAAAATGAGAGGTTGGGCCAGATGAACTCTAAGCTTTCTTTTATATATTTTACAGTCAAGCAAACTGCCTCCAAGTGGTGTTGGGGATTTCTTCATTTTAAAATATAAACTTTCTTAAAAATCGTTTTTTGAAGAGGGCCAGGAAGCAGCTGGTTTCCTTCAAGATTAAATCAAGAAGTGTAAGATGAACTCTGGAGAAAGATGAGCCTAGAATATTCTGTAATAAGATCTGATAATCTAAGTTATTAAAAGCCAACCTCAGATGTTTCTGGGAAATTCTACGGGCTGCCTGAGCTCAGGTTGATCTTGAGATAGCTGGACTGGTTTAAATCACTCTAATGAACATATTTCTGTCTGTCCATCCTCTCTTGGATCCACTTAATCCAATTTCTATAATGCTAGTTATCATAGGTCTTTTCGAAGCAAATCCAATAGAAAGTTTCTGTTGTCTTCTTACCAGTCAGAAGTGTTCAAAAATGAGATGCCTTGGTTCTTGGCTCTGATGGTAATTAATCTCAACTTATCCAAGACTCATTTTTCTGCTGATTGAAGTAAGGATGATAAGACTTGCTCAGCTTAGTTCACGTGCATTTGAGAATATCACCTGAAATAATAAATGGTAATACGCTGAAATATATGTTTGTGGATTTTTTTCTATTTTTCTTATTTGCTACTTTTAAGTTTACATTTGCATTATTCTAATTTTTTATTATGAAAGTTTACAGACACCTAAATTTTACCTCCTTTGCTTCGTATGTTTTATATGCATGAATTTGGTTCCTAAACTAAAGCTTTTCCTATGCTGGATTCTCCTACCAGCCCATGGATGTAGAGATTCTAGAGTTCACACAGAGGGTGTCTATACTATACTTAGGTTTTAAAAGTAAAGATATAAATTGCTGCAGTATCTATGGAAGGTCATTTATCCTTCAGGAGGTTCAGTTCACATACCTGTTGACAGCAATTTCTCATTTTGGAATTTATCATACATATTTATACTGATGTGTTCATAGAGATAAATACACAGGAATAGTAGTTGCAGGATACTGTTCAAGAAAGGAGCTAGCCAAATATCCATCAGTAAGCACTACTGATGCAAGTTATAGTGCTTTGTCTGACTAATAGCCAAATGTATTATTTGGGGATGACTTTGAAGTCATCTGGTTAAGTGAAATAACCAGGGACACTGGGAAATATACCATTTGGGTAAAAATAAAACAAGACCAACATCACCAAAAAAGTGTGTGTGTGTGTGTGTGTGTGTGTGTGTGTGTGCGTGCACGCGCGCACGCATGATGATGATGTGAATGGGCTTATAAATATCCAGATTACCAATTTGAAAAGATTGATTAATTCTAGGTGATGGAATGAAAGGCCAAAATGGAAGAGAAAATGTCTTTTTCATTATCCGCTTTTGCACTCTTTGACTTTTTTTTATCATATGCATATATTATTTACTATTCAAAGAGAAAATAGAGATGCACATGTAATCATTTATTTTCTTGAACTTTCTATGGAATAAATACTTGTTGAGAAATATCTGTAATAAAACAGATAGTGACTTTTCCTTTTTTCTCTCTGAAGAAAAGTAACATTGGTTTTAGAGACAACCAATGTATCCCCAGTGAATACGGTTTATACTTTGAATGTTGACTTGTCTGAGATATATTTTTATCTTCTTTTAATGGTTTTCTACAATCAGTTTTTGAGGTGCAGCTTCTTCCTCTATAAATGCCTCTTCCTTTTAAAATGATGTTTATTGTGATATGTCTAATGTGTAGAGACTAAAAACACCGCTAATGTTTTTCTTTTATTGGTCCAAGTCTAAGTTTTATATGCAACTCTTTCTGTCTCTTTATTAGAATCTGATGATCTATTTTAAACTGAATTTTTTCTGAAATATAATTTTGCTACAAACATCTCAGTGATGTTTGGCACAATTGAGTAAAAAAAAAAAAAAGGAACCAATAAAATAACAAACTTGCCTTTATTATCAACTGACCCTTTATTTTTCTGCTGGTTATTTTGATATTTCACTGAACCCATAGTAATGAACCCAACCCTAGCCTTAAATGAACCCAAGTATTCAGACTGGTTATTTTAAGTGCTTTTATGCTGTCCTGACCTGGCCTGTGCCTTTTACTTAATTCTTTTTTTTACCTAATCAGGTTGTTGAACTTAATGTTGCTGCATCATAGGTAATAATGTTACTCAAAGCTTAAGAGGCATATAGTTCCAAAACTTCAACTACATTTTTTTAACTTAAATTATCTCATTGCTTGGCTCTTGTCAAGGTTTAAATTCTTGTATACTTTCAATGAGACATTAAGAGTTTTGTTTATAAAGATGTCTTTTCATTAATGCTAATGTAAAGATATTTTTTTTTGGAATATTTCTGAGCATAGACTGAAAAAAAAGAACAGTCTAAATTATGTGATTGAAAAGGAAAAAAGATGCTGGATAGACCCCTTTTCTTCCCATGTACATATATTCTATATGTGTGTGTATTCATATATACACATATATTCAAATATATTCACATATACGTACCTATGTATCTGCATAGGTATGAGATATATATATATATTTTTCCATCACAGCTATAAATATTGGTTTAACTGTTTTATATTTCTGCATTATACATTGGTCTAAAGCAGTGATTTTCAATCTATGTGCCACAAAAGGGACAATCTGTGTAGCAAGAATTTTTAAAACATGCAATACTTGACGATTTAGTCAGTAGCCCTGACTTCTTTTCCCTTTGATCATCAAATTAAAAAAATGACAACAGCCAATACAATAATAGCTGTCTGGTGTGAAATGAATCAAAATTATACCTGTTTTACATGTCAGACTGGCAAAAAATATAATAATTTTTTAGTGTGCTGCAGAATTGTAATAATTTGTTTATGTGTGCCATGAGATGAAAAATGTTGCAAACCACTGGTCTAATGGCTTAAGTTTACAGCCTTGAATTTAAGATCTATCAGTTATAGTCATGTGTAGTCAATACACGCATGCTGCAGGGAAGGCTGGAACAGACAAGATCATGCCTTTTTGACATTCCCATGAATGCCCCTAGCTTCTAGCACCCATAGCTGCTTTTGGCCTCACTCTGTCCTGAGCCTCAGCCCCGGCCTGTGGCTGAATTCTCAGAGCTGTTGGTCATTAAAGAGTCTGCTGATGACAGTCACTCTGTTACTGTAATTTTGTATTAAAGTGACTGATACTCTGGATATATATATATATAATGAGGATTTATAAGAACAAGGGACTGATTTTTCCCAAATTGGTATGTGTGTGTGTGTGTGTATGTGTGTGTGTGTGTATGTGTGTTTGGAGGAAGCAGTAAAGTTAAGAAAATATGCAAGTGTACAGTGATTCTTTAAAGAGAGTGTTGGAGAAGATCCAAGACAGTGGAGGAGAAAGTGGAAGCTACACTAACCTCCTCCCAGAACCAATATGGAATTACAACTAAACTTTAGAGAAATCACCCAGAATAACCAACTGAACACCAGCAGGAGAAAAATCTGCCTTTTAACCATGGACTGATGAAAGAAACCACTTCACCACAATGTGAATAGTAAGGAGAGTAAAGGAGGCACAATTTCAGTAGCTGAGAGGTCCCCCCTGAGAAATGTGGGGTCTAAACCCCAACCTGGGTTCCCAAGCCTATAGCACCAGAGCTGGAAAGAAAGCCAGATAACATCCAACTGTGAAAAGCAACAGATTTTCTGTTGGACAGGAAGAAATGGCTAGAGATGCAGAGAGCCTCTTAAAGGGCTAATTCACAAAATTTCATTTGCAGCCACTTACTTGGGGCTCTGACAGAGGGGTGGCAGAGTGGACTAGAAACACTTGAAGAGAACCTGGAGCTGGTGGCTCTGTAGAGAGAACTGAAGGACCAGCTACCTATGCTGAGTCATTCCCTATACTGCAGGAGCCATCTTTCTCAGACAAAGCAGTCCTTTCCAAGTAGCATCAGCCTGAGGGAAAGCCATAGCCCTGCCTGCAGGAATTACTCTGCCCCACCCTGTGGACTTTATGCTAGGTTGCTGATTAATGCTTGATTAGATTAACAGTTGAACAGTGTAATGACTGATTAGTTTAACATATAAGGCAGAAAATACAAAGAAGCAGCCAGAATGGGAAGACAAAAAACAGACCCCAAATAGACAAGAGACTTCTCCAGAAGAACTTGATGAAATAGAGGCAAGTAATTTATCAGACAGAGATTTCAGAGTAATGATTATAAGGATATGCAACAGCATGAAAAAGACATAGAAGCCATAAAAAAGTACCAGGCAAATAAAAAAATGTAATATCTGAGATAAATAATACACTGGATGAAACAGAGGATAGTATTTTGGGACAGGGTTAAAAAAAAAAACAAAAAACACTGAGGCAGGTCAGCAAAAAGAAAAAGAATCTTAAAAAAATGAGGAGAGCTTAAGAAACATTTTAGGAAACATGAAACTTAACAACATCTACATCATGGGAATACCAGAAGGAGAAGAGAGTAAGCAAGGGATTGAGAACCTATTTGAAGAAAAAATGATTGAAAACTTTCCTAATCTGGTGAAAGAAAAAGTCATACAAGTCCAGGAAGTTCAGAGAGTTCCAAACAAGTTGGACACAAAGAGGCCTACACCAAGCCACATCATAATTAAAATGACAAGGCTTAAAGACAAGGAGAGAATTTGAAAAGGCACAAGAGAAAAGCAGGTAATTACTTAAAAGGGAGCACCACTCTGATTACTAAGCAGAAACATTTCAGTCCAGAAGGGAGTGGCATGAAATATTCAAGGTGAGGAAAAGCAGGGACCTACAACCAGGGCTACTTTACCCAGTGAGGTTATCATTTTAAGTGAAAGGAGAAATAAGGAGCTTCCCAGACAAGAAAATGCTGAAGGAGTTTGTTAACAACAAACCAGCACTGCAACAAATATTAAAGGACTTGTTTTAAGGAGAAGAAGAAGAAAAAGACAAAGAAAACAAAACAGAGGAAAATAGTCTAACAATAAAATGGCACCATGTACATATCTATCAGTAATCAAATTAAATGTAAATGGCTTAAATACTCTGATTAAAAGACATAGAGTAGCTGAATGCATAAGAAAACAAGACCCATATATATGCTGCCTCCAAGAGACCCACCTCAGATCAAAAGATACACACAGACTAAAAGTAAAGGGTTGGAAAAAGATATTTCATACGGATATGAAAAGAAAAAAAAAGCTGAGGTAGCAGTACTTATATCTGACAATGACAAAATAGACTTTAACACCAAGGCTATGGTAAGAGACAAAGAAAGACACTACATAATGATAAAGGGAATAATCCAATAAGAGGATATAACTCTAGTAAACATTTACACACCCAATATAGGAGCACATGAATATGTGAAGCAAATCTTGATGGACATAAAGGGAGAGACGAACAGAAATACAATCATAGTAGGGGATTTTAATACCCCATTGACTTCAATGGATTGATCTTCCAGGCAGAAAATCAACAAGGAGGGCAAAGTCGAGGAGATGGGCAGAGAGGTGGAGAGGTGGAGAAGTGGTGGTGAAAGAGACAGTCCCACATTCATATATAGTGGATAAAAAGTGGGAGGGATTCCTTGGGAGTGATCCCAACCCTAAACAAACAAAGCAAACAACCAGAACAAGAACAGAATCATAGGTACAGAGATCATTTAGAGTGTTATCACCTGGAACAAGGAAGGGGGAGAATGGGGTAAATGGTGTAGGGATTAAGAAGCATAATTGGTAGGAACAAAAGAAGCATAATTGGTAGGGATGTTAAGAATAGCACAGGAAATGGAGAAGCCAAAGAACTTATACTCATGACCCATGGACATGAACTAAGTGGGGGGAATGCTGGAGGGAAAGGGGGCACTGGTTGGAGGAGGCAAAGGGGAAAACTGGGATAACTAATGGCATAATCAGAAAAATATACTTAAAACAGGCAAGACCCCCCCCCCAAAAAAAAAAAAAAGAATAAATTCAAAGTGGATCAAAGACTTAAATGTTAGACTTAAAACCATAAAAATCCTACAAGAAGACATAGGCAATAAAATCTCGGGCATTGTTTGTAGCACTTTCTCATTGGATGTATCTCCCCAGGCAGGAGAAACAAAAGAAAAAGAATACACAAATGAAACTACATCAAACTAAAAAGGTTTTGCATAGCAAAGGGAAACATCAACAAAATATAAAGATACAGAATGAGAGAACATATTCGCTGATACATCTGGTAAGGGGCTACTATCCAAAAATTATAAAGTACTTACTAAACTCAACAATAACAAGAAACAAACAACCCACTTAAAAAATGGGCATAGGACCTGAATAGACACTTCTGCAAAGAAGACATACAGATGGCCAATAGACATATGAAAAGATGATCAATATCACTAATCATCAGAGAAATGCAAATTAAAACCACAATGAGATACCTCCTCACACCAGTCAGCATGGCTATCATCAATAAATCAACAAACAAGTGCTGATGGGGATGAAGGAAGGGAAACCCTTTTGCACTGTTAGTGGGAATGCAGACTGGTGCAGCCACTGTGGAAAGCAGTGTGGAGATACTTCAAAAAATTAAAAATCAATCTGCCTTTTGACCCAGCAATCCCACGTCTAGGAATATACTCGAAGGAACCCAAAACACTAATTTTTAAGAACTTAAGCATCCAGCATTACTTACAATTGCCAAGATATCCATCGATAGATCAGTGGATAAAATAACTATGGGACATTTACACAATGGAGTTCTACTCAGCTGTAAAAAAGAAAAGTTTACCCTTTGCAACAGTATAGATGGATCTGGAGAACATTGTGCTAAGTGAAATAAGCCAGCCAGAAAGATAACTATCATATAATTTAACTCATATGTGGACTCTAATGGGCAGCTGAACTAATAAGCAAAACAGATGTGTAGATGGAGAGCAAATGAGGAATAGTGGCAGGGGTTTACGGGGTGGAGGGACTGAGCAATGAAGAAAAAGGGCATGGACAACAGTGTGGTGATTGCTTGAGTGAAGGGGTATAAAGGGACTAAATGGTAATGGAAAAATACAGTGAAGGTTAAATTGTTGCCCTGGCTGGTGGCACAGTGGATAAGGCACCAGCCTGTGAACCCAAAGGTCGCTGGTTCGATTCCCATCCAGGGTACCTAACCAGGTTGCAAGCCAGGTCTCCAGCCAGATCTGTAGCTGGAGGCAGGTGAAAGGCAACCGTACATCAATGTCTCTCTTCTTCTCTGCTTTTCTCCCTTCCCCCCCATCTCTAAAAATAATAAATAAAATCTTTAAAAAAAAGATTAAATTGTTTAAAAAATAAAGAGTGTTGAAGAAAAATTAGCTAGAAGTGGGAAAAGAGCCCAAGTTATTTAAGTTCAGGAGCTTCCTGGTTGAGACACCATCTTGGGGGGTCAGCAAATTGTAGGAAGAACCATTTTAACCTGAAGAGTGTTGACAATAAGAGAAACTTGATGAGGAAGGCACTCCCCTTGGAGGTAAAGCAAGAGGGTCCTGGGGGGAAAAAAAAAACCCAAATTTATAATTTAAATTAGAAACCACGTATCCTATGGGTTTCCTCACTACGTAATTTACATCCTAAGATGGCTCAATTTAGTAAAGGAACCTCCCCAGGAGAGAGGAATGCAGAAGGTTCTGGTAAGTACATAGTGGCTGCAGAAAGATCCTTTTAAAAAAAATCGTAGCTTATGTAATTTATCCTGCTTCCACACACTTTTACTCACAAAATCATCGGCCCTCTTTCGTCTCAAGCTCCAAGATAAATTCTTTGCCTTATATGTCAGTAGCCGTCTCTTCTTTTCATGTACGCAAAGGTAAAGTCTACGGTGGGATTCTCCTGCGTTAGACAAACCAAGAGTGCTGGGTATGATGCCTGTACCATGTGCCCAACTGAGCCAGATATTTCCCTTTCCAGAGTGGAAAGAAGTTCCCGGGTCCCTGCGGGGGAAGAGATTGCTCTGCTTGCCAGTGCTTTCCAGAGAAGGGGTCTCGGGTAAGTGAGCTAAACACCGACATGGACCCTTGGAGGAGGGGCAAGGACCTTTCAGTTAGAGCAGAGGACAAGTCTTGGATTCTGCCGCACAAGTTCTGTCTATAGTCTATAGTACCGTGTTGTTCCCTTAAGCATTTGTTGAGAGGGTTAATCTCGTATTAGCCATTCTAATCACAGTAAAGTTTTAAAAATTAACATGGATAGCATACTGGATTTGGAGCCATTGGGAATATTTGACATTAAGTAGTTCAAGATTCTTAGCATGTTCCGGTAGCTGGCAATGTTTATGTCTTTTTTACTGGGTCTCCATCTTGATATTCATGTTGCCCATCGGCATTTTAAAGGCTCTGAGAAGTGCCACAGTAAGTTTTCTTTTTTTTTTAAAGTTTAACTTCAACCAGTGTTTTCAAACATTGACCACAAGACCCCAAGGTTGCTGGTTCGATTCCCAGCCAGGGCACATAACCAGGTTGCAAGCCAGGTCTCCAGCCAGGTCTGTAGCTGGAGGCAGGTGAAAGGCAACCATACATGGATGTCTCTCTCCCTCTCTGCCTCCCTCCCTGCCATTCCCTCTGAAAATAATGAATAAAATCTTTTAAAAACATAAACAAACAAATAAATAGCTTGTATGTGGCAGAAGCAGGAAGCACACTCGGGGTTTGTCTGCCACCCAGTGTTTGCCCCAGATCAGTGAGAAGAGGATGACACCAAGGTTCCAACCTCAATTTTAGGCATAGCTTTGTGAACGCAGGTGGCCACTTCGATCTGCCCAAGCCTTGTGTTTTTGCATATTTATACCACAAATTCTTTCTTCTCTGTTCCCTGGCCTGTTCGGCACTCCTAAGCAATTGCATACGCAAAAGGCACGCTTTGTGTCCCACGAGAGGGCCATTAGCCTGTAGGGTAGGGTCGCTCCTGGGAGGGCCTGCATGCTGCTGTCTGCGTCCCTGATTCTGGGTGGTCAGGGATTGCCATGTACAGAACACTGGCTGCCCTCTGCCCTTCCTGAGACAGACGGGCCCCTTGGGAAGGTTGCAAGTTCCTGCCGACATTTTCCAGCTGGGAATCAGCTCAGGCTGGAGGTGGGTTGGGAGGCGGGCAACTGGCAAACCGTCTCTTGAATCGTGTTGACAGCTCAAGGGGGACCATAAAAACTAGGAATAGAATGGATTCAGGGAATTGGAGCATCTGTTTGAGGCAGCGCAGCCCATTAGTAGCATAGCCAGGCATTCCTTCCTGAGGCAGAAATGATGTCCTCTCCTGTGGCTTCATGCCTGAGTGAGCAGTTCAAGCCCCGAATCAAAACTGCTGTGTCTAAAGCAATTGCTGGGAAGCCCGGCTGCCCCCATGCCCCGGAGTGACCGAGACGAGGATTTTAACTGGCCAGCGAGGCTGGGGTTTGACATGGAGTTGGGACGGGTCCAAGGGCAGCTCCCGCAATGCCAACAGGATGGAGTTCAGTGTCTCCAGTGTGCGGCTGGAGGCCCACAGTGTAGCCTCAGTTTGTATTTTCACCGATAATCTCTAGGACTTCCCCTCTGACCCTCTCCAGCTGCATCAGTGGGGCCCTCACTCTCCCTTGAACGTGATCTGAATATTCCCACTTCTCCGGCCCTTTTTGGAATGCCTTTCCACTTCCAGTCTGTGCCTGTCTTTCTTGCCCTCACTGCCCCCACAAGGAGCTCAGTGGAGATGCCACCCCACAGCCTCCTGCCATTCCAGCCAGTGCGGATGTCCCAGGTGGGGACCGGGTTTCCTTCTGTAATGCCCCGCAGAGCCTGCCTGCAGCTCTGTTTGAGTTTGAGGTGGTTGTGTCTAAATCTCTTGGTGAGACGGTAAGCACATGCTTCATAAAGGTGCTCATGTGGACACGGGTGGGACGTTTATACTGGCTTCAGGCTCCTAGTGGACATCGTTGAAATATAAATTGCCTGCTTGTGTTTCTCCCATCGAGAACTGGCGGTCATTTTTGGGTACTTCTTTGAGATGATCGCAGTAGATGGCACCTCCGGGGAAGTTAATGTACAAAAGGCAATACATTAAAATGCAGATGCCAGCCTGGATGGGGTTTGGGATCCCCAGCTGGTGGCCAGGCTGCAGTGTGCATGTAGGGACACCTGTCATATCCCAGAGAAAAGGCACAGAATTAGCAGGGAGGGTCTCACTCAGTCTTCTCTCACCCTCCAGCATTTAAGTCTGTCATTAAACGAGTCATTGCACACAGTTCAAATCCCCTTGTGAAGTTTAGGTAGAACCAGTAATAAGCACAAGCAAACATGGCCGTGGCTGCACTAGACCTTCCGAGGATTCATTCAGGAGCCTCCTGGGAAAACCTGGACTTGGAGGTGGAGACTGAGGCCCAAACCTGTGCACCAGAGGGCTGTCCTGGTGTCCCAGCTCCAACAGCCTGTGGTTCTAGAACGGGAAGCCTGGCTTTTCATACATGACAGCTGTTTACCTGGCTATCCAGAATATTCTGTGACTATCGTAACATTTCCCCAAACGTCACGATGATCCCTCTTTAAGGATACGATGGAGTGGTTTTGGGGGAAATTTAAAAATTATCCATGATCAGCTTCAAGGGAGGAAACTTCCATGTTGTGGATGGCTGTCTCCCTGCAGGGAAACTACATGGACTTGGGTGGGACCTTCAGTAAGCTCTGCTTTAGTGACCAGCGTGATCATAAAGACACCGTCTATAGTTTTTTTTAAAGAATAAAAGATATTTATATTGTTTCCATTTCAAAACGTATCGCAACTGTTCAGTCAACACAACCTTGTAACGTAGGGGTTTTTCCAGGCAAGGAGGTCAAGTGGTTTAAGACTCAAGACCTGTCTTAGTTGGTGTTGGTGTGGAAACCAAAGTCACACGTTAACAAGTCAGCCGTTTCTTTGGGAATTTTCAATCCCTAAAGAACGTACCAGTATTTTTTCCTGCAATCTCAATCACTTGTTCCTTACACCTCTCAGAGCCTGCATCCCATGATGAAAATGGCATTTACTTGGGAAATTCGAATTGATGTTAATATTTCCATATTAAATGATCTGAACACAAAGTTCCAGGCCTCAGTTTCTATGTCACTCCCACAGCTAGATTCTAGTACCGTCTGATAACTGGTTTGGAACAATTTTTTTTAATATCCCACAGCTCACGTACATCAGTTATGTGACATCATTATGTAAGCAGATTCCAGTGGCATCTGAGAAGCTGCCAAATTTGGGCTGTCAGCAACCCCTTAGATGATTTATCCTGCTTTCTTTTCTTTTTTCGCTTGCCCTGTCTCTCTTCTCCAAGAACTAACTCTTCACCCCTGCCCGAGGGGACAGAACCAAGTGCCACCAGAAGACAGCAATGAGGATGTGGCAGTTGACGTTGGGGACTGCAGGGAGCTGTACAATTCATTTGCCATGTAAAGCCAGCAAAATTCAAAATTGGAAAAAATAAATAAATAAAACAGTGCCAAGCCATTCAACAAACATCCCAGTAGTATTCAGCTGCCAGCTGAGGACCTGAATTTAACTTGTTAAAGTGTTTCCCTTGACAGGACTCTTAACCTTGATTTTTAAAGAATGACAAACTTGAAAAAGTTAGGAGCATAAATCTTCAGTTATAGCATTTTTTCCCCCCCAGGTGCCTGAGGAGTTATTTCTGAACAGGGCGTGGGGGTCAGGAGGCTGAGGGAGGAGACATACCTATCATTTTATACTGTTTGGCTTGCTAATAGCCACAGTGGTACCAGTTGCAGCTGATAGCTATAAATGGAAGAACAGCTCCAACTACTGAATGTAGCTTCCAGTGTCCATCTCTAAATCTAACATTTGCGTCTGGGAATGAAGGCAAGAAAACAGGCTGATATTTGCCTTCTCTGTCCAGGACCCTCCCCTGGGAATCCTGGTTGCAATTTAGGCCTGAAGGTAGACTTCAGAGTGCCTGCACCTGCAGTCACCTCATTAAGTTGTGGCTGACCATTTGCAACTGAGCCTTTGAACTCCACCCGGAATTCAACTCCACAGCAACCACTGCTAAGCTCCGTGACCCTGCATGAACCCGGGCCAGGCCAGCACAGAGCTCAGCAAGGGAGGGACTGCGCTGACCTCTAGAGGTTCAAGGTCATCACCAAAGTGGAGGCAGCCTTGTTGGTCAGAAATAAAGGCTATATACAGGTGCACCCCAAAGCAGGGGGTCTTCCCTATAGGAATGGCAGTGGGTGTGCCATTCTGAGACAGGACAAAAAAAAGGAAGCACTCTGGGAACACCCTCTCGTGTAAGGAAAACATCTGCCTTAAATGAGTTCAAAGGCTGAATTATGAAGTTTTTAGGAGAGACAAATATATTTCTCCTTTCAAATCTCATGTTCATTAAGTTGCTAAGAAATCCACAGGGAAACAGCTGTGTCTCCAAGGGGCTATTTTTTTTTTCTACTCCCCTGTTCTACAATCTTATCTGCAATTCATTCAGCCAATAAGCAGTCACTGTTCCGCTCATTCAGCAAATAGCCATTGAGCATTCTGTAGGCATCTGATGAGCTGGGAGGCCTTGATGGTAAAAAAGAAAGTGTCTGTGTCCTGGACCTCAGAGCCCAGCAGGAGGGGCAGAGAGTTACCCTCCAGCTGTCACCTCTGGGTGCCGGCAGAATGCCAGGCCTATTCTAGGCATCAGGGCAAAGAACAAAGATCCTTGCTGTCCCAGGTTGGGGACATTAGTTGGTGCCCTAACTTGGTTTTCCACAGGTACATGTGTGGGGTGGGATGGGGCAAAGGAGCTATGGGTTCACTCCTCAATGTGGACCTGGGGGAATCACAGGTTGCCTAGCAATAGCTTGGAAGAAACATAGCCTATTAATTCCTAAGGCTGTCTTAACAAATTGCCACATACTTGATGACATAAAACAACAGAAATTTATTTACTCACAAGAGGTAGAGGGTAGTAATCCAAAATCAAGGACATTGCCACACTCCTTCCATGGGTAAGAGAGGAGAATCATTTCCTTGCCTCTTCTAGCTTCTGGTGGCTGCCAACATTCCTTAGCTTGTGGCTGCATCACTCCAGTCTCCGCCTGAGTCTTCATACCACCCTCTCCTCTGTGTGTCTGTATCAAATTTTCAACTGTGTCCCTCTTTATGGGATTCATATGATGGCATTCTGGGCCCACCTGGATAATCCAGGATAAACTCTTCTCAAGATCCTTAACATTATCACAGCTTTTGATTCTAAGGTAATAGCCGCAGGTTCTGGGGATCAGGATGTGGATGTATCTTTTTGTGACCACTGTTCAACCCACTACAAATGAGTGGGCAAAGAGAACAGTCTTTACTTGGTCCATAGAGTGGGAAGGGGCCAGGGTAGCAAGTTTGAGGAACCACAAGGTGGTTACAAAGGTTGGAGCAGAGGAGGTGAGGGAGCAAGTGGCATGAGGGGCAGCTGGAAAAGCAGAGCCAGGCTATCCTGGATGATGAGGATGAAAATCTGAAAGGTTTTCAAAGGAGTGGAGGCAGGTTGAATTCATGTTGTAAGATTATCCTGGCTGCTATTCAGAGAGTAAGTTGTGAGGGGACAACAATATTAGGGAAACTTATCAGGAGGCTGCTACAGGTGAAAGGGCATGGTGGCCTAGGAGGGGGTGTGGTGGGCGGGGTAGTGGGCGGGTATGGGTAATTGACAGGAAGGAGAAGGTGGGACATTAGTGGTGGGTGGTGGGAGGCGCCTGGAAGGTCCTGATGAGGCGAGAGCAGCTGTGTGCATAGTGACAGCAGGGTGCATAGTGGTGAATGGCTGACGACCACAGTTGGAGGCAATGATCATACATCAACGCATCCAGATTTGGATTTAGAGCTTGAGGGCAGTTGGACAGAAGGCCCGGAACTCAGAAGGAGAGGTCCGGGCTCCGAAGAGAAATGGAGTGATCATCCAGAATTGGATGCAATTGGCCCCTTGGAGATGGACAAGTCTGTACAAGGGATCGTGAGAAGAGGCCAGGGCAGCCCCCGGGGGCTGCAGGGGGAACCCCATGACTAGGGGCAAGGGGAACAGCATGGATGACAGAGGGAGGAGAAAAACACAGAGAAGGCAGGGGGCAGGGACACGGGAGGGAGACAGAGTGAGGAGGAGGGAGGGACAGTCAGCTGGAGCCTGGCTCTTGGGGAGCCTACCTATACCCCCCAACACTACCTCCTCGTCCCTGAAGCTGATATGGGCAGGAGGTTGGGCAGATGTGGTGCCATCTTTAAAAATGGGAAACCCACCCTTCCACCTGGTCCCAGGGTCACCTTACTGCTCAGCGGCCAGGTCACGTCTCCCCTTGCTGTGTGACATTCTTTCCACCGCTGCCCCTCAAGAACACCCCTGAAAATCCTGAGTCAACGCTACTCCTGGCTAAACTGACCAATCGATCTCCTCATTAACAAGTCAGGGAACTTCAGGGATGGGGGGAAAAAGTCTGCCACCACAGCTGAGTCTCCTCACGGTGTAATCTTTGAGTGACACCTTGTGCTCTTTCTATAGCCCCTGGAGATGGCCGGCTGTCTCCCCTGGGTGGGGGAGGACCCCGTGGGACCAGCTGAAGGGACCAGCTGAAGGAACCTGTCTGGTACTTTTGAGGTTTTTAAAGTGATGTTATCCTGCCACCTAGTGGCCATGTGTATACATTACATGCAAGCATGAACAAAGCAGGAAGGGTGCCCCTGAATGCTTCTCTTCATTTTAATTATAAAAGTCTTAAAACTGATTCAGCATTCCATGAACACACGTGTAGAATCCATACTGTGCAAGACGGTGGCCAAGGTGTGAGCAATGGCGGACACGGATCCCTGACCTCGAGCAGTTTCCTATAAACACCCCTCTCCCTGACCAGCAGCGATGGCCGTAAATGCGCAGAGCAAGGGTGCAAAAGTGGTGGGTCTGCTCAGGTGCTCAGTTTCAGGGCGGCTGTGCGAGTCTGTAGGGCAGTGAGGTGTAGCGACTGGGGTGAAAAGGGGAGCAGCAATTTAAAGTCAGCGGAAATGAGTTTGCAGCGCTGCTGCCCCAGGTGACATCCGGGTGGCCATCTCTCTGAGCCGGTGCTTCCTTGCTTGGGGACAGCATTTGGTCCCCAGGGACAACCCCAGACGTCTGGTCCAAGATTTCGGTTTTAAAAATACACCTGCTCTCTTACTTGTTGGTCTCGTCTACCAAGTTGTGAAATAAAAACCGTTTGATGAGATGTGTCTGATGTAGCTGATTCGCTGGGACAGAGTCCTAAAGGAATGCTGTGTCCAGCATGATGGTCTTTGTCCTTTGTTTGCACAGCTGGCCCCAGAGCCTGGCGCTGCGGGAGCCACAGCGGGGAGGTGCCTACAAGGCCTGTCCTTAAAGTATCCAGCCAATGTCAATCTAAGTAAAACTGTTTTTGCAGCCAATACCTTGGGAACGGACCTCCGATGCTGGTCTGATGGCCCAGTGTCAGCTTGGCTTTTGAGTAGGAAGAAAGATGACCTTGGTGGCTTCACATGGCAGGCCGAAGTTTCCAATGGTCATTCCTGGATGCAGTACATTCATTTTCTGACTTCACTGCCTGTCACTGAAAGTTATACACTGCAGAGGTAATTCTGTGCACACAGTAACAAAAAATAAACAAAACAAGACAAAACAGAACAGGACGCCGTGCGTGAAAGCCAGCCATTCCATGGATAATGTTTTTCTTTTTCTTGGATTGAATGCAGTAAAGCAATTTATTGTATACCACATTCTTGTTCTGGGGTACAGGGTGCATAGTTAGGAGTAGAATATTTCTTTAACAACATATTTTCTAAAAAGTAAGACAAATCTGTGATTATTTAATGATTCTTTTGTTACAGATATTTCTATTATGGGCCTGTTACTCATGCCTGTTTATTGTGAGGTTAATTCTATGATAGCCCAATCAGTAAGTAAGCTCAAATATCTACCCATAACCACGTTTTTTTTTTTTTTTTTTTTACTGACCCCTTCTTTTACATGAGGTAATTTAATGAAAAGGAATTGTTGTCTACATTGTTGGGGTAGATTATTTACTCAAACTGGGTGAACTAACAATGATTATTTTAAAGATGGGTATTCGAGCCATTTTCATGAGCAGCTTCCTGAGAGATTTAATTCCGTTGTACAAGGTTGAATGTGTTTCTTTAACATTTTCATCCTTCAATAAATACCAGTTCATATGAAAAAATAGCACTAACTATAAAACAAACAATAACGTTTCTCAGCACGCTATGAGATGTAGGCATTTAGTGTTTGATGGTAGTTTTTCCAATGGCGATATCAAACAGGCTGTTTCGCATGTTGAAGTGAAGGCACACCGGGCCCCTGTCCTGTTTCAGCAACAGAGGACACCAGCATAGCTGTGCTCAGGGCCAGCGCTCAGGGTGGGACCAGTGGACTGCTCACTTTGGGGTGGAACCACCACCATTGTCATCAACCTCATCACAGGTTCTCAAAGCTACTTTCAGCCAGAGCTATGGGGGTGGCAGTTCAAAAACAGAAGATAACAAATAGCTCCTTCCCCTGGGACAAGTTGGGTGGGGGTCTGACCGTATTATTTTATTAAGTAATTGCTGTTCTCTGCCTTTCTGACAATCTGACCCTGGGGACCTAGCTTCTGCCCTCAGGAGATCACAGTCTGGTGGGCGTGGGGCTGGAGGGTGGGACTGATCACAGGAAGAGGTGGGAAGTGTTATTAGAGAGGCACCCTGGAGAGGCACCAGTTCTGAAGGGTGTGGGGGGAAGGGAGATCAGGGAGTCTTCCTGTGGGGCCATTGAGAGATGACTTGTGGGGAATGGAGGGACACTCTTCAGACAGCACATGAAGTCTGTAAAGAAGCAGAGCCTGCTCAGAAATGGCAAGGAGTCAGTGTGACAGACCAGGGGAGGAGGGAAAAGATGGGCACAAGGAATTTGGTAACGCCAACAATCACCCTTGATCTATCTATTTCTCTGCCTAAGTGTTTTTGGTGGTACTTGGTCACATCAGGACACGTTACTCCCCTGGCTGGTGGCTCAGTTCATAGGTGCTGGCCTGTGAACCCAAAGGTCGCTGGTTCAGTTCCCCAGCCAGGGCACAGAACCAGGTTGCAAGCCAGGTCTCCAGCCAGGTCAGTGGCTGGAGGCAGATGAAAGGCAACCGTACATTAATGTCTCTCTCCCTCTCTGCCTCTCTCCCTTCCTCTCTCTCTGAAAAAAATAAGTAAAATCTTAAAAAAAAAAAACAAAAAAA